>JAMRXY010000083.1:0-108820 GCA_024447195.1 Panagrolaimus sp. LJ2414 | reverse complement strand
ATTGTTAGTTTTTTTGTTTTAAAATATATATATGTATTCTTTCTTTGAAACTCTCTTTTTTTAAGCAGCGTAGAAACAGAGAAACCCATCCGAGAAAGTGAGGAAGAAAATGAGAGAGAGATAGTAGAAAATGCCGTGCAAGAAAAGAAAAAACCATTGCAAAGCGGCATAAAATAATGTTTTTTTTTGCGTGGCGTTGGAAACAATAGCCGCCTTCCATCTTTCTTCTTTTTTTGCAAAGATGAGAAAAGCAAGCGCAAAAATAAGGGGCCTTCATTTTTTTTTGCTTTTTTTTGGTCTTCAAACAAAGCATGATTTTTTTGAAAGTGGAGAAAAGGAGAGGAGGGGTGACTCTTAACATTGGTATTAGAAGAAGAAGTCATTTTTTGATTATGTGTTAGATGGACATTTGCTTTAAAAAAGGGGAATAAGAATGCGTATGCGTTAGTAAATTACGGTATACCTTTTGTTCTAGGGATTTGGTTAATCCATTTATAAAAATTACTTGCAAGGATCAAATTGATAAAATTCAGATTAAAATTATAGATAATAGTTAAATACTATTTAATACTCTTTTAAGATAAACTTTCAATTTTAAACCTTAATTTTTGGGATGCCTTTTTGGCAAAAAAAACAGTTGTACTAACTTGCCCCAATGTTCTTTTACTAGTTTTAAAAAAAGCCAATCAGTCTCATGCTTTTGCTATTTTTAACGACTTGAATAAATTATTATTTTTTCTTCACTTTCAAGATCTTGTGATTCATAAAAAAAATAATGGAGCCTTGAAAATCGATAATTCTATTTTCCTGATTTCTCGTTTTTTCTTTTTTGTTCAAAAAATTGCGTGACATCTGTTTTTTATAATCCTTTTTTTTTGAAATGCCACTATTTTTATGTTTGAATTAAATGAAAAAATACATTTCCTTCCCCCTTCTTTTTCTTTATTTTTTGATAATGATATCAGATTAATGAAGCTTATTCAATTTAAGGTTTTATCCATCCATTTCTTTATCGAACTACTTAATTTCTTCTCTTTGATTGTTTTGGTTTTTTTGGATTATTATGTCATCATCCGATCCATCTCATCCAACTCAAGGGTAAGTTTGTTTTTTAAATGAAAGTAAAAAAACTCGTTAAAAGCTGTTTTTTATGAGTTTATTCTTTGGTTTTCTTTTTCTCTTTTTTGCATTTTTTCTGCTGCAACAACATCGAAATAAAAAATGAAAGAAAGAAAAAATTACTGCCAGTAGTCAAGTCTCCCCCCCTTTCCATCTGCTGCTGCCGTAAGCAACGAAAAAACATAGAGAAAAAAAAATATGTAAAAGAAAGATATCAAAAAACAATCTTTTTTTGCTAAGATTTTTTAAGCTCTGTTTTTTGTCTTTACAAAATCAAATGTGTTTAATTAAAAAAAGGCTCTCTTCTTTTTTGCTTTCAAAAAAAGCGTAATGCCATTTACAACGTTTTTAAAATTTTAAAGACTTTATTGGATTTTGTAAATTTTTTCTTTATCGATTTTTTGAGAGGTTCTTAAAATTTTGATGAAATATATTTTTCACAGCAAAGAAAGATTGGTTTTTGATATCCAAAAAATTACGGTACCCAGTTTTTTTAATTCCATGAAAAATTGCCTTTTGTTAATTTAATTTTTTATGGGAAAAATAATATTCCCTGTAAATAGGCTGTAAAGTCTCTCATTTACGTACGTTAAAAAAATCAAAATCATCGTTAAAAAGGCACCATGCATACATTCTCTATAACAGCAGCAACAAAGTCTTTTTTCTATTCTATTAAAAAAATATTTTATGTCCCTCATTGGCGAGTTTTATATATTGCCTTCTCATTCTTATTCTTCGGTTGCTTTCTGTTGTCTTTTTCCATCCTTTATTTCCCCATCACGAGTGAAAATTTTTTCAAATATAATGATTTTTTTGTCTTCTTGTTGCCTTTCATTTTTGCCAAGAAATATCCTTATCCTTCTTTTTGTGGTTTAAATTTTGAAGAACACGAACTTCCTTTTGTTCTTGGAGATTTTTTTGCAAAAATTTTTTGTTTTTTCTTTCTGCTCTGAGGGAGGAGGGTGCATGAAAGCAAAAAATGTGTTGTTGACCGCTGGAAAAAAAGAAAACTTTGGAAAAAGGGGAATCCGCAGGCGGGTTTAAAAATCTTTTTTGCACGTGGACGTAAACGTAAATCGATTACGTGTACTTTTTCTAAAAAAAATGTTTAAAATACAAAGTTCATAATTACTATAAAAAAAATAATTTGAAGATTAAATATTGATTATTATTAAACGTTGTATCTTTAAATCTTATTATTAATCCTATGAACTTATGATAAAAAATAAATAAATTGTAGGATGGATTCTGCTGATACCAAAGAATGTCCAACAACAAGCTGGAATGCTGATTTACAACAAAAAATGGATGTTTTGGAATTGAATCATGTAAATAGAGCTGCAAAACTCAAAAATAAAAAGCCTACACCATATGAAAGAAAAATGGCCGCTAAGAAGAGCACCTCTACAGTATTCGATATTACAGAATTCTCAAATGTATGTTTACAAAATTTATTTTTGAAACATTAGTTTACTTTTAAACTTTAACATATTTAATTTAAACAATATTTCGAAAATTATGCAAATTTTCCAATCAAACTAAAAATTATTTGTTTATTTTTAGATGATTACTGGAAATTTTCCAATTGTTGAAAATTTTGAAACTCCATGGGCATTTGCAAAAGAATTGGATCAATTTTTGGTCAAATACAAAACTGTTGGTTTATCAATGGAAAATAAGCAAGTAATTATCAAAGAAATTGATACTGTAGGTTTTTATGCAAAAAAAACCAAAAATTATCATAACTTTCTAAATTTATAGATTCGAGCTGAATTTGTTAAAATGTTTGATGGATTTATGAAATCCATTGGATATTGTTGTGGCTCAGTTTGGGGTGAGAAATTTATTTCTCGATGGTGTTCTTGCGATGATTCAAGTCCGATCATTTTTGTTAAAAAAGATCGAAGCTCGGTATTTCCAAATGTTTTTTGTGAAAAATGTGTTGGAGAGTAAGCATCTTTATGCAAATTTTTGATATCAGTCAAAAAATGAATAATTTCAGTGCTCGAGAATCTTGTCGTGAAACTCATCGACATGATTATGTTGAAATGGAACGTTTTCAATGTATTAAATGCCGAAAAGAATTTCATCGAATTTGTGCTGAAAGTTTTACTGCAAATTGCTGCAAGCAGTGTGTTGCAAAACCTTTCAAATACAGTACTCCTCTTCCTGCAGCAGCAGCAACAACAACTTCACCATCTCCAACATCTGCATCTTCCACAAATCCTGTTGCTTCAGGGGATATCATCAGCAATTTGATTCAAAAAGAAAATTGTTATGTAAAAATTTTGTGTGAAAAGAAATGCCCATTTTTGAAAGCAGATTTAATGGAATGTGCCATTGCTCATGTTAAGATTCTTCGAGAAGAACAAAAGCTTGGAACGGATCATGCCATGGATGAATATCTTAAATCTTCATCATATACCTTAAAAGTCTTCGGACTCTTTTATGGCCATGAAGAAGGTGATATTTTATTGGCACTTGGATTCTGTGAATTCTACCAAGAACGATGCTTAATTGAAATTCTTGCTTTACCAAATTCACTTCCAAATCTCAAAACTGCTGAAATCAAAAAAGACATTATCCCGAAATTCTTCATTGAACTTGTTAAATTTCATCGAAGTTCGGTCAAAGCCGTTCATGTCCGAGTTCCTGCAGAAGTTAAAGGATTATCGGCTGAAGTTTTCGCTGAAATTTGTGTTAAACTTCCGAAAGAAAACATCGGAATTAAAACCTTGAAAGAATCATTGGTAAGCTTTTTCAATAAATGTTGGTGGTGCAGCACCGGTGTGTTGGTGCCAGACCACATTGGAGTTGTAACATGGATCATAAAAATAAATAGATCAAAGAAAAAATGCCGCTTTGAAACTTTAAAATTGCTTCCGACTCTGTGACACCGGTGCCGGTGTGGAAATCGGAGTTACCAAAAATCCAAAAAGTACAGCCCTATTTTTAAGATTTAAATTTTAAATAGTATTTTTAAAAACTTAAAACGAAAAAATTAATTCCCAAATCCTCTTTAGGGGAATACGGTATCCTTCTTTGACATCCCTTGTTTTTCTAATGATGCAAAATTCAATGACATCGTTAATATAATTCACGAACTTGGCTTTAAAATTAATAATAAATTACCAAAAGTACGATCTCGGCTTCCGTTAAAAAATGCCGTCAAAAATTTTATTGGTCAATTAACAAATGAAATTGTCATTCGTGGTACAACTTCTCCTTCTGCATTGCAATCAACAACTTCAACAACATCAATTTCAACCTCAACTAAACCTGCTTCAAAAAATGTCCTTCCTGAAGTTGCAAATGATGAAAAAGCTTTATCAACAATTGTATCTCCAAATGATTTGCTTCAAGCAATGAATGAATTTCATTTAAAATTTTCTGATCTTCAAAGTGCCTGTTATTCAACCTACAAAATTGTTTCATTTTTCTTTGGTAAGTTCTTAAAATATTCTTTTCTAGCATTTAATAAGAATTATGTGTTTGTAGATCCAAGATCAAAGGGATTACCGAAAGCTCAAAGTGTTGATTCTGGATATTCATCTTTAAATTCTCCAAGTTCTTCAATAACTTCAATGAATTGTCGATTTTCAATTGATGAAAAAGAAGTTGCATCAATTGAAAAAAAGCATCGTCCATCAAGTGATTTGCCATTAGCACTTAAGCCATGTCTTAAAAAACGTAAACTTGAACATCAAATTTTTACTGCTTCTTCTTCAACATCTGGGTCAAGTTCAAAACAATTTCAAAATAAGATGCTCTTAGATTCTGTATCCCTTCCTCCATCATTGATCTCTTCATCTTCTTCTCATGATCGAGTTGAATTTAAGAATCCTTTTCCATCTACTACTGTAACAGTTTCACCAACATTTACAAAAGAAGATGAAATTAAAACCACTGATATTTGTCTTACTGTAAATCCAACTTATTCAGTTTCTGGAACATTTATTTTATCAAAAGAAAATAGACGTGATGCATCATCTGCAAATGAAGATTCAGATGAAGAAGAAGAAGAAATGATTGTTCATTCTATTGATTCTGCAATTGATTTAATGACTTCTTCAGAATCTTCAGAATCACCTGTTAGTCGAGATGAATTTCAAGCCCCAAAATCAGCAGATTCATTTTCAATGAAATCAATTTTAACGAATGATGTTTTTAAAGATGAAGAAAATGATCTCCAAAATACCGTACCTACAACTTTTGAATTAGTTGATGATTCTGAAAATTCCAAAACTGAAAATCTTGATTCTGAAGCCGCTATCGCGGATCCATTAACATCTGCTATGGAACAAGACGAATCCTCAATGGACCAAGATGAATCCTTGACGGAACAAGACGAATCCGATATGGAACAAGATGAAGACCTTGATTCTACAGTACCTTCGACACCTGCTGGTTCTGAAGAAATTAGAAGTAGTACTCCGTGTCCGGAAGTTGTAAGTTTACAAAAATTACCATTACAGTAATTTTAAAATAGCAAATTTTTAGTTGAGCCTTCTTCCAGTTTTAACTTCATCCTTTCCATTATTAACCCCCGAAGAAGAAAGGGAAAAAGAAGCAAAACAATTACAATGGTTACAATCAAATATTATAACCTCAAAAATGGATTAAATTCATTAAAATTTTCCAAAGTCCTCTCTCGTTTCCCCGTTCAAATCTGCAAGAATTTTTTGGGGATACATCTATATTATTTTTATTACTTTACCAAATATTTTCAAAATTTAAAAAAATTTATAAAGCTTTTCTTAATTAATTAATGATTTAATCACTATCTTATTTTTCTTAATCTTATTATCACTTTTTTAATTTTTATACGTGTATTGCTTTTTTTAAAATCGGTTTTCCTTCTTTTTTTAAAATTAGGATTTTTAGAAATATCATGCTTTTTGAAATTATAATTTTTTTCGGGCATCTGCATCAATGATTTTTACCGTAGTATTTTAATAATATTTTTTTCCGGGATTGAAAATGCTTATTTTCAAGCCGGTTTGCTTCTTTAAGATTTTCGGCTCTAAAAGATAATCAAAAAACCGCAATCATAGATTTTATTACACCGATTTGGACTGCATTTTAACTCCTGCTTTTGTAGAAACCTATATATAGGTTTTTTTTGTGTTTAGATTTTTCCATTTACTTGCTTAATTTATATTATATTTTTATATTTTTTTATAAAAAATTATTATTAATAAAAGCCAAAAATTTTTGTAAAATTTTTAACTTTTGATCTAATTTTTTCATTAAAGCAAACAGTTTTTAAAACAGTAATTTCCAAATTAAATTAATTTTGCTGTTGAAAAAACTATCGTAACAAAAATAGGGTCAGATATAATTAGATGGATTCTTTTTAAAATTTTAGATACCTTCATTTTGCACGAAATATTGCTTATTTGAAATTGTTGTTATTGTAAAAATTGTGTTTTTTTCCAAATTTCTATTTTAAGATTTGTGAGTTAATATTTGTGCCAGCTGTTAGTACAATAATAATTTTAAAAAGAAGTTGAAACTTTAGTCTTTCTTTGTTTCAACTTTAAGGTCATTCTGCTGCTGACTCGATAACTACAAAATAAAGAAGAAAAAATAGGGTACAGAAAAGCACAAAAATAATAATTAAATTGAATTTTTACAGTACATTGCATTTTTAAATTATTTTTCTTGTGCTAAAATTATAGTAAAAAAGATTAAAAACTAACTTTTTTGCTGGTTGTTGACCACTTTTTTATGGTTGCCAAAGTAGCAGCAACCGACAAGCCATAAGATTTCTCGTTTTTACTACCTCATAAGTTCATTTTAAGACCAAAAAAGTGCAGCTAAGAAAAACATTATTATTACTCCCTCAATAAGCCATATATCATTTGAAATTTGAAATTATTCATGTGTGGTGCTGTCTAAAATTATTATTACGAAATACAGTATGTTTGCTTTTAAATCTCGATATCAAAAGGTTCTTGAAAGATGATAATAAAAAAATTTAGAGAATACAAAAAAGTTTTCATTTCAAAACTTAACAATTAAAACGTATTTTAAAAAAACGGAAAAGTTTTGTGAAAGTTTAAGTGAAAAGAATTTTCGGAAGAACACATTTTCTAAGTTTAACAAAATTACGTCAGATTAGTTCTTGAAAAAAATTTTACCAAAAATATCAAATGAAAATTATGAAAAGATTTTTATATAAGTACGTAAAACAATACAACATTTATAAAAATAAACATTTTGTGATAAGCACCCTAGTAAAAATAAAAACAATAACGACAACATAGAAGTAATAAAACTTTAGAGAGTTTGAGTTTCATTGCATGAAAGATTGTTCACAGCAGATATCATAAATTCTTTACTCAAAAGTTCCATATTTGGGATACGTTTTTTCTTTGCCAAACAAATCATAAAAAAATTTGAACATTTTTCTTTGAGTTTTTGAGAATTTCCATCAATGGCACAACTGAAAAGTTGACAGAGATTTGAAATTGTAAGGAGTTGGCACAAAATGTTTTCAAAATTTTCCTAAAATTACAAAATTATTTATGAGTTACGGTAATTCATGAAATTTACCTTAAGCATCGGGAAGGCGTATTTTTCAGCAAATTTGAATAAAGCAACGGCTTCATCAAAGGAAATCAAATCTCCAATAAGGTTTCCATGGTAGCAAAGTTTGAGAGCTTTTTCAGCAATTTCAAATCGGAAATCAGGGATTTCAATTTCTTCAATTCCTTGTTGGAACATGGCAGCAAAAACTTCAGATTCAGTACCGAGTACACATTTATGAGCCTAAATTATGCAAATTAAATTTAACCAATAGTTGTCAAAAACATACTCTTATTTGTTTTCCACCAACAATTACTGTAAAATCTTCAAATCCGATCTTCCATAAATCTCCAAAATTCTTTGAAAATTTCCATTTTACTTCATCTTTTTCAACTTTAATTACACCTTCAACTTTAACAGTAAATTTTCCATTGACGATAAATTTCTTTTCAGCATCAAAGAATTCTTTCCTTTCACAGCATGATTCACCAAAGCTAGAATGTTCCTTACTAAAGATTGGATCAAGACCAACAATCCATTGTGCAGATGGAATGGAAATTGTGAATTCAGCTCCATACTTCTTTTCAGTTTCAAAATCCAAATTCAAGAATATCCAAATTTCTCCTTCGCGTTCTTCTTTATTTCCATTTGGGAATGTTTCAAGGTAATACTGAATTTTAGGAGCATTTACAACAGTAAATTTTTCACTTTTTAAACATTCAAAACTTGAAGAATTTTGTAAATTTTTGAGACGATCTTCGGAGATTGTCCATTCAATTGCAAATGGATATTCATCAAACTAAAAATATAATTCATATAGTCTTACACAACCTAATTTTTTCCTTATTGTCAGATTGAGACTCTTACAAATCGTTCTCACCCAAGTGCATTTATACTGCAGAAAGATTTGTAAAAGATCAAACTTACAGGAAATGTGGAGCCCTTTGAAGGTTTTATATCACCAGAATCCATTTTTTGTTGATCACGAGTTTTAGAACTTGCAGCAGCTTTTGCAGAATTTGACGAAGATGGAATAAATGAGAATGATGGAAAATAAGAAGTAAATAAATTTTTTCGTTTTGGTGGTGATTGAATTTCATCAGAAGTTTTTGATGGAGAAGGAAGAGAAGACATACCAACACCATTTTCATCAACAGCCAAAACAGAATCAGCGTCTTCAAAATTATATTCAATTGAGGGGGCAAAATTATGATGGCGACGTTTATTTCTTCCAACATTTGAAGCACTATCTAATACCGAGATTGTATCAAAATCATCATTAAAATCTAGCTTTGTAGAAGTTTCAAAGCTATTACCAGCTTCATCATCCATTCCAACAAGGACTTGTCGATTAAATAGTCGATTAAATACAGTATCATCGCAAACATGTTTCAAAGCTGCCAATCCAACAACATTCGAATAAAGAGATTTTTGATGAATGTTGTAAACGAGGAAGTTATTCATATCAAACATATCTAGAACGAACAAATATGGTTAATGAACAAGTAAGTAACAAATATAAGCAATCTTAACTTACAATCTGTGTATTGAGTACATGAGTAGCAAGCATAATATCTAAAATGTAATAAGTATATTTTCATAATGTTCGCCCCATCAGAAGAACAGACAAACGTAACACATCTGTACACTAAAAAATGTGTCCGTATTCTAATGTGCTTAAAATCCTTACCTAACACCTTGAGTACAGCCAATATTAGTATATACTTTACGTTGATTTGCAATTGTCAAGCCAAGTTTATCAAATTGATAAAAAGTTGATTCAATGAGATTTCGAGATGCCAAACTTCCAATAAGATCTTCAGCATTGATTGTTGCAGGAGGAAGTGGTCGATAAAGTGGATCATTGCAAAGATGTTGATATCCGCCTGGAGCATTTACATCACCTTTCAAAAGTCTTTCCTTTGTGTAAAGAATTAATGTGCCGACAGTTGCACTTTCATTCTTGAAAGTGATTTTATTCTTGATATTTCGGCATTCCATACATCGATAAAAAAATTTTCCATCAAGTTTATTCGCAACACCAAATCGATATGGATAACCGCGAATTGTCATTTGCTTTTCATCAAACTTTAAAGTATCATAAGCATGGACTTGATTGTGATCAATTGAAGCATGTAAAGGAAACATGTCTCTGAAAAAAGTGATACAAAAATTTTGTAACAAAATTGAAAAAATAATTTTTTAAAAATTGCTGCTAGCGCAGAAACATTCGTTGCGCGTCGCATTTCTACGCAGCCAAATTTTAAAAACGGGAAAATGTTTTTTATATCCGTGCACCGACGCGACATACAAAAAATAAAACAATATTTATTCAAGCCGAATACAATAGAGTTAAAACAGAAGACAACTCCAGAATGAACAAGAGCAAGAGCTCCAACGTTCCAAAAAAAATAGGAGAGAACGTTCGAGAAGACAAACGAAAAACGTAGCACCCAGCCATTTCTGCATCGAAAAGCAGTCCCTGCGCAGAAAATAAGCAGAAATAAAAGCATGCCCCATGCAGGAATGCTGCAGACTCTGCGCAGAGATATGTAGTTGCAAAGCAGAGTCTGCGCAGCTCAAAAGCAGAATCTGCGCAGAGTCTGCAAAGAAAGCAGATTTTAGTTAAAATCTGCAAGCAGAAGCAGAATCTGCGCAGTTTCTGCAAACGAGCAGATTTTGAGCAGAGTTTGCTAAATGCAGGATTACAAGTCTGGGCAGTACAATAAAAAATATAACACTCAGTCAACGGAACACGTCATGTTTTTTTTAAACTCCCGCGTGTAGAAATTGCTACAAAAAATAGGAATCAATCGCTGCGAGACCAAAAAATGTTCAAATTTTTGTTGTTTTTTTGTAATTAATGCTACTAAAAAATGATTTTAAACATTATTTCAGTATTCTATCATCATCTACAGGTAATATGGAATACACTACTTTTAAAATTAATATTGTCTGTTGACTGCAAAAAATGCGTTTTTGTAAACTCAAGATTAGACCTTCCACAGACAAGTTTAATAAATCAATTTTTGTACTGTGGTATTCCATATTTTGGGATCTCGCAGTGATTGATTGCTATTTTCTAGGAATTTCTACACGCGTGAGTTTTAAAAAAAACATGACGTTGGAAGTGTATGACACACAACGACAGTATACTGTTACAAATACAACAAAATGACACTCGAGAGTGGTTACAGTAAACTCTCTTCTTTGCTTCAGATTCTATTATAAATAATAAAATAAGATCTTTAAATATAAAATGTGTTTATATATTTTTATATTGATCAGGTTTTGTGAAATTTGAACTTAAATTTGAAGTATTAAATTCCAAACCTTTTTATCAAAAGTTTAAAAAAAACATTTGAATCACTGAAATTTGATTTTAAAAAACACAAAATTTTGTTTATAAAAAGAAAACGGGGATAAAAAAATGCAATAATTTTGAGAAATTCAACATCAAAAAAAAACGTGTTCTAAAATTTGGAGTCATTTTGTTTTTAAAGAATGTTGATAAATTGAATTACTGTAGCTTTGTTCAACATGAAATAAAATCTTAAAGAAATCAGATTGGATTCTGAATTTTGTAAGAAATCTGTTGTCATGTTTCAAACATGATGATGTTTGGAGGGCTGTGCTTTTTTATTTTTGGTGACTCCGACTCTGACCCGCGAGTCGGAGTCGATAAATGAGTCGACTCATCGACTCGTGAGTCGGAGGCGCAACAGCACTGGATGTTTGTGAACGAAATCCAAATTTCAAAGTACAAAATTATTCAAGTTTTTTGGCACCTTTCAAAACTTGTTACGAAATGAATTGTGATATAAAAGTGCTTCAAATTTAAATTTTTGATGATTTAATTTTTGTTCTTATTTCACATTTTTTCTTTATTATAAGATTAAACATCAGTCAAAAAAGTGTAACCTTTAAAGGGGGAAAACAAAAATGCAGCACAATTTTTTACTTTTTTTTTACTTCTGTGCCACTTTGTTTTTCCTCCCATTTTTTTACTCTTTCACAAAAATGAAAAATAATAATTTCTTTTTCTTTTTTCTCGTGATTATTCTCAACTCTCATTTCTTTGGCTTCACCTTCATTTTTTTTAACATTTTCAGTGCTGCAATGTCCCAAGCTCCATTTTTTTTCTTTTCTCTCATTCCTCCCCTTAGGGCCTCTTTGCTTTCATCTTTTTTTTCACAAATATATATATAAAACAACCAACCTGTCCCTACCTCTTTTTTTATTAACTTACTTTTTTTCTTTTGCCGCCGCTGCTTTTGTCGAGTTTTTAATTTTCTTCCTTCCTCACACTAAGTTTTTTAATTTCATTTTTTTCAGAATTTATTTTGTTGAAAGATTTGCTTTTTTTAAAATAAAAAAATGAATAAAATTGTAATAATTTTTGGTTGTTTAATTGGATATATTTCGGCACTAAAATGTTATCAAGGATCAATGAATACATCCTATCCATTGACGGGGGTTGCAACAGATTGCCTTGATCCATATGCCGTTGCCTGCATTAAACAATATGATTCCTACAGTAAATTTGCAACTCGAACATGCTCATCAACAAATTGCACAGTAAGCTTTTAATATGTCTGCAGGGCATGATAAAGTACAGTAATCCATGTTCTAGGCTAATGGTATTGTAACTCGAGATCCAATTTGCCTCAATGTAAGTACATATCAACAAAATTGTTGTTGCTACTCGGACGGCTGTAATTCCGCTCCTCCTTCCACAGTTTTGACCTTCTCGTTGGCCGCAGGTATTTCAGTTTCAGTTTTGGCATTCTTTCTTAAAATTTAATTAATATTTATCAAACCTTTGTTTCGTAAAAATCTTTCTAAAATCTGTATCATATCTATCTCATCGAAAATTTGCATATTTTTTAAATTTTTCTTCTCTTGCAACGATTCTTTTTAATTTTCGTACAGTACCACTTTTATAAATAATACTCTCTCAAAAATGCTATCCATACCAAACTTTTTGTATTTTCTTAAAATTATTTCTATTTTTGTAACCTCATTATTTTTTGTCATCATCATTTTTATCCTTATCTCGTAAACTTCCGTCCAAGGTTTTTTTTAAAAAAAATATATCTGTTTTTGTTTTTGTAAATTTGTATTTTTCATTCTTTTTCTGTTTACTGTTTTTTTATTAAAGTTTAACTTTTTCAATAACATTTTTTGTTTAAATTATTAATTTTTCTTATTAAAAAACTTTTTTATTTTCTGTAATCGAATAAATAAAAACCTTAAAATCCAAAATACAGGTGTTTCTAACAATTTTTTTTATGAGAAAAACATGCCAATTTGGCAAAGACAGTAATTTTACAATTCAACACGGTAATTGACATTTTTGGTAATAATAATAAACACTTCAAAGATGAAAATTATTTTTTTGGATTCGAATGATTATTAATTTTTATTGTCAGTAACAGATTTTCAAACTGTTAAAAACATGTTTCGTTTGCTTTTATTATCAGTTTTTCTTTTTTCATCAAATGTTGTATCACTTAGATGTTATCAAACAAATGGAATAATACCGTATTCCGCAACAAATCCAAATGCAAGTCTTGGAATAATTTATGATTGCCCTTTTGGTTCCCAGACTTGTTCAAAGAATACAACAGAAACAACAATTTCAAGAGGCTGTAACCCAAATGTTTGTACTGTAAGTTTTAGATTAGTCATCTTCTTGAGACTTTGATTCTTGATTACGGTAATGGTGTAGTTTAAAACTCCCCTTTTTCGAAACCTACTTCCGTGTTTCATTGAATCAGGTTTTTTTCACATTTTTATTGTTCAATTTTTAGATAAATGGGGCACGTGTGAATAGTTCTGAATGCGTAAAAGATGCCAACAAAATGGAATATTGTTGTTGCTATAACGACACTTGCAATTCCGCTCAAACTTTTTTCTTCCCTTCAAATTCTTCTCTTTTTAAAATTGCCATTTTTCTTTTCATTTCTTCTTCTTTGAGTCTCAACTAACAAAAAATGAAAATCCAATTGAAGACTTTACTTTCAACTTCAAAGTACACTTATTTTACCTGTAATTATTTAAAGAGAAAAATGAAATTAATCATAAACACAGAGAATTCAAAGTTTTATTTTTTTCTGTTTTTTGAAATTATGAAATCTATAATGTTTTAAAGAATAAATAAAATTGTTATTAAAGATAGAAATTTACAAAAGAAAAACAACAAAAGCAATCTGAAAAACATATGATTACAGTAAGACAGGACTCATGAATTTTTCGATTTGGAAAACCGCATAAAAAATAATGAATACTACAAAAACGGATCGACAAAACTTTAACTTTTCAATATTCGTATGCTAATTCTGAGAAATTCGAAACGGTAACATACAGTAACACAAACATTCGGAGTTTCTTTTTAAAAATCTTTTAGAAATATAAATGAAGTGATTTATTTTTGATTTTGATGTGTAAAGCGTTGAATTTAAAAAAATTTGTTAACTAAATTTTAATTCTTTGAATATTACCAGTTTAGTTACAAATTGAACTTTAATATCTTGCTTCATTACAGTAAGCTTTTTATACAGTAATCATTTCCCTTTTTTATAACCTTCAAACTTCAAAACGATAATTCTATTTTCTCAGAAATTTTATTCATATTCTTGTGAGAAAAGAATCATGTTGTTTGTAAATTATTTCATCACATTCTTTTATTACACTATAAAAAGCACAAAAGATCAGAATCGTCTAAAAAATGAAGAAATTTTTATGTTTCCAAAAATAGCTTCATTTTCTTGTGTGAGAAAAATAACATATTTTTAAACAAACAAAAATTAATTTTTGCAAATTAACGGTTGTATTTTTTCTTTAAAGAAAAATATAAATTCAAAGAAGCATAAATTTTCTTGTATAAAAAATAGTATCGTCAAGCAAAATATTTTTTATTTTTACTTTAAAAATCTAAAATCTTGAAAAAAAGTTGGAGAAAAACAAGTGTCTGTAAACCATAGATTTGGGATGATAAATGCTTTTCGTTCCATTCTATTTTTGTGCCATTCTTTTGATTTGTTTCTAAAAACATAAGTTGCCATTCTTCAAATAAAAATTGTTTTGGACTAAAGCCAGTTTTTATAAAGAATGGCAACTTTTGGCATTCTTTCACAAAACTGGACTTTATTTAGCCACAAGGTTATGTTTTTTTTTGAGAAAAGTTCAGTGAAGCTTGTCAAAATCGACAAAGTTTTTTGAAAAGCTTGTGATAATAATTGTTGGTCTTTTTTTCAATGTTAAAGGACGACTGAAGCGACAGAATTCTGATGTTTGTTGCTGCTGCTGCAGTCTTCACCTTTGCTTGCTTGAATGGCACTGACAATTGCAGCTTTCAAAAGGAATTGTCGGTGGCATTCAAGCAGGCACAGGTTGTCGTTGAAGTTGAAGGTGATGATGATGTTTTCAAAGTCGGCACTTTTCTTCCATCTTTTCTTCCTCCATTCCGACTGATGATGATGATGTCCTGCAGTTTTAAGCATATTCTTTCACTATTTTTAACGTTTTCGAAAGAAATAAAACTCCAACTTGTTTTTACAACTTTGGCTTTAATGGTTAGTGCCACTAACTTAGTGGTCAAATGACTCTTTTATGTATTAAAATTTAAATTTTCTTCCCTAAAATTTCAGAGCTTGGTTGAAGACTAAAAGTTTTAAGAGAAAAAATAGTAATATATAACTAATGTTTTTCCCTACTTGGTGTTTCATAAACTGTAATTGTGTCACTTTCTTCAAATACAATTATCTTTCACTCTATCCTTTTTTGCCTTCAAAAGAGAGTCTTTTTCAGTTTCCGTTCAACTTGGCAATTTTCATGTTGTTGAAAGGTAAAAGAAAAAATATGAATATAGGCAGCCTTTCTTAATTTCTTCTTTCTTGTCTAAAAAAACTGTGTGAAATATCTCATGGCTGTATGAATAGGCAACAAATTTTTCTTCATACTTTTTTCGGATTACTTTATTTTTTTTTATTTCAATATTTCTCATTCCAAAGCCTTCAAATCTTTCTTAATAAATATTAGCAAGCTTTGCCATATATTACGGTATATGGCTTCTGAATAATGACTATTTTATTCCTTATCCTATTTCTCTCTCTATTTTTTTTTTGCTTTCTAGAAGCCCTACAAATTTCAACATCAAAGATAAACACTTATAATTCTATTTTTTGTTGGCAATGATCAAAAAATTGAGTTAACAAATTTCATTTTTTGCGCGTCTAAGAATTCTTTATAAAATAAAATTTCCCATTTAAAAGCTTTTTTTATTTTACCTTTTTAGTAGGAAAAAAGAGCCATGGCATTCGATTCTCGAATTATTTTTTCTACTGCTCTTTTGACCATCCTTTTTATTGCTGGAGGGGAAGCAATCAAATGTTATCAAAATCAATCCCGTGTCAATGAACCCGTACAGGGAACTTTGATAGAATGCAGTTCAATTGGAAATGTTCGAGCAACGGGATGCCTTAAAGCTACAATGTTCTCAACGAATACCGTAACCCGAATGTGTGATTATACAAATTGCACCGTAAGTTTTTACTTTTATGCGTTTATAAAGTTATCTCTTCTCAAACTTCAAAATTATTCACTTTGAAAGATCAAAGAGAAATGCCATTTAAGATGTTGGACTTAATATGGATCAGCTGAATCTCTGTTTTTTTTTAAATAATTAAATTACCAATTGAATAATGGTCACCTTTCTTTGAGGTGTTTACCTTTTAAATTTAATAACATGCGCTTTTCAAAACAGCTGACATTTTAAACTATTATTAAAAATCTTAAGACACTTTTTAATTTGTATTTACGCGTTTTAACCTTGAATTTTAAATAAGCTTAAAACAGTACCGTTTTTTAAAATTTTCTCTTGTCTGAGAAAACTTTAAAGATTTTACAATTTTCCTAAAGATGAATAAGGAAACCATGAGACCGTTCAAATTTAATTAAAAATTAATAAAAATTAATTTTAAAAACTTCCGCTGAATTCTAAAATTTTATTTGTGTTCTTAAAACTACTGTAAGCGAATAGCAAATGTTGATACCGTACTCTAAATAAATACTGTAACTTTGCACTTGCATGAAAACAAAATCCAAAAGACTTTTAAAAATTATTTTTCTGACATTTAAAAACAACTCATTTAATTTTTCCACTTTTCTGCATCCTTAATCTATTAAACTAAAATAATTTATTTTGTAGGAAAATGGAATTGACCGTTCAAAAGCTTGCTACAATACCACGGATACATCAAATTGTTGTTGCATGTCGGATGGATGTAATTCAGCTCCAGGAACTCCTTTCTTCTATCCCATTCTTTTTGCAATTCCTTCAATCTTTTTTGGATTATATTTTACTCAATAAATCAACCCTCAATTTTTATACAGTAATCTCTAAAATTTAAAATTTTGTATCATTGCCCTTATTTCATTAAATTTTTTGTAAACTTGAACTCAATATTTGTAATCACTTTGAAATTATGAAGCTTTGAATATTTGTATATTATTATTTATTTTTCTTTCCTAATAAACTAAATAAAAAGAACTTTAACAAAAAAACATAAACTACTACTACAGTACCTATTTATAACCGTATCCAACTTTATCCAATTCTGGGAAGGTTACTTTACATCTTGGAAGATGCATTTTGAGTTGTCGAACAACAGCAGCTCGATTTGAAACATAAGGTAAAAAATAGAAATGAAGACGTTGCAATTTTTTGAGTTTTATTAAAGCTGGCACCATTGCATCTGATAACCATGGATTCATACAAACTTCCTAAAAATCAATAAAATTTATAATCGCAATTAAGGTTTCCAAAAAGCTTACAAAATCTTCCAGCGTTTTTGTCGCTCTTCCCATTGATAAAATTTTGATTGCATCATTTGTAAAATAATCGCAGTGATTAAATTTCAACTTTTTGATTTGCCGACATTCAATAAAATAATTAAAGCCTTCATTTGATATTCCAGCATCTGAGCCATCAACTTCATCAATGAAAACTTGTGGAATATGTTGCCATCTTTGAGCAAATTGTTCTTCATCTAACAGTAGGCTTGGTGTTATTGGTGGCATAGGTTTTTCAATTTTTGGAAGCTTTTTTAAATTAAATCCATGTGAATTAATATATTCTTTCATTTCCCGTATTCTTGTAATTTCGTTACCATCGGACATTTTTATAGATGTTGCACCACACTCCTGTAAAAGATATTACTGTATTTCATATCAATATAAATCAATCTAGTTACCATAAGCCATTCAAGACATGATAAATCTGGTCCTAATATTGCTACTCTATCTGGATAAAACCTAAGAAATATAATGTGCAATTACAGTAACTCAATGAAGATCTAAACATACGTATTTGAAGTATTCTCTGCAAGCCTTCTTCGAAGACTGTATAATTCAAATTTGGGAACTTTTTCCATAATTTTAAATATAAAATTTCTTCGTTGAGTATAAGCTGAAGTAGACGGTAGAAATCCTCCGACATTTCGGCATAACCTATTTAACATTTAATTGAGCTTTTCCTGTAGTAATTAAATATTTAAAAAACGAAACAAAACAGAAAAAGATAGATTTCGGAAAGCCAATTTTTTTCTAATAATTACTTACATCTGCAAGAAAAAATTTAAAAACTTTATTAAACAAAAACAAACAAAACATAACAATTCAAATACAGTAACCTTTATTCACTACGGTAACTTTCAAGCAAGTATTCCCATGGTAAAGTAAAAGTGACGCAATACATTTCTTTTCGACCTGCAACTTTTCGAACATTATGAACTTCATCCATTTCGAGGTGCCATAGTTTAAGCTTTTCACGGATTAATCGAATTGCTTCAGTTGCATACCATTGTTGTGGAACATCTTCATGAGCTTTCACAAACATATGACAATGAACAATAAATTTATGAGGTTTCAACTTTTCCAAAAGTAATTCAGATGATGACAAAAGTCCACGAAAATTATATAAAAATTCTATTGCAATTGCTGGTAAATTCATGATAGAATGGAATGACACAGATTTTGAAGATGTTGAAGCATAACTGACAATATTTGGTCCAATAACTTGAGAAATAAAATCCGTGGCATCAAGAGTAAAAATTTCAATAGATTCTTTTTTGATCTAAAAAATATAGGAATGTAGTAGGTAAAAAAGTACGGTAACATACATGATTAAGTTTAACATTTTCTTCCATGTAAAAAGTAGAATTTGGATTTTTATCATTTGCAAAAACTTTTAGCACACCCTTTTTGGCAGCTGGTAAAGCAAAAGGTCCAACACCAGCAAAAATATCAAAAATCACAGAATTTGAATCAAGTTTTTCAACGATTCTTTTATGTTCTGTTCCAAGTCGGCTATTCCAGAATACTTTTTTGAAATCCAATTTATACGTTAAACCTTGTTCATTCATTTGTGTCACAAATTCATCTTTCCCTGCAAGCAGCTCCATATCAAATGAACGAAATTCTGTCGCGATTGAATCAGTTTTATTCACGACTGTTCTAAATGGGTATATCATATCAATGTCAAAGAATCTATAAACATACTTTGCCCATGATACTTTATCCAACAATATCTCTCCTAGCACATTCTTATACGGTAAAAGTTCTTCTCTCAAATTTAGATGTGCAATATGCCCAACTTGACTATATCCACTAAATTCCAATTCTTCTGGTAGAACAGCTTTAATACATCTTTTTACATCCCAATTATCATAAGTTAATTCAATTGCAGTTGATCCAAATTCTGGCTTTATTCCAGCAACATTGCTTATTGCATCACAAATTTCAGATTTTCGATCATCATCTATTGCTGTTGGGTCAAATAGGATTAGCTTTTCATCTGGAAGTTTACCGTCAGATATTGGCTAAACATATATTAAACATGGTTTTTAATATGATGAATAAAAATTAACAAACCTTAACTTTATTCAATTTGTCAATGGTTGAATTTTTGATTGCTTTTAGTCCAATAACTTTTCCGATGAACTTCTTGGGAATCGAAATACTTGGAAATGTAACAGTTTTTCTAAAGCATATAATTTAATTTAATAATGGAAATATATTAAGATCAAAAAACCAAACCTAAACTTTTCTCGATCAAGTTTAATCATTCCTCGAACTTCTTCCGGCGGTGCAAATAAAAGAGTCTTTCCATTAATAGTTGAAGGCATTGTTGCAACCATGACCTTTTGGAGGTTGTAAATATTTGATACTGTACGTCCAGATCGAAGAATCATGAGCGGTTTTAGATTTTTTTAACTTTGAAAAGTTTACATCAGTTTAATTTTTTGCAATTTTTATATTTCCCTCTTTTTTGCCTGCAGTTGAATATATGGAACAGAAAGCCAAAAGAATGGCGCCATAATAAAAGTTGCATCTTTGAAATTTCAGCAGCGGGGTTTGGCCGTTTGCAAAAGTTGTTTTTCTTCTTCTAAAAATTTTTTTGTTTGATGAGTTAGCAAAAAAACGAAAGGACCAGAAAAAAATGTTGCTGAAAAAACGAAAAAAAGTAGTAGTAGTAAATTTTTGATGTTGAAATTTAATAGTTAAATAAATGTGACGTATTACTTCTTATTTCGCAAGATTTGATATATATAAATTTTAAAGGCGTGTGATTTAAAGTTTTTAGTCTGTAATGATGAGTAATTCTTCTTCGCGATTGTAAATTTATATATAAATACAACTGATTTTTAAAATATTAATTCCTTTCTCTTTTTTTCAGTTTTTCAATTGAACTTTTTCTGATTATTATTACAAAGAATGTCTACATCAGTAAAGCATCGAGAATTTGTTGCTGAACCAATGGGAGATAAAGCCGTCACAGCAATAGCCGGAATTGGTGAAACTTATGGAAAGAAGCTAGAAGAAAAAGTAAGTTATTAATTGTAAATACGAGAGATCCATTTATAGCTTGTTATACTAAATTTGTGTAATACAGCCGGCCTTTCCCCGATTTTTAATTCAGTATTTAAAATTATGAAAAATGATTAATTTCTATGGGAGTTAAGACAACATCGAGCTCTTCGGTAGCATTTCAACAATGAGGAAGAATTCGAAAAACTCTCGGCCTATATTCTTTGCTGTTGGAAATCTGTCTAAGAGTTCGCCGGTAGAGATTCTGAAGTTATAACTGGTGTGTCACAAACTCGAACAAATCATTTTACTGCATAGAAGAATCTTATCTCAATAGTTGTCTTAACTACCATTTACTTTATATAATTGCTTTCTTATTTATTTTTCCTAGTTTTATCTTCCCGGATATTCTCTTTTATGCTTCCCTGTCTTTACTGAATGATAAGTATACATTTTTATTAATTACATATTTTTTTCAGGGTTATGATAAAGCTTATGTACTTTTGGGACAATATCTCTTGCTTAAGAAAGATGAAGAACTTTTTGTTGATTGGTTGAAAGAAGAGATTGGAATTGGTGTAAATCATGGTAAATCTACAGCAGCATGCCTTAAAGAATGGACAGAGCAATTCATGTAAAGCAAATTACTCAAGCTTGTGCTTATATTTATAATACAAAATTATTTTTACTCTCTTCATTTTATTGCGCTGTATTATACGGTTATCAATTTTTTTAGAAACTGTTTTTTTACTATTATTACTTTTTTTTGTTTGAAATGTTTTTTTGTCGGAAAAATAAATAAAAATCTTGATTAACTTGTTAAATGTTTTTGTTTTTTATAGTCTATAATTGATAGAGTTTTAATTTAAAACTTTTACATTAGGATCCAACACAAAATTTGTGTGTCTTTTTTTCATTCAGCATTTTGGCGACTCTCTCTCTCATCCGAAAAAATAAAATAACCGATTGGGTTTTTTTCTTTCAACAACTTTGCTGCTGCTGTTTGACTCCAACTTTTTTCTTCTTCTTGTTTTTGTCATCGATAATGAATGATAACCTGAAAGTTTTTAGTTTTGTTGTTGTTCGAAAAAAAAGGAAAGAATAGCAGTTTTTGATTTTTGCACGAGAAAATTGTTTTAAAATTTGTTGCGTTTTTTGAGTTTTTTAAAGTTTAAAATTTAAACTTACTTTATTAGATTTAATAGACTGTTTTTGTTATTAACCGTTACACATTTTTATAGCCGCTTCTAATCATGACTTCTGGAGGTGGTACAACAGAATTACGAAAGCGTCGTTCGCCTTCAACTTCATCAAGTTCTGAAGAGCCTCGATCAAAACAAGCTCTACTCAAGAAAGAAAAGGCTTCACAACCACCAGATCAGCCATGCCATTCTCCACAAGATTCCCTTTTCAGTTCTACTTCAGGATACACAAATTTTTGGGGTTTCTTTAATTTAGCAATGCTTCTTTTGGTTTGTTTTTTAATTGTTGTTGACTGTGTTTTGCTTATTGTTGAATATATTTAGATAGTATCAAATGGTCGAGTTGCACTTGAAAATTTTATCAAATATGGAATTTTGATATCCCCTCTGCAATGGATTAATGCTCTTTCTGAAGATCCTTGGACGTGGCCAAATTTGGTTATGCTTTTCTTTTCAAATATTACTTGCATTTTGGTTTTCTTTACTGAAAAAATTTTAGGTTTGCTTTGTTTTGTGTTGCTTTTTTCAATGAATTGTTTAAATTTCAGCAAAGAAATGGATTGATGAAAAGCTTGCCCTTGTATGGTATATTATTCTCATTTCTGCTCATCTTGTTCTTCCAGTTTTGGTTACTTTATGGCTTAAAGTATGTTATCTTCTTTCTAATTACAATACGGCTTAATTATTTGTTTTGTTTGTATGCGTATTTTGCATCCCTGGAAGCAAAGTATCACGTCCCATGGTAATTGTAGTATACTGTAAATATGTATTTTTCAGGGAAATCCATTATTTGCATCTTTATCCCTTGCTATTATTGTTGTTGAAGCTCTAAAACTTGTCTCGTATATTCATGTCAATTATTGGTGTCGTGGTTCTCTTCAAACTGGTGAAAAGCCAAAGAATTTCCTATATCCTTCAAATTTGACTCTTTCAAACTTTTATTATTTCATGTTTGCTCCAACTCTCTGTTATGAATTGAAATTTCCTCGAACTCCAGGTCGTCGAACAAAATTCATTCTGAAACGTGGGGGAGAATTTATTTGCTTTGGAATTCTTGGAGTTGCACTTTGTGAACAATGGGTTGTGCCGCTAGTAAAGAATAGCATGGGAACCTTAAAAGATATGGATATCTTTCTTTGCATTGAACGTGTTTGTAAACTTGCCGTACCAAATCATATCATTTGGTTGCTATTCTTTTATACAATCTTTCATTCATCTCTTAATCTTTTGGCTGAAATTCTTCGATTTGCCGATCGTGAATTTTATCGTGATTTTTGGAATGCTGAAACAATTCAATATTTTTGGCAAACTTGGAATATTCCAGTTCATCGATGGTGTGTTCGACATGTTTATAAACCATTGATTCGAAATGGATATTCTCGACTTACAGCTTCTCTTGCCGTATTTTTGATTTCTGCCATCTTTCATGAATACCTTGTTTCAGTACCACTTCATTTATTCAGGTAATTATTTGACATCTCTTACATCAAACTAAAAAGTTTTATATTTTTCAGATTATGGGCTTTCTGGGCAATGTTAGCTCAAATTCCATTAAGTATGTTCACAGAGAAAGTCCTAAAAGGCGGAAGAGCCGGCAATATCGTTGTTTGGCTCTCACTTCTTGTTGGTCAACCGATGGCTATTTTAGTAAGTTTAAATTTGTATATTTAAAAATCTTTCGATCTTATGCTATTTGCAAAAGTACAGTAATCTCAGCCGATTTCCGTAAGACTTAGCATCAGAAAAGCACTTAGCATCAGAAAAGCATTAGAATTCTTGTTGCGAAAGACGTTTTTGGCTGGCTTCCAAAAACAAAGTCTTTCGAAAGCAAACGTATTTCAACGAAAATTTTCTAAAATTGCTTACCCATTTTTTTAGATGTATGTTCATGATTGGTATTATTTGAATTATCCACTTGAAATGAAAATGAATGCAACCGATCAATTACCTCCTAACTAGATTAATTAACTAACGAATATTAATAGTTTTTTTTTGTAATTTTTTCAAGCGGGTTTTATATTATTCTTATTTTTTGTAAAATGTTTTAACTTTGTAAAGTATATATTTGAATATAAATTTGTAGTCTTTTTTGATTCTGAATCGCGTATAATTTCTCTAAAAAATATAAATCGTGTTTACGAAAGATAATCATATTTGAAATCACTTTATAAATTTTCCTTTAACTCGTAATTTTAAAGGTTGAATTTTAACTTTTACTAACTTGGAATAAGAAGAAGGGCGAGCAATCAAATTACAAGAAGAAGACGTTTAAAAATGGCATCGAAAAAGCCTACGAATGAAGCTCCAGTTTCTGTAGTTCGAAAGCTATTAGCATATCGATGTTTGATAGATTCTGAGCCATGGTTTGTTACTTGGCTTCATGATGATGATATTCTTGGAGTTACAGATGGCAAAACAAAATATTTTGAAAAGCATCTTACAACTGCTGAAAGAAAAGAACTTGCTGGGAATGTTAGTGAAGCTCTTCTTGTTGATAAATGGGCGTAAGTTTTTTATCGTTTAGTGTATAGATACTGTAATGGTACTTTAATAAGCGAAATAAGCTATGATTACTGTAATTAGTAAAAAGTTCTGTCACATTTACCTCAGTATTGCGTTTTCACCGAATACAGTAACCGTTTATAATATTTTTACAGTAATTTCCATGTTTTAGAAAAATATTTGATACCCGTGCTTTCACAATTGAATTCAATAGTGATGATGAAGCTGAAGTAACATATGTTCGTGGCTCTGTAATGCTTAAAAAAATTGAAGAAGCAAATGCAAATGAACGAATTGCAGAAGTTTTAAATCACTCAATAGCTGGAATGATGACACTTTCTGTATGTTTGTTAACACTTAATTGTCTGGATTAATGTAACGTAACACTTTTTTAGAAGAAGTTAGCTGAATACGAAGACAAAGCAAAAGCCCAACATATTCGAGAATATGCTGCTAAACGAAGTCTTTTCCGTGGTGAACCAAAAGTATGTTTCTCTTTTTAAATTTTAATTAATTAAGTAATTTAAATTCTTGTTTTTTCAGTCTCCTGCAAAAACTCGACGTCCACGAGATGCTCCAACTGGTCTTAAATTTGATGATTAATTTAAATATTTGATTCAATCTCATTCAACTTCTTCTTATTCCCTTTTTTTCATGTTATTAACTCTTCTGTTTTCATTGTATTATCATCAAACTCTCTCAATTAACAACAAATTGTCTTTAAATGGCTATTATTACAAAAAACGGGTTTAGCCATTTTTACCTCCTTTGTGCTCTACTTTTGTATTATTTATTTACTAACGTATAAAAACTAAAAAAAATATATAAAACTCTTATTGGTTAGAAATTACAAAAATACATGTTTACAATCATACTGTAGCTTTAAAAGTTACATAAACCTAAACTTTAAATTTAAAGAATAAATCAAAAATAGCTGGATTAAATTAGCCTAAAAAAGTAATGACATATTTTCTGTAAATTCAACATTTCATCATCCATTTCAACTGTCAAAAAAAGTGTTGAAGAACAACAAAAAAGTTGAAACATTTTTTTTGTTGAAAAACTTCAAAAAACTTTTTCACGTTTATTTATTTACTTTTCCTGACACGATCTTTGGAAGGTTGTAAAATCTTCTGGAAAAATTAAAAAAAACTTTTTGCATCTGTATTTTTTGATTGCGCAGCAGCTGTCAATCCCCATCTGCTGCCCGGGCGTAAGTTGGCATACAAAAAAATATTCCCATTTACTTCCAGACAAACTCTATTCCATTCATTCAGATTAAATATTTTTGGTGCACACGTAATATGTATTTGTGATTTTGAAAAAGTTTGCGCTAACCGTGAAAATCTATTAGGGAATAGCAAGACAGACAAACTCCTGGAACAACGACATTTTGGTTCTTCTGTTGATGTTTCTCCTGCTGTTTCTATTTGACGTTTGAATGATGTATTTTTTAAATATTTTTAACGCCTGTCCCAAAGCTGCTTTTGTGCGCATTTTTTCCATTTCTTCCTTGACAAATTTTTAAATTTCGTTACCTTTGTTTCTCGATGTTGCCAAGTGTTTTTCCTTCTTTCTCTCTCGTCAGTTTCCCGCTCGTTTTTTCTCTTTTGTATTCCATAAAAAAAATTATATAAATTTATTCGTTTAGATAAAATTATTGTCTCTTTTCGACAAAAGAACATTGCTATTTTCTTGTATTGTTGAAAATCGATTATGTCAGGTTTCAGGCTTTTTCATTTGCTTTTCGGGTTTATGATTGATGTAATTACAAAACATTTATCATTTCTCAAACCATTTTGGCGACGTAAGTTTATCATTTTTTATTTTTGCTTACGCAAATTTTTATGCTTTTATAATCTTTACACATTGTATTTCTTTCAATTTTTATCATATTAACATTTTTACAGGAAAGATGGAAGTTGAAACTTTCACCTGCGCTGTATGCTGGAATCAACAACCAATTGATTTTTCGGTTTCTTGCACCAATTTTGAATTACCTGAAGATGAAGGTATTGAAGATGTGGAAGTTTTAACCGATAGCAGTGACAGCGAATCTGATTCGGATGTTGATATGGAAGATACCACCAATGCCACAGATTCAGCAGCATCTAATGTTACCAAAGAAAAATCCCAAACAAAGGAAGATAAACATGTTCCACATTTATTCTGCGCTGATTGTGTTCGAGCTCAAGCTGCAAATGCTTGTGATGGAGATGCTCGATTAGCTAAAGGTGGAATTGGCTTATGCTGCATGGAAAATAAATGTGATGCTGTTATTTTATTAAGTAAGCATTTAGCGTTTGGCTTTTAAGGCACATAACTTTTATTAAATTTTAGGTTCATTCCGTAGCTTGCTTACACCTGAAATTCTAACTCGTTTAGAAGACCGAATGCAACATGAAACTATTATTAATGCAAAGATTAAGAATCTCGAACGGTTTGTGTTTTTATATTTGATGCTACTGTTACCTTATCATTATCTTTTGCAGTTGTATCAAGTGCAATTATGGTCAAATTATGCGTAATAAAGCTTATCGTAAAAAGAATTTAAAGTTTAAATGTAATGAATGTGGAGCTCAACATTGCCGATTATGCAAACAAAAATGGCAAAAAATTCATGCTGGTCGATCTTGTTGGCAATTCAAATGGGTTGATAATCAACGAAATGGATGGGATAAATCTGCTAACCCTGAATTTGTTGATAATGAAACGTAAAATTATTTTGTTTGTGGATTGACTGATGTTAATTATTCTGTTTTTAGTGCTCAAAGGCTTACCGAAAATCTTATTAGAACTTGTCCAAAATGTAGCTTAAGCTTTGTTAAGGTATGTTTTTTTTGTATTGTGTTCTTTGCATCTTATTTAATACATTTCTTTTTACAGACGCATGGTTGTAACCTTTTAAAATGCCGATGTGGCGTTGCACAATGTTATAGTTGTCGAGAAAATGGTATCGGCTATGATCATTTCTGTAATTGCAGTTCAAAGAAGACTTCAAAGAAATGTTGCAATAAATGTGATTTATTTGATGATGTTAAAGCTCGAGAAAGAAAAGAACGAGATGAACTTATTCGAACTGCTAAACGTCGATATGAAACAACTGGTGATCCAAATAGTAGCGGATCTACGAAACATACAGCAGCAAAGCAACGTCATCCAGCTCGTACATCAACAAGTGAAAGCATCAAGAAGCATTAAAAACATATTAATTTCCTATTCTTTTATATTTCTCTTTTTTTCTGATTAATATCATGACTAATTATAGAGCTATTTAAAAAGATATATATGCAAAATTTTATTATTATTGAGATTAACTCTTTTTTATATGTTTTTATGTTATCATCTTTGTGGCTTATGTATTTGCCAAAAAAACGTTGTATTTTACGGGTTTCATAAATTTGTTTTAAAAAATAATATTGTTTTTTGTTGATTACTGTATTTGGTAGAGTTTTTTACAAACCATAATTTTTATTTAACTTTTTTAAAACATTTATTTTGTGGCATTTTTCTGATTTTTTGAGCAAATTGGATGATAGAGAGAAAAGAGGGAATCTCGCAAAAAATTTTTAACGAAAGCTATTTACAAACATAAAAGTGCATGGAGAGATAAAAATCTATGGCAAAGATGATATAAACATATTGAAAAAAATTTCTAATTGGCGAATTACTACTTGTATGGCATAAAAAAGGGAGACATGTTGTAACAGTAAATAATAGTAATAATATGAAATGAGGTAATTTAGGAATACAAAATTTGTTTTTTTGATTGAATGATTTAAAAAATTTGCGAATACAAAAATTTAATTATTATAGTAGTAATAGAAATACAGTATATTTTTCGAAGCTATCAGTAATAATTTTTGTTGTTTGTTTACATAACAAGGGATCCTTGGGGGTACGGTGGTGGTGCTGGTAAATCTACAACACCTTGAGATTGATGATAAAACCTGCAAAAAAAATACAATTAATTAAAAATTCGGCTTTTTTACAAAAATAAAAGGGAGACGGAATTGTTGAAAAGGAAAAAAAAGAAAGCGTGGGAAGGAAGAAGCATCAAAAAGCTGCAGCAAAAGCAAACGATTATGAATTCAAAAAAGCAGCCTTTTGTAAAAAAATGGGAAACTAAAATAATAATTTTAAAATCAAAAAGAAAATTGAAAAAGGACCATTTTTTGATGGTTGTTTGCTTCATATAAAAAGAAGGGGCGAAACATTAAAAAGATGGTCTGCTTTTCATTTTTTTTTTAAATGATGCTGCTTTTTTGTGAATGTTAAGGAACACAACCTTAGCTATGGTTTTTGTTGGTAAAAACGTGGCTTTTTTGGTTTTGGTTTTTTATTTAACAGAAATGTAGCTGGATTTTGGATTTTATTTTTTTAAATAGTAAATTTTTGGTAAGTTTTTTGAATTTTTTGGAAGTAAAGTAAATGTCAGGATACGGTAGCTAAGCCGCTTGAGTTTCAAAAAAACCTAATTTTTGTTATTATTTTTTGTGTTCGTTTTTGAAAATAAAATTTAGGATTTTAAATAGAAATTGTTTTGTTAATTTTTAAATTTTTTGAAAACAAAATAACCGTACAAAATCATAGTGGGTTACGGTATGTGTATGTGCATAAAGGCAACAAAAAATTAGCATTCAAGCATTCCCAACACCAAGCCTTTTTTAAACAAAAATAATATTTTCAGTTTGTTTTTTTTAAATTACGACAAGGAACAACCCCATCGAACACCGTAGTTGCAGAATCTCAAATATGTCATGCCTGTTCGGCGTCAATGGTGCTGTTTAAGTCTTTTATGCCATTCATCTTAAACTTATTACGTTTTTAACATTTTTAAATGTAACCAACCACCTTTTCCAAAAAAGTATATATTATTTAAATTAATTTATATAGAAATATAAATATAAAAATTAATAATGTAACAAAAGAAAAAAGAAAGACAAAGCAAACAAAAGCGGTCCAAAAAATTCGGACCGGGCCACAAAATTTTATGGCTTTTAAAGCTTTTGGGGAAGTAAAAAGGATATGGCCCGGTCCGGATTTTTTTCAAGGTCCAACAAAAGCAATTAATTTAAAGAAAGACAATAGTATAGTATTTTTTCAAACATTTCCGAATGGGAGTGATTCAAAAACTAACCCGTTTGGTCGATGTACAATTTCACCGGTATGATTACTGCCACCAAGATTTCGATGATATCCATTTGGAACAGAAGCAAGAAAAGCTTGAATATGATCTTGAATATGATATTCACCTCTTCCATTGTTTCCATTATTATTATTGTTGTTCCACATGAGAGGAAGACCAGCTTGATAATAAAATGGTGGAGAGGGTGGACTTCCAGAGATTGAAGAAGCTTGCTGAATTCCAATGATATTTGTTGGTCGTGGTGGAGTTGTGGCATATCTTTCAGTGAAACTTCCATCACGTTGTTGTTGTCGATATGATTCAATTGATACAGTATCCGATTCAAGGGAAGATCGATCATAATCTCGTGGAGGAATTGAAGTTAAGGGGGTTGAAATTATTGAAGTTGTGGAAGTGGCATCTGAAGCAGAAGTGGAAGGCATTCCACCATTTTCTTGCATCAATGCATGTAACATGGGATATTGATGAATTGAATTAGCATGCTCAAGTCCGATGCCACTGGTGGAATGCCGTTTTTCAAGGGCATGCTTTCGAGCATTGACATCATGTTGTTGCATTTGTAGGGCTTGATTGTATGGAGGTGGGTGACGTTGTGGATTGCTGCTACTGCTAGCAGGAATTCCATTTGTATCAGAATGATTGAAACGACTTCCATTTGAGTCATTCTAAAATTAGGAATATTGATTAGCAAAAGCTAAGGATACTGTAGTTTATGAGCAAGTACGATTCAGAAACTTGTCCTTTATAGTTACAGAAATATGTATTATACTACTTACCATGATAACACCAGATGGTGGAGCAGGCATTGATTTGACACGATTAATTCCACGATTTGATGGTGATCGACTTGCATATCGGCGTTTCTTTTGTGCATTATTATTGTTATTGGTATTGTTGCTGCTGCTTGCATTACTTGCAATTGATTGTTGATGTGAAAATGGAGTTCGTTGTTGTTGTTGTTGCTGAACATTATTTGAATTTGAATTATTATTCACCGCGTACAGATTTGCAGCCTGTGGCTGCTGATTATTTTGATGTACGCTTAAATTCAAACGTGGCTCAGAAACTCCACGATGAACACCAAATTGTTGTTGCTGTTGTTCGATGGTCATAGAATTTTGTTTTCGGGGGGTCATTTGTGATGGATGCATGTTATTTGTTGGAACAACATATTGTTGATGTTGAAGTTGCATTCTTTCAATTAACAACATTAAATCTGGATCTGGACCATTTACAGTTGGCCAACGAGATGGTCGTGGATGCCCTGGGGGCATTTGGGATGAATGATTAATTGGTGGAGGAAGGGGTGGTGGCATTGGATATGAACGGTGTGATTGTAGTTGTTGTTGTTGTTGGGGTTGTTGTTGTGGTGGTTGATGATGAGTAAGTTGGTGAAGGGCAAAATGATAATCTGGTGGTTGTCGAATAGCTGAATATCCATTCGGCATTGATGGATGGAAAGGAGGTCCTTGTTGTTGGTATTGTTGTTGTTGTTGCTGTGGTGGAAGTTGTTGTTGCTGTTGTTGTTGATGGAATCGAAGATCATGAAGGGATCGAGATGCCATAGCAACATTTTCAACATTTCCAATTGAATTTGGATAATCATCAAAGGTTCGGGAAGCAACAAAATGATTTCTTCGTTCTGCAGCAGATTCAGATGCATGCTGATGCTGGGAAGATGCATATCCAGAAGTATCATATTGTTGTTGTTGCTGTTGAATGCCATTGGAAATTGTGCCATTCATTTTTTGTGAAAGGGCACTCATAGTTGAAGATGTACTGGTTGTCATAATTCCATTTGGAATTGATGAAATATCTTCTTCACTTGGCTTATATCTTGGAGGAGAAGCAGCATTATTCAAAAAAGTTTCAAGTTCATTTGGAATTGAACTTGTTGGGCCTGAATCTGCTGTAACATCAGAAGCATCTGAATAAGTTGGGGAAATACGATTATGCTTTTGATTTGGTTGATGAGGTTCATATCGACCACCAATTTTTGTGTTGATTGATGTTGGAAGATTATTTGCAATTCGTGCTTTTGCACCTCCACTGCTTCGTTTCTTCTTTGGTAAATCGGATGTTGTATTCGTAGTCGCTGAAGAAGTATCCGAGCCAGCTCGTTCTTTGACAGAATTCTTTTCAGAATCCATTGTTTCTGCAGTTGTTGAATCAATGGAATGTTGTTGATGAATTCGCATCAAAGGATGTGGAGAGCTTCCTCGAGGATACGGTGGAAGGATAACAGAAGCTGGAGAAGCTTGAGCAGGGGTTGTCGAGGTTGAAGAAGTTGAGACAGAAGAGGGAGCTTGAATTGGTGGAAGTGCTGCAAGACGATTCACTCGACCACCACTATCAACACATACTTCATTTCCCCATCCTGGTGGTAATGCTAAAACAAGGTAGGATTTAGTTAATCTCCTCTAAGGGCATTAATTAACTATCTTACAGTTATAAGGTTTTTTACTTAAAGCAAAATGTAAATTAATTTGAATAAGTTGTTGATGAACATCTTTACAAAAATTCAAGATATATCTGGCTTTATCATCTGATTGAGCATAGAGGGACATCTTTGAATTATCAACTCCACCAATTGTCAATTTTTTATGATCAAATGTTAGTCGAACCATTTTATTCCATGGCAAGGATCTTAGAGGGATTCTTTCACCATTTGATCCAACATCCCACATATCAATTCCCCTAAAAAAGTATATTACTGTAATTACAGTACCCTAATAAGATTGCATTAACATACTTATCATTGATTCCAATTAAAGCGTTATCAGTCATATCAGCTTTATGCCGTCGAAGACCATAAAGATGACAATTAAGTGCAAATGGGCTTCGAGAAGCTTCTTGACAAAATTGCATTTTAGCTTCTCGAGCAGATGAAACTTGAAATTCAGGATTCTTCACAACTTTTGGCATATTCTTTCGAACATAGTCAAGTCCTCGCAAATTAATTACCCATAATGGAAAATATTTTTCTGCTCGAAATTGTGATGGTGTACCGTATTCTGCTTCATCAGCCTGCACTGCTAAAGTTGCCAATTCCCAGCATCGCTCTTCTCGAACAGAATTTGATCCAGACCATTGATCAAGAAGATTTTCCCTTAATTGAAGGTAATAATGATGCAAGGCCACTTGACATTGAATCATATCAATTCTTTCAACAAAAACTCGAACCCGCAAATATAAAACCAAAACTGGACGATTTTTATCACTTGATGAGAGCTAAAAATGAGAAATTGTTTAGTTATTTAAATTTTTTGCTTTTCCGATTTTGGTCCCCCAACGATTGTTTTTATGTTTTTCGTGTTAAGATTAAAAGTGCAATTTTTTCCTTATGACAACAGAAAAAAAAATTGTCACACATCCGTTAGTAATTATAATTTGCAGTTTTTTTTTAATGCATCTTTTTAATGATTCATTGTTGCCTGATTTTTTTGTTTCATGTTTGCTTCAATTAATACATTTATTCTATGAAAAATAAAAAAAGAAGAATCACCAAAAAACTGAATCACGTTTTTTTTCGCATAAATTGTTCACACTATTTTTTTCCCTTCTGTTTTCTCAAACTATGGAATGTTCCACAAAACAGAGAAAAAGGTTAAAAAAGTATCAAAAAACAACAAAGAATAGAAAGACACTCACAAAAATAACCCCTTCTTTCATTTTTTTGTTAATCATTCTTTATGTTTTTCTTAACCTTGCATTTTGCCTAATTTCCGGTATTTTTTTCTTCTAAAATCGTTGTTGTCGTTTTCTACCTACCCTTCACTCTCCTCAAATTTAATCAATCGATCAAATCATTTAAAAAAAAGAATTCATTGATTCTACATAAAAATATACCCATCCACACCCAAGGTTTTAAAAAGAGGGAAAAACACGTCTTTCCCAAAAAAATATTATGCGTTTAAAATATTTTAGCAGCAATTTAGAAGAAGAAGAGGAGGAGAGAAAATTCCTCGCCTTCTTCTTTTTTGGCCGCATTCCAGTCGTCGCAAAAAAAATTAATCGCTGCGCAAGATCGCGTCAAAATCAAAAAAGAATCTAAAAATTCCAAAAAAGAGGCATTTTTATGTGCATTTTTTATGTTGGACATTTAAATTTTTTTGATGCTTGAAAGAATTCGACAAGCTGCCACTACTACTACCTCAACCAGCCGATCAAGGCAGGCAGTCTCACAACAGAGATCGGAATGTGCAAAAATTTATTCGTCGGCATTGAAAAAAGTGTGAAGCAAGCAAAGAAAAAAGGGAAATGACAGGTGTATCATTATTTCCGATCTTGGCAGTCAATAATATAACTCTCTCTCTTTCTCTTCTTTCCATTTTTGGTTAATGTCGTCGGTCAAAGAAAAATCATCAAATGGCCTTGCCATGTTGATTTTTATTTTTTTTCTTGTGACTTTGACTCTTTCAAAAAAAGGGACAACAAAAAAGAAGTTAAGGATCGTAAAATTTTACCATCTCCATTTTTTTGTTGTCCTTTAAGAAATTTCTTTGAAGAAAGTAAAGAATGCCGATGGCTTGCAAAGATTCTTTGATTTTTTTTTGAAAAATTATGATTGAAATTTATGAAAAATGGAGGTGGTAGAGAAAGGAGGAAGACATCTAAAAGAAAGAAAAAATAGATAGATCGATGTTACGCGAAAATGAAAGAATTCCAATCTCTCTCTTTTTTTCTGATTTTTTAGAACAAAAGAGAGAAGCAACGGAATGTGACTCTGACTGACAAGGAAATGAAAGGAAAGGAAAAAAGAAGGAAATCAGATGAATAATTTCCTTTTGTGAAGGGTTAACAAAGAAAACCGATTAAAAGTAATATGCAAGTTTTTTCTTTTCTTGCTGGGTTGTTTTCTTCGTCTTTTGAAAGGGGGTGAAAAAGAGATTTATTGAAATGTTTTATGAAGGGAGAATTATGGATTATGGATGATAGGAGATTAGTTTCAGAGGATATTGGATATAAGGGAAGGATTATTTAAGATATGTTTATGCCATGGCATGACTAAAAACTTGAATGGCATTGTTCAAAGCAAAGTTTGAGAATTTTCATCTATGGCAAATTAAATTAATTAAAGTTTTCGGATTAACTCATTCAAATGGATTTATGAAATCTCCCAAATCCCAAAATTTCTTAAACCCCAAAAATTTTTCACAAACCTTTGAAAATCTTGACTGTTTTGGCAAATATTTTGCAACTTTTTGATCATTTTGTAAAAAGAAATATTCATGCCGAGGTCGATCACTTCCAATTCCTTCAGAAGGAGCTCGAATAGCTAGCCCGAGAATTCTGGCATCATCAATTCCAAGATGTGAGCAACAACAATGATAAATATCCCAAACTTGACATTTTGGTTCAACCGAAATTGCAAGCATATCTTTTGTCAAGGAATGAATTTGAACAAGTCGTTGATGGGATGGAAGTTGAACATGTGAAGATGACAAAAGTTGTGCCCTTGCAGATAGTGGGGCTTCAGTGGTATTTTTAAGGAATAATTTCTTAACACTACTATTATTATTACTCGTAATTGATGTGGTATTAAGGGATGGCGAACGTATAGGAAATATTTGGTGTTGTTGTTGTGGGGGCGGTGGAAGTTGTTGTTGTTGCCCTGAGGTTGTTGTTGAAGTGATTGGTGGAGGTAGGGGGGATGCGGATGAAGCTGTCGTGGTTGTATTCTTTGATGCATTTGACCCGGATGGAGATACTGGAGATTCTGAATCTCGCATTATTCCTGTTGCAGTTGAAGAATTTTGTTGATGTTGTTGCTGCCCAGAAGTTGAAGGTTGACACCGAAGTGCGTGAGTATCATCCATATCACGTCAAATATTTGTAAAATAGAAATTTAAAATAGAAAAGGGGAAGAAAATTTTGTTTAAACCAAATTATACGGCATTAAAGAAAAGTCGTTGTCTAAAAAATATTTCTTCGATCACTTTAGGAAAGGAAGGTATGTATTTTGGGCGATCAATATTTAAGGTAGGGAAGCCAAAAAAAGAAAAAGAAGATGGCAAAAAGGTGGTGCCATTGCATGCAAAATAGTAGAACCGCGCAAATAAGAGAGAAAAAAGAAATACGTATTCGCGAAAAAAAAACGAAGAAAGAAACACAGACAAACTTGGGCAAAAAAACAGAAATAAAAAACAAATAACAAAAAATATATGAAGATGGAGACAGTCTGCAGTCTGATGAGATTAAAAGCTATGACTGTATTTGATGATCTACTTCTTCGATCATCAACAAATATAGGCAAATAGCTGCCATTTAAAACGAATCTTATGAAAGTTCAAAAATACCGAAAATGTTCTTTTCGATTCTTTTTTCCCCGATTGGAAACACAAAAACTTTTAACGTTTCGTTTAAGTTTAATTTTTTTTCTTGAAGACACAACAAAAGAAAAAAATTTGATCAATCGATTCAAAAATATATTATACTTTCTTGAATGGGGGGTTTCTATCAATCTATCTTTTTCCTTCTTCTTCTGATTTTGATTTGATTCAAAAATTTTTTTCTCCTATTGCCGCTGCCGCCGCCTTTGGGCGATAAATGCGACAGAAGGCAAGGAAAGGGAGAGAATAAAATTGCACAGCTCTGCCCTGGAGTTTAACTACTGACAAGGAAAACCATTGAAGGAAAGGAAGGGAATTGAAAATAACTAAAACTATGCTTTGCCCGCGCGCGCTCGCTCGGCGCAGAAGAAGGCGCGCACGCAACGAGTAAAACATGAAAAATATGTATCATAAAAAAGTGATTTTTTTGGGAGAAAAAGAAAAATGCAGAAAATTATACATAGACACGAGCAGGAAAAGGAAAAACAATTTGGGAGAAAAAAAGGGGGGAAGAAATATGAAAAAAAACTCGACAATCACGACAAACATTAAATAATTATTGTTGCGCTGCTGCTATCTTTCCCCAATTTTTTAAACGTCAAAACTGCAAAATCAAAAGTTTTTTATAGTTTTGGACAAAATCAATTTTGTCTATACTTTAAAGGGATAATGGTGTCTCACATAAACACTTTTCTTCTGACCAAACCTGAAAATCAGGCATTCATTGGAGCTGCAGCAATTTAAAAAACCGCTACATTGCACAAAAAAGCAGCTTCAATGAATGCCTGATTTTCAGGTTTGGTCAGAAGAAGAAACAGTTTACGTGAGATATTACACACCACTTTAAATTTATGGTAGAAAATGGTAGTGAATAATAACGTTTTATTTTGTTAAACACGTAATAGTTTTTGCTCGTATTGATGTCGATATATTTGTTTACTTCCCCAAAAAATTACAAATCACTAAAGAGAAAAGAAAAAAGGAAGCTACCTTTGGTTTTTTAGAAAATGAAACACTAAAAAAGTGTTATTCATTTTGAAATCAAATGGTCAGCAGCAGCAAAAGAAAGGAAGAAGAAGAAGGAGAAGAAACACAAACAACAAGAACGAAAAGGCCAAAGAAGACGCGAAAAAAGAAAGAAAAAGCATGAGAAAATATTTTTTCGTTCAAAACAAAAAAATTGTTGTGTATCAATAGATGTGTAACATTTATACATACAAATATATATGAATCATTTGATAAAACATTTTTTAAATATCATCAAAGAGAAAAGAAGAAAGAAGAAAAGGAAAAGCAAAGACATTTTTGAAAATAAGAAAAACGCGGAAAAACATTGTTGAAAGAGGGGGTACTGTCTGGGAAATTCGGGCATGGAATAAAAGTGCAAACGTTTAATAACAATACTAAAATTATTTTAGGCTTAAATAACACTAAAAATTATAAAAAAATACAAAAAAATAAGTGAATTTTGAAAAATTTAACTATTTTGAATTAAAAAAAAACATAAATTCGATTGTTTTGTAAAATTAGACGATTTAGAATTTTAATTTTTAATGGCATCAAAACAAATTTTTTGTTAACTTCCTTGATTGCATTTCTCAATAACAAACAATTGTAAAAAAGTCTAATCATTTAAGTCGTTTTTAAGTGGAAATACACACCATCACTTTTAACAACAATCAGAACGAAAAAAAGAAATTCCAAAATGTGACGTTGTTGTTAAAATTCAAAATGCTTCTATTAAAAAAATTAATTAATGAATCAAAAAAAAACCAACAAAGAAAGATATGTCGCATTTTTTTGGATTGAATTCCAAAATTCCAGCTCAGATAAAGAAAAAAACGAAAGCGGAGAAAGCATCCCAAAAAATGTAAAAAATTTAAAAAATCACAACAACTAGCTATGATTTGAAATTTATCGTGCTTTAAAAGAAGGGGTGCAAATCGGGTACGGAATGTTAAACTTTTTTTACATATGAAAATTATAGATTTTTCTAGAAGCATGCATGTTTCAACAAATTTAACAGATAAGTTAAGAAAAAAACTGCCATGAAAAAAGAAGGAAGGAAAGCAAAGAAAAACCTAGCCAAAACAAATATGATTAGAAAAAAAAGAACTCGATTCACGCGTTTCTTTCTTTCTTCTGAATATAACTCTTTGATCGCAAAAAAATAATATATTGAAAGAAGAATGGAATGTGTTGGTGATAAGAATAAGAAAAAAATGAAATATGTACGCTTTTAGATTCAAGGTTTGGCAGAAAAAGAAGAAGGAAAACTATTGAAAATTGAAAGAAAGAAAAAAAAGGAGTTTTGATTCTAATCAATATTTGATATATCAGTTAAAAAAAGGGGGAAAGGCTAAAAAGAAAATCAAAGATTTTCATTTTTTGTGTTGGAAGATTTCAAAAGATTTCACACATTTTTTAGATTGCGGAAAATGAAGGGAGTAATAAAAACATGGATGACGGGTGGCAAAAAAAGTAGAAAACATGCATCCGGGGGAAATCAATGAAAATTTTGAAAAAGAAACTAATGGAAAAAAGAAGCAAAGAACAGCAGGGAACGAAGAAGCATTGATCGGGCAAGTAATAGCTAACGATAAGATAATTTTTCTTTCTTTTTTTTCATTTAAAAGAAGCTGTTTTTAAGACTGATGCCCTGCTGATGGCCCCCGACTACAGTGGCGACTGTGTAGTTGTAGCAGATGATGATGACGGGAGGAGGGCAATGGTCATGAAAAGGAAGGAAAGAAAGAAAAAATGAATGTATCGGCATTGCAAAATTGAAACAAAACCTTTCTAGAAGAAAAAACATCAGTTTTGATCTTCTTTGAATAAAGAAAGCTAGCAAAAGGAAGCAAATCCGGTGTACTTTTTGTTCTCAAAATATAAAAAGTAGCATATTTATGTTTGTTTAAAAAATAAACAAAAACAATATATATAAAATACCATTTTTTATAGAAAAATATAAAACAGTTTAAAATTGAAACATTCCATTTTACAAAATATGCCTATCGTCTTTTTTCAAGCATTCTTCAGCCCCGGAAAAAAACAACAACTTTTTCAGAATTGTCGCTGCTAAAATTTGTACATACATTTATGTTTTAACAGCTTCCCCTGAATGGAATGAATTGAATGATAAAAAAGTAGAATTGAAGGAAGGAATGCGACTGATTTTAATTCTTTCCTTCTTTTTTTTCTTAGGGTGTGTGACACGTCAGAAGTTTTGATTTTATGATATTTGGCGCCAGATCGATATCGAAGAAGAATGAAAAAAAGAAAAAAATTTAATTCAAAAGCAGTTTAAAAAAAGCTGATGCTTTTAATCGCAAAAGATTAATACTTTTGTACTTTTTTCTTTCTTTTCTGTCTTGTACAAACAACATTAATTAAGGAAGAAAAAGAACAAAAAAATGTAAAGGAATTAAAAGATTGTGAATACAGGAAAAACAAGATCAAATAAATGTTGGGTTGATATTATCAAAGCACATACATACACATTCAGATACAGACTGATGATACAATTACAGAATAAAAAAAAGGCAAAGAAGCAACAAAAATGTGATCTTAAAAGAGAAAAAAAACTGTTAAAAACAAAGAATGAAAGAGGTTTAGAAAAATGTGATCAACACAATCAACACTGTGGTGGTTCTTTCTTATGATTTTTATGAATCATTTTCATTGATGAATAAATGATTTATGAAACGCAATTAAATGGAGAAAGTAAGAATTTAAGGAACTGTGCAAAAACATAAATGAATAGAACTAATTAAATTTGAAGTAATAATACAGTAACCAAATATTTGATTACGGTAATTAATATGAATCTCAATTGTGGTCATTATATTCGAACAGCGATTACTGTAATTACCTATATATAAAGCAGGATTACTGTATCCAATCCGGCATTATTTATTTCAAATACAGTAATAAATTTCAAAATCACAGTTACTGTATTTACAATCACATATCACATCACAAAAAAAACTACCCTCAATAAAAAGCTGAACTTTAACCAGTCGAAAATCTTTGTCCCATTCCCGAAATGTACAAACAATTGAACAAGAAAAAAAAACCAATTAAAATACAAGGAACATTAAACTTGTTTCTTTTCCAATATAAAAAACACATGCAAAAAAAAGAATTTTGGAATTTTTATTGACACAATTCTTTTTTGCTAGCATTAAACGTTTCAATGTCAAAAAAAGCAAGCGATTCGAATTGGAGCAAAAAGTTTTGACATTTTTTGTGGGAAAAAGCAAAGAGCAAGAAAAAAAGTCATGGAAAAAAACAAAACAATAAATGTTTACCAAATTTGGAACATATAAAAATGAAAAATAAATAACTATCAAAATTGTGCAAAAAATATAATTTTTTGAAAAATAACCCTTCGACCCTTTTTTGATGATCATAAAAACCACATTAAAAATGAAGGAAAGAAAAGGTATTAAAATAAAAATTAAACCCAAGGACCCATGAAGAAAAGGTAAGGCAAGAAAAGATGAAAGTATCATCATTAACAATTTATATTTTTAAAAAAATATATAAAAAATTCCATTTATATTTTTTTTATTTCTGTCATAAAAATTCTTTATTTTTTGACGACTGCAAAAATGAAGAAGAAGAAGACGGACTTTGAGACAATAATTTTTTGGCGTCACTTTTTTCTTCTTCTTTTTTGCGCTCAAATGTTGCGCGGAAAATGTTGGAAAAAAAAGGTAAAAAAAATTGCGATTCATCTTTTTTTTGTGTTTTTCGGTCTGGGACTGGGACTGGGAGATGAAACACAATAAAAATAAAGGGGAAGGAAGGAAAATAGGCGGAGACTTTTGTAAAATATATTAAAGAAGAATAAAAAAGGTGTGAAACGGCGCAGTTTTTTGGGAGAAGAAGTAACTGTTAATTTTCTAGTTCATTATTCCTTGTCATGATATATTTTAGAAGACGATAAAAAATGAAATGAAAACAATAAAACCCCTTTTTTTGGTATTCAATCACTTAAACGACAACTACAACGACCACGACGACAGTAATGATGGCGTTGATGGAGATTTGATCAAGGTTGGAGAAGGGGTTTGATGTCACGAAAAAAATGAAATGTAACAGTTTTTGAACAAAAAAAGATTCAACACATTGAAAGAAATTTTAAGAGACGTGAAAGGCCAACAACAAAAAATAAAAGTATTGTATTTTTGGAAAAAAGAGTATTAAAGTTAATAAATTTGTTGGTATTAAACAACTTCTATTTTTTCGATCTTTTTTTGGTGTTAAAAAAGTTGCGCAAAAGGCCGAGACCATAGGTGGGCGAAGACAGAAAAAGAAGAAGACGAAGACAAACGGGTTTTTTGCCTTCAGAGTCTTCGATGTCGGTGTTGTTGATGATGATGATTGCCGCCAGTCAAGGAAGATTAAAATCACGTGAAAGAAGGAAGCAAAATTGAAAAAACATAGCTTTTTGTCTTGCAAAAATATGTATTTATATATAATTTTTTTAAACATTTTATTATTTTCTGTTTACCAATTTTTTGCAAATGCTGCCTTAGCTGCAAATCTACAGTAATCCGCTTAACTTTGCAATTAAAAAATGTCTTTCCGCGAAAGATTTACAGTAGTCAAAAATTCTTTAAAAGTTTGTAAACATTATTTTTAAAACATTCCATTTTAGACTAAAAATCAGAATTCAAAAATAAATGAAAAAAATGTTTGATGAAACACAAACATTTAAAAAAATTCAGATCAGATTTTTTTCAACCATAAAAATAAATGCCAAACGTTTGATCAAAAACAAACAATGAAAAGAAAAAAGAAAAGAATTAATCGGCGCAAAAATGTTTTTTTCCACCAGAAAGAAAAAAAGCGCAAAAATCAACAAATTGTGTGTTAAATATGTTTTGAAAAAAGTAAAAGCATTCTTTCGTTTTTTTCTGATGTTTTTGTTAAATTTGAGCAAACACACAAAATTTCCTCCCATCAAAAATCATTGAAAAGAAGTTTTGGCGATCGAAAAAATGGAATTTTTCTTTGGCGCATCTTTTTCCATTTTTTTTTGGGAAACGAAAGAAGAAAGAATTTTTGAAACATTTTTGGGCAGGCATCTTTCATGCATGTGTTTTTTGCTCTTGTTGAACAGCAACAATTGCAATTTGGGGGTTCTTCCTTGAATTTGTTCTTGGACTTTTTTCTACCTTCAGTTTCAATACAATAGAATTGCCAGTTCAACAATTAACAATTAATCAGCCAGGGCCAAGGAAAGAGAGAAAAAATAGAGAGGGAAAGAAAAAAGAATTAAAGGAATGTCAAGGAAAAAAAGAAGAAGAAGAATGAATGTAATTGTTGTTGGACCATGAAAGGCGTTGAAAAGAGGGCCAAAAAAGAAGAAACATGAGAAGACGAAGAGTAAGTGAGAAAAAACAATTGTCTTAGCACTTTCCTTCTTCCTCACTGTTGGAATGCCACTTTTTTTTAAAAGGCTATAGAAAAAATGACCAAAAAAGAAGAAAAAAACGGAACCAAAAAGTAAAGTTGATGGAGCGGAAAAATGACCATTTGATGGAATGGAATGTGCAAAGAAAAAGGTCGAATACATTCATATATTTTTATTAAAGAAGAAGAAGAACAGAAAAGATGACCATTTTTCCCATTTATGGGGTTTGTCAAAGGTAAGAAAAAAGAATTATTTTCTTGTCGTCAAAATTTTTGAAGGTGTGCCGACAACCGACAAAAATGGACGACGACGGCGGCGACAAAAAGGCATGACGGTCATTTTTCTTTTTTCGGCGATATTTTTTATATGTATATTTTTGTAGAGAAACAAAAACGAAAAAAGGGACCGTAAAAATTATGATTAATATTATTTTATTTTTGATGGAATGCAAAAACATTACAGAAAGAAAGAGAGAGAGAAATTTGATTGCCGAATCTTTCGCAGAAATCAAAAAAGGGATATCTCTGAAAAAAGGTGATAAAATGTCTCGTCTCATTTTGTATCAGATATATCGAGCAGACATACATAAAACAGAAACGTAAAAGAAATGGCGTTTGCAGCAGCTGGAATTTTGTAAAAAAAAAAAGAACTAAAAGTTTAATACAAAAATATTTTTTTTCTAAAAACAGATTTTTATCAAAAACTTTAAAACAAAAATTGTAGGAAATGCTTTTAAAAAGCTTTTTTGAATAGCAAAGCATTTTTGATGAATATCTGAAATCCTTCTTAATCTCAATCAACAATCAGGATGAGTCCTTGTGAGTCATCCTTTCATATTTCTTAAATCCTAACAGTTTTGCTTTTGCAAAGCTTTTAAAATTGCTTTTCAACGTTTATCCAAATCTCGGATATCATGTTTAAGGATATTCAAAATCCTCTAATCTCATTCTCCTATCTAAAATATATGTTTTGAACGGACTCAATGAGTTCTTTGAGTCATCTTTTTCAGATTCCAGAAATCCCAATCATTTTTCAAAATCTTTATTTCCCTATCAAAAAATAATTATCGTTCCTTTGAAAAGTTTCATTTGATGCAGGCAGGCAGCAGCAAATTTGCCGGATATTAAAATTTATAAAAAAAAACTCTGACATAATTTTTGATTTGATTTTATTTTATAAGTTTTTTTCATTCTCGTTTTTTGCTTTCCCGCATTCCAAAGGGCTTTTTTAATGAGCTTAAAAAATTTGTCAGTAAATATTTTTTTAACTTTTTTTTGCGCGTTAAAGTCGGAGATGATATTTGCTGATGTTTGTTGGCTGCCAGTAAATATCGGAAGGAAGAGAATAAAAAAGTTTTGTTTTGAAAGCAATCAAAAATTAGATCAAAAAAACTTAAAAATAGAAATATAAAATCCATTTATTTATTTAATTATAAAACAATTTTTGAGGTTTTGTGGAATTCAAAAAATAAATATTAAAGTACACGAACGAAAAAAAAAGAATCGCGAAAATTGTCAGATGTCTCTGTTGAAATACTGTAGCGAAGGGAAATATCAAAAGTTTACAAAGCACAAATTTTTTACCAATGATTCATTTCATTTCCTCGAATGATTCAAAGATTACAAATAAAAAATAGGTAAAATTAAAGTCTTAAAAACTGTTTAATCTATTTTTGTTTTTTACTTGTCTGTAAAAAAACTTTGCAAATTAAAGAAAAATACAAAAAAGTTGTTTATTGATGGAATATTTATTATTTTGTACCCAAACATGTTCAGCCAAAATATTTTCAACGTCAAACCTATTACCATCAAAATATCAAAAAAATTCACGTCATTCTTTCAAAAAGTCTAAAAAGAAAGCGGTCATCACATGTTTGCAAAAAAATATATAATTAATTTACCCGTTTCCGATTAAACATCGAAATCAAAAAAACAAATTTGATTCAAAAAGCAAATATTTTTTGCACATTCTTTTAAAAATTTAACAATTCTATTTGGAAAAATAAAGTTTAACAGATCATCTCTTAATCGTAGAGCTATAGAATTTGTAAAAAAATCGCATTTTTGACTTCTAAAGTGACTACAGATGATAACCATGTTGAAAAAACATTTTTTAATGCAAATTTCAAAGCCGGCCGGTCCGGCAATTAGTGGACGGACCCGGCCCGGCGTTTAGTGAGGACCCCGAGGCATTCTTTCTCAAACGCATGCAAATTTTTTCACGCCACAATGTGCAGGACAAAGTTTGAATTCACTGTTTGCTTTTGTATGCAAATTTCACGTTTTTATTCTTCGTTTTGTGAATGAAAAAAATAAAAGCGTTACAACTAACATTCTCCATTTATTTGAGGGATTTTAATTTTGATTATTGATTCGTAATTGCTTTTATCTTATGATGATGGAAAAGACTGAATATCCGTTTGCTCTCGAATGGGAAATTTCTGAAGATCGCCTCAAAGCTTTGAAAGATTCTACAAAGAATGAATATTTAATTTCTGATAAATTTACTGTTGTTCACGCTTCAAATGTTAAATATTCTGTTATAATCTATCAAAATGGACATAACGATGAAACCCGTGGAAGAACATGGATTTTCTTACAAGTTATTCTTGGAAATGAAAAGAAGGTTGAAGCAGAATATACAATGTCAATTCAATCTGCAAATTGGGAGCACAAATTTTATCACATTTTTGGTAAAAGTAAAGGAAGGGGATTTTTTTGGTGTCCCGTTAATGAACTATTTGATTCAACCAAGAAATTTATTGTTGATGGAAAATTAACTGCAAAGTTTAAAGGAACTTTCAAAATCAAAAATACTGATTCAAAAAAAGAAACAAATCAACCAAAATGGGAAACAACTCGAAACTTTCGTGATCTCTGGAAAATTGGATACGAAGATTTTACTGTCGTTGCTGATGGAAAAGAAATTCAAGTAAGTTTTATATTGCAATTTTAGTTGAAATCTATCAATTTGTTTATTTATAGATCCATAAATGTGTACTTGCAAGTCATTCAACCGTTTTTGATGTCATGTTCAATACTAAATTCAAAGAAGGAAGCGAAAATAGAGTCGAAATTATTGATTTTCCATTTGAAGTGATTGAAAATGCTGTTCAACTCTGTTATTATCAAAAATTTGCCTCTGATTTTTCAATTGATGAAAATACAATGCTTCTCAAATTTGCAGATAAATATGATATTGAAAAAATAAAGGTTTTAATTTTTGCATTTAAATATTTAATTAAATAATTACATATATTTAGAAAAATATTGAAGAATATTTGTCTGAACAAATTACAGTATCAAATGTTTGTGAAATGGTTAAAATTGCTGAAAAAGGAAATTCTCTTAAACTTCGAAAAAGATGCCTTGATTTCTTTGTTATTTGTTTATCAAAGAAACAACTCGTCCCAAATAAGGAACTTCTTGATGCCGAATTTTTCATCACTGCTATTTCAACGTCTTCTAGTCAAAAAACTCAAACTTTGTAATTAAATAATTTCATGTTCTGAGAGCTTCTTATTGTACTGAAATGTGTTTTATTCAAACAAATAAATTACATTTAAATAATTGTGTCTGTTCAATTTTTTATTCCCTGTGATACTGTAGCTTAAAAATTTAAACATAATTTCGAGAAAAAACAATTTTTATTTCAAACAAATACAAAAAATACAAAATATTCAACAAATAAGTACAACATAAATAAAAAACAAAAATAAAATATACAACAACAAAATTAAATTTACATATAAAATTTGAAAGATTTTGGTAATCCCAACATTTTTCTGATGCCATTTTGAGTAAGGCCAAGATTCTTTGATTCTTTATAAATTCCAGAATCAAAATAATCACCAAATTCATAAGGTTTTTGTTTCTTTGAAAGTTTTTGATATTCTTTATAAAGTGGACTGTAGGAATTTGAAGAAGTAATGTACGAAAGTTCCGAGAGAGTAAGCATTCCAAAAACATATGTAATAGTTTGATTTTGATAAGAGCAAATAAGAAGTCGAGAATCCATTACAAATTTGATATATCTTGGATCAGATGGTAGAAGAACGGATGGAAGGGAATGAAGTTTGATGAATCTAAAAAAGAAAATTATTATAATATGCTACAGTAATAAAAAATATAAAAACTTACTTTGCTTGATTCTTTTCTTCATCAATAAAAACATCATAAAGAGAAGAGATTTGATGATTTTTGGTTTTGCTTTTTTCAAATCCAAGACTTTTTATACCATCCAAGGTACTGTAGAATCCGGCATAGAGACATTTATGCAAATCAGAATCTTCAACAATTTCTAATTTCGTTTCAGAACCATTTGTTCCACCAATGTACAATTCACCATTTCGAAAATATACAATTTTTCCAAATTCCAAAACTCCAACATTTGATTGATTCAAAGATTGTTCTTCTTCAGGAATCCGTCCACAAACTGATAATCCCGCTGATTGTAAATATGTGCAGGTTTTATCTTTTCGATCAATTGAAATTTTTGTTTGAACACAATCAGTTGTGGTTCCAGCAATTGAAGAGAAACGACATGAATTTTCAGGGGACCAAGGAATGATGGAGATTTCAGATGGATTAAATGGATTTAAAGATGTGATGGAACTGAGGCAACATTGATTGCATAAAGTTATTGAAAGATCCCCGATATTATTGGTGTCAGGTTTGTAATCAGTAATTTCAGAATTGATAAGGTCAATGGATGAAAGATTGAATCGGATTTCTCTTTCATCTGATACCTGAAATTTTATGATCTTTAAAAATTCAAGAATGATGGATCTGGAAGGGGGAGAGCCGGGATTTGTATTTTATTTTGCGAAATTTTATAATAAACAGATTGGTGATAAGAAAAGCGTTCTCTTTTAACCAATCTGGTCTGTCTGGGGATTTTAATAAATAAAATGCAAAATTTATTTATTTTTCTCTGGGATTTGAATAATTTTATGGATTAGAGGAAACGGAACGAAATTTCTGGGGCTTGTATAATTTTATAAAGGGTTACGTTAAAATGATCGGGGATATAAAAGGGATTTCAAATAGCAAGGTATCATGGGATTATGCAAATTCTATTAAATAATTACCGTTCCATAAGCAGCAACAAAAAGTTCATCATCGATTATTCCGTAGGCGGCTGAAACTGAATTGGAACAGGCACAACAAGATTTCGAAGAAATTTCAAAACTCCAAAAAAGTTCCCAATTTCGAGTTTCCATGATTTTTCGACGATAAATTTTTAGTTCTTCTTCAAACGAATTTGCAGAATACAAATAATTTTCATGGATTCCAATTAAGGTTCCATTAATTTCATCATTGTCAGAACATGAAGAATGTTCAGAAATAAAATACATATTTATTTAATTAAGACAAAATAGATAATAAACAACCAATTGAAGATAAAAAATGATAAATGATATGGGTGCCATGGTTGCTATTTATACTTCTTATTTGACCTCATTTTTGTTGACCCCATCTATGCATGTGCCATTGACCTTTGGTAATGGATATCGATAAGAAGGAGGTTCAAAAAATGCCAGTGAGAAAAAAATGCCATTGATTTTTTTGTTTACTTTTTTTCTAATTAATTTTTCCATACATCTGTTTTTCTATTGATTATTAAAAATAAACATAATAAAGTCTACTTTTAATATCATGGTTGATATTTATTTGAATTTTTTTTATCCTTATCTTTTGTTAACATTAAAAATCAAAAGTTTGACGCAAAATTTTGGTCCCTTTTGGGATGTGTGTTATCTAAGACAAGAGATTTAGTTTAGTTATTACTTAAAAGCATATGACTAAAATTAAAATTAATATCACCATTTTTGTTAAACAAGAGAAACACTTGCATTCAACATTGACCGATAATTACCATTTCAATAGTCATGAAATCTAAAAAAGGAAATCAATATTGCAATAACAATTATCGAAGAAAAAAGGAGATATTAACATTGATGACCAAAAAAGATAATAAAAATCCTTCAAAAATTTCCTCACTTCGAATATCTTTCTTTTCATTACTAAGATTTTCTTCAAATATACAAAATGGTATCAAAACGTTGTCTTTCAAATTTTATTCCTCGGCGGCGATGTTTAACCATTTTTGTTGTAATCCTTTATTTAGTCTATTTTGTTTGGTTTCGACAACATCCAATAAATCTTACCTTTTTAACTGCATATTTAAATTTAAACTGTGAAACTCGAGATTATGTAAGTTTATAATAGCAAAAAAAAAATTGTTGAAGTCCTTTCTCGAAACAACGGTGTATATTCCGATGGCCCAATGGGAGGCATTCATTTTTTATGGCACTTTTTGAATAAAATGAACAACAAATCTTAAATAGATTTCTTGCTCGATGCGAACGAAGTGCGGAGGGAATCGAACTTGGGAGGTTTTTGACTTCCTCTTTCGAGTCAAAGACAAACGCGCTACCAACTGCGACATTTGAACTTGAAAATTTTCCGTCAAATTTTGCATTGGATTAAATCGAGTTTTTCATTTTTTAGGTGTGTAAAGAATGTCCAGAATTTTTTGATAAAATTCATCAACTTCGAACTTGTTTTAAAAAGAATTTATTAAATACAAAATATGAAATATTGCCGACAGAAAAAGATGTTTATTTGCCAACAAAAGCTTTGAATGTGATTGCAAATCTTTCCGACGTAATACATTTTTCAAAACAATTTTAAATTAATTTAGCTGACTTTTTTCTATTTTATAATATCGTTTTTGGTTTAAATAAAACCTTTATTTAAATCAAAAACTATGGAACAATTGTTTAAATGGCAGCTTAGATTTTGTTGATCTTATGTTAAAATTATGCAACTTTTTGGAAGTTAACTAAATAAAATTTGCATAATTTAAAATTTTCTTGTAAAATATTAGTGCCACGTTTTCGGAAAAATGCCATCGAATTTTTTTGAAAAATATCAGAAATATTAAATCTGTAACTTTCTCTCGGGAGATTCATAAAATCCATTTTTAACCTTTCCAGTTTTTAGTTTTGCAATGAAGAATTCTTTTTTCAACAAAATGATATCCTTCAGTTGGTAACTATTAATGGCCCAAAAATTGGAGAAGGATACGGTACTTCACTTTTCATAAAAAGTAATACAAAAGAACTTTCGTGCCGTACCGGATTTGTTGGAACTTATGAAGATGCCATCATTGAAAGACAACTAAAAACTTCAATGCCGGCATGTGAAATAATGGCATTAAGTCAAAGTTTAAGCAATGACACAAATTTAATTGTTGCTGAAGATTTAAATTCAAAAATTACAGAAGCAATTTTGACAAAACCGGATTCTGAAAAAATTGCAAATTTTGAAACTTTGGCAAATTTAATTGAAGTTTCATTTCGAGAACAGCAGCCATTGGATGTCCTATTTATTAAATATTGGTTTTCATTGACGGATTTTCTAAAATTTCTTCAAGATATTGAAATTTCTGAGAATCCAATTTGCCAAATCAATGCTCGAATCAAGATTGACAAGGATTCCTTTGAAACTGGGGTGAAAGAATTTGAAAATTTATTTGATTCTGATTTTTATCCTTTGCATATTGATGTTAGAGGAAATGAGCTCCTAATATTTTTGATTAATGTAAAACGACAATTTTGTGTTAAAAAATTCTTTTTATTTTACTGTAACAATAAAGGATGGATTTTTTAGTAGTTTTTTCTTTACAGTAAACTAATTTAAATAAGGACAACGAAATATGCTGATTCTCTTAAACATCTAAATTTTGAAGTTCTTTCAATTAATAAAAACCTCAGAAAGTTTCAGGTGTTGATTAACAATAAATAGTTAACTGCTTGAACAAAATTTGCATATGTAAAAAAAAGATTTGAGATTAATTATTGATTTTTTGAACCTGATACTTTTACAAATAAATTAATTTTTTTTGCTTGCAAAAAACTCATGATTAAAAATAAAGCTTTTTTTGTCTTCTTCTGTTTTTGTTTTATCTTTAAGAAAGTCTCAATTTCGCTAATGACTCTTTCTTCTTCTTTTTCCTGAAGAAGAAGAAAGAGTCACCAAGAAAAAATGGAATTCAAGAATCCCCCAAAAATGGTGTCGCCTTTCCTTCTTTCTTCTTTTTTAAGGAAAGAAAAGATAACCTTGAGAAGGCTGCCTTCTTTTGACTCTGTGTTTTTTATCGTATTTTCTTCTTCTTTCCTTTTTTGTAAGTTACGCAAACACACATATCTTTTTTTGGGATGTTTAAAATATTTTTTGGAGGATATTTTTATACTTTTTGTTGTTTTTACATGAAACAACACAAAATGAAATGACGAGAATGGGTAACATTGGGTATTCTATGAAAGATATTTTTGTGAACTTTTTCTAAACATTAGAAAATTATCGTATTTGAATGTTATAAAGTTTGTTTAATAAATGAAGAAATTTAGCCTTTTTTTAAATGATAAAATTTGCCATTTCACACTTGCTTTAAAAATTTGAAAATAAGTAACTTACTGTAATATTAATTCAAATTATCGTAATCAACTTTTTTTTAAATTTAGATAAGATAAATCAGACCAAAAAGTGTTACTGCAATAAAAATAATGACCTATTTTTAACCTTTTTGTTGTCATCTTAAGCTAGTTTGTAAGCTTATAAAGTAAATGTTGGTAATAATGTTACTGAAACATTTTAGCATTTGTAAAAATTTGTAGCCTGCAACACTTCCTCAAAAACTTTTTCTGCCAACTTTTTTAAAAAGAAATGTTGTTTTATTACGTCATCCCCAAGAAAAACACCTCTTCTCTTTTTTAAAAAATTTTTAAAGATTTCAAAGTACACACGAGAAAAATTTGAAAGCGATCTCATATTTTTTGGATGGTGTTTCATCTCTTTTTTTCATTTCTTTGCTTATCTCTTTTTTTGCCTGAAGCGTTTTTCCCCCGGTTTTTGCCCCATGAAAATTTGTTTACCCAGAAATTTTAATAACTGTTTTCCACTCTTTTTTTTGTGGACAAAACAGCAGCAATTTTTATGCTAAATTTGAATCTTTCTTTTTTTTGATTACAATTTTTTTTCAGACAAATTTTCTGCTCGATTACCCCTTCTCAATATTTTTTTTTCAAAGCTTCTCACCTCTCAAAAAAGAAAGACCAAGCAGTTAGTTTTTGAATACCTTTTTTCAATGGTTTTTTTTCTTGCCGGACTTCTTTAACATCCTCCTTTTTTTGTGTGTGAAAGCAGCATCAAAAACGGGACACAACAACCCAGGAGTGAGGCAAAAAATATGATACAATGTAGGGCAAAGAAGCAATGTCAAGCTTTTTTTCCCCTCCTTCAACGGCCATATTTTGCCATTCCTCTCCACCTCTTCTATATAAGCCATGGATGGCATTGCTGCTTTAGCCACTTTTTAAATTTCACAGGTGCCATTTCTACTGCTGCTGCTTGTGTTGTTAAAAGTTTTCTTTCTTCTTTTTCATCAAAAGCTTTTTATTCTTCAAAAACAACAACTTTTATATGCCTCTTGTATTTATTCGTGTTCCCGCCAATGGCGGTGGCGGATATGAATATGATTATGAACCCCAACCTTCAACAACGAAACGTGGTAAATTTATCTTATCACTGTTTTAATTAATTGATAACATCATTTTTCTAGAATCAAAACATTCAATTTCAACAAATGCAGCAGCTGCTGAAAGTCGACGACAAACTCTTTCCTCTACAATTTCAGAGGAAGAGAATCCTTCGAACCCCAAAACCAGCAGTAGCAATAATGAAAAAAGAATGTCCATGTCCTCGGAAGGAAAGCCAATGCTCTGTTGTGGGAGCACCCGACGCCCTTCAGATTCGTACCCATCTACCCCTAAAAAGCGTCGATCAATCTTTTCATGCTTTGGATTTTAGTAATCCTAAAACAAACAGTGATAACAATTTTTCATGGCCCAAATCCGTTGAAGTTACCATTGAAATTTTTTCTAATAGTAGGTTTTGTTTTATAAAAGTTTAAAATTTGAATTTCCCGCTAAAATATTGCGCGCAGCTTTCGGCGCGAAATTTGTTATAGTATTTTATCGACTGTTATTGATTGTTATTTAATTACACTTTTGCTTTTAAAAATTATCTTTTTAAACATTCAGTTTGAATTTCCCCCAAAATCACCCGCGCTTGTTTTAGCGGGAAATTCAAATTTGAATTTTTTACCCAAAGTTTAAATCCAGTTTTAAAACTCAAACATTGCAAATCTTTTTAATTTATTTAACATTTTTAGTATTCAAACTTCAACATTTCAATTTTTCTTCTTCAACTTCTTTCAATTTTCAATGGTTCCCTTCGATCCATGATCCTTCGCCCCCACTTTTTGCCCATCCAATTTTACGTAATTTATCCTTCTCTTCAATTAATTCCCCAAAATCTAAAGTCTTTCTAACATTCATCTTTCCGGAATCTGTTGTAATTCTGCGATCCCATTTTCAATTTTATATTTATTCAATTCATCATTTTGGTTGTTCACAAACTATTAACTTCCTAAATCCCCCAAAAACGGATATAATATTTGCGTGTGAACGCACCACCGCTCAAAATTGCTTTTCTTCAATTCCCCGTAAGTGTTATGTTTTTTTTTGTTGGATTTCCTTTTAACAAAAAATTGCTTTTAAAAAAAAATTCTATTTTTATAGCATGGTCCCCATTTTGCGTGACCGCACAAAACATATCAACTTCCTTAATCCATAAAAAGGATGAAACAAATCTTCTCATTGAAATGAAACTTTTACCGATACTTTTAAAACAAAATTATTTTTCATCTTCAACATCTTCATCTTTAATAAATCCAAAGCTAAATTATTCCTTTTTTTATGGATTTTGTTCTCCTTTAATTCAATCTTTTGGCTTTCATTTAGCTGTTGAACTTCAAAAAGATCATTGCCAACTTCGAATTGATTCAATTTGGAGGAAGCATATTTGTTCAACACCATTTGAAAATTGCAAAACTACAGTAAGCATATATATTTTAATTATTACGGTAAAAAAGAGAGAGTTGATTTATTAAATCAAAACACAAATTTATTAAAACACAGTTTAAAAACTTTTGACCAAGTTCATCGAAGCAAAAAATTCGGCTCCAACTTATTTGGTTTTTAAAAGTACATATTTATGCAAATTTTGGATTTTGTTTAAAAATGAAAATTTCAAAAAAACTTGTGACAATTTCACACAAAATTTTAAAAAAAGAAAATTTTCTTTTGCGAAGTTTCAAAAATTTGCATAACGCCAAAATTCTATTGTTCGTATAACTTAAGGTTTCATAAGATACCGTAATGCTTTGTTTTAAGCATATGTAAATGTTAATTTTCAAACACTTCCATCTTTTTAGCGGGTATTCCAAATTCCATCCACGACTCCAAATATTCATTATGGATTTTTGTATTGTGTTTATCATGAAAATATGGAATTTCCGAATAATGTTTCAATGCTTCAACAGTTGGCACTTGCAAAACAAATTAATTGTAAGTCTCATTTTTAAAATAAACAAAAACACAGAATAGTTTGTAGTGGCATCAAGTGGACGTTCAGTTCTTCATTTGCAAGATGATGACAGTGAACTTCGAACATATTTTGCATACGGTGGAATTTTGTTAATCCTTTTTATCCTTCTTTTAATAACTTTAATTCAAAAACGTCGACAGAGTAAACCATTAGCTGCAAATATGTTACAATTTTTAACGTACGTGGGATTTATCAAATGCCCTAAGGGGATTTGTTTGAACTTTTAACATTTATAAAATTTGTCTAAGTTGTTCAACAAATGCCCTGAGGGGTTAAGTTTGGTCCTGATGAAATAGCTTTTTTACGTATTAGATTAGAAAATTAGAATTTTAGAGCTGATGAATGGGAACTCAATGAATCAGATGTTTTGATACAATTTGTTCATAAAATTGGAAATGGTTCAACTGCGGAAGTTTATCGAGGTACACCTTGTACTTAAACAACTACACAAAATCACGGTATTTTCATTTTTAGGTAAACTTTCTAAAGATTTTCGAACTCCCGCAAATGGTCCAGTTGTTTTGGATGAATCATATCAAGTCGCTGTTAAAATTTTAAAAAAGGTTAGAACAATTTTAAAATAAAGAAAACGTAAAAATTATTATTTTTAGAATGCAAGTGAAGCCCAAAAAGCCGAATTTACAGCCGAAATGGAAATCAGTAAATTAATTGGTCGAAATAATAGAATCGTTAATTTAATTGGTAAGCTTACAGTATACGATTTTAAACGATTACAGTATATTTTTTGATATTTTAAAAAAGTTTTGATTAATTTCAGAACAAACTTTTAACATAATAATATAATATTATTTTGATGCATTTTGATGCATTTTAAGGTAAAAAAAATTCTAAGAAGGGTCATCAAAAGATAGATTACAACCTTCTCAACAAGTTCACAACGTTCTTTTTGAGGACTTCATGTCACACTAAATGATGATGTCTTATCATTTAAAACAAAAAGAAAATTGTTATAATAAAAATAGCGATAACAAAAAAGGTCAAAAACATGAATCAAACATCATCTTTTTTTATTCAAAAGCAAAAATGCATTTCAAAAACTCACATCACTTTTTTGAATGTCCAACTAAAAAATTCAGCAACAAAAGCAAATTTTATGCAAAAAAGATAAACAAAGCAAAATATAATAATTTTTTGCAGGTGTAATGCAACTTCGACGCCCGCCTTTAATTGTCTATGAAATTTCTCCAAATGGTGATCTTCGTCGATGCCTACATAAATGTAGGCAATATGTTTATGAGGTAATTTAATTTTATACTCTTTTTTGGTGTTAAATTTTTATAAGATTTCATCTTTCCCGGCTTTTTTTCCTCTATTTAAAGAGTCCTTAGCAACAACAAAAATAACCAAAAAAGGTTAAAAATTGTCCGCGTGCTTTGTATCATTCATTCATACCAGCAAAGCCTTTCCTTTTCCTCCTTTGTATTTTTCCCGTTTTCTTTCTTTTTTTCCTGTAAACAAATAGAGCAAAACTTTAAAATTATTGCTGTTGTTGTTTTTAGCTTTCATCAAAAGGTTTTTCAATTGAAAAAATGGACGATATAAATTCGATTCCCCAAGTTAATGAAAACTTTGTTTTCACATTTAAACGACTTATTCGACTTGCAATTCAAATATGCCTTGGAATGGTAAGTAATTTTTGGATTTAGAAAAGTGGATTTAACAGATCCAAGAAAATTTTATGCAAATTTTTACTTAATTTGATATACCGCTTTTCGGGACTTTGATAATATGGATTTAATAAATCCAAGAACATTTTGCGCAAATGTTTATTTTATAAGTTTTTACGATTTTGAAATCTGTTTTTCGTAATCTGTTATTAACATTATGCAAATTTATTTTAGGAATATCTTGCATCTCGGCAATTGATCCACGGAGATTTAGCATCCCGAAATGTTTTTCTAACTTCAAAAAGTTCCATCAAAATTGGGGATTACGGTCTTTGCAGAAAAGAATCAAATTCTGCAATGCTTTCAACGTTCGTAAAAAACTGATAAAAATTTGTTTATCATTAAATAATTTTTAGATTTATTATGACAGATAATCGAGCTCGATGGGCTGCGCCTGAAATTCTTCAACGAGAATATCAGTGTTTAGCTTCAGATGTGTATGCTTTTTAAATCTGACAAGTTTTAAATAATTACAGTATAAAATTTTAGTTGGTCATACGGTATATTGCTGTATGAACTGATAACCCTTGGGGCAATACCGTACCACAATATTTCAAATACTTCAGAACTTGCAAAAATGTTAAATGATGGATATCGATTGGGAAAGCCAACATTTTGTCCTGTGCAGTTGTAAGTCATTATCATTATTGATTGTTTGAACACAACAATATGCAAATTTTAGTAATAACATTATGAACACTTGTTGGATCCAGCATTCATCCGATCGACCGAGTTTTCCATTTTTAACAAATTCTTTAACAGATTTTTATGATTCTATTGATACCAAAGATAATGAAGCAAATTTCTATGTTACGGTATGATTTTTAAACTTTATGCAAATTTTAAAACCCAACATTTTTTAGCCTGATCCCCAGCGTGAACTTTATACTCTTCCATTGATAAAAACTTCAACGATTGATTCCCCTGCGATAAATCCAATTCCCCCTTCATTCCCTGAATCACAATCTTCAACCCCAAAATTACAAGATTCCCCTTCGGCAACAAATTCTAGATTAAAAAGTTCTCGAGGTTTAATGGCAAAAGCTGTAACGAATGCCGCAAAATCAAGTGTCGAAAAGAAGGAGGAATTAATTCATGAAACAGAACGGCTACTTGGATTTTCTTAAAGATGTTTGAATATTTATATTTTATGTTTTTTGGCTTTTTACTTAACAATACAGATGCTGTAAATAAATAAATTTTATGCATTTTAACGTTTAATACGTTACACTTAAAAACAAATTATATTTTAAATTGCAAAAAGTTTAAGTATACATTAATCTTAGTTAAAAAATATTTACGTGTTTTTCCAAAAAAAAGTGGGTGCAAAGAAATAAACTCTGTATTAAAAGTGTAAAATTAGTTGTAATTATTAATTTATTTTTTTACAAATCAATAAAAAAGACAGCTGTATATATTTCAATGAAAAAATAAATTAAAAAAGAGTAAACAAAAAATCAATGGCATTTATCTTTCATTGGCATTTTTTTGAACCTCCTTCTTATCAATATCCATTACCAAAGGTCATGGGCCATGCATAGATGGGGTCAACGAAAAATGAGGTCAAATAAGAAGTATAAATAGCAACCATGGCACCCTATCATTTATCATTTTTTATCTTTACTTGGTTGTTTATTATCTATTTCGTCTTAATTAATTAAATAAAATATGTATTTTATTTCTGAACATTCCTCATGTTCTGACAATGATGAAATTTTTGGAACCTTAATTGGAATCCATGAAAATTATTTATATTCTGCGAATTCGTTTGAAGAAGAATTAAAAATTTACCGTCGAAAAATTATGGAAACTCGAAATTGGGAACTTTTTTGGAGTTTTGAAATTTCTTCAAAATCTTGTTGTGCTTGTTCCAATTCAGTTTCAGCGGCCTATGGAATAATCGATGATGAACTTTTTGTTGCTGCTTATGGAATGGTAATTATTTAATAAAATTTGCATAATCCCATGATCCCTTGCTATTTGAAATTCCTTTTATGTCACCAAACAATTTAACGTAACCCTTTACAAAATTATACAAACCCCAAACATTTAAACTCCCTCCAATCCACGAAATCAATAAACTTCTGAAATTTTTTTGCGTATTCCCCAGACCACCTTAATAAATAAAACGTTTTTCTTATCACCAATCTGTTTATTTTAAAATTTCGCAAAATAAAATACAAATCCCGGCTCTCCCCCTTCCAGACCCCACATTCTTGAACTTGAATTTTTAAAGATCATAAAATTTCAGGTATCAGATGAAAGAGAAATCCGATTCCATCTTTCATCCATTGACCTTATCGATTCTGAAATTACTGATTACAAACCTGACACAAATAATATCGGAGATCTTTCAATCACTTTATGCAATCAATGTTGCCTCAGTTCCATTACATCTTTAAATCCTTATCCATCTGAAATTTCCATCATTCCTTGGTCCCCTGAAAATTCATGTCGTTTTTCTTCAACTGCTGGAGCTTTAACTGATTGTGTTCAAACAAAAATTTCAATTGATCGAAAAGATAAAACCTGCACATATTTACAATCAGCTGGATTATCCGTTTGTGGACGGATTCCTGAAGAACAATCTTTAAATCAATCAAATGTTGGAGTTTTGGAATTTGGAAAAATTGTATATTTTCGAAATGGTGATCTATACATTGGTGGAACAAATGGTTCTGAAACGAAATTAGAAATTGTTGAAGATTCTGATTTGCAGAAATGTCTCTATGCCGGATTCTACAGTACTTTGGATGGATTAAAATGTCTTGGATTTGAACAAAGTAAAACCAAAAATCATCAAATCTCTTCTCTTTATGATGTTTTTATTGATGAAGAAAAGAATCAAGCAAAGTAAGTTCTTTTTAACTTTTATTCTTATAGCATACTGTAACTATGTTCTATTTTTAGATTTACCAAACTTCATTCCCTTCCATCCGTTCTTCTACCATCTGATCCAAGATATATCAAATTTGTAATGGATTCTCGAATGCTAATTTGCTCTTATCAAAATCAAACTTTTACATATGTTTTTGGAATGCTTTCTCTCTCAGAACTTTCGTACATCACTTCCTCAAATTCCTACAGTCCACTTTATCGAGAATATCAAAAACTTTCAAAGAAACATAAACCTTATGAATTTGGTGATTATTTTGATTCTGGAATTCAAAAAGAATCAAACAATCTTGGCCTCACTCAAAATGGAATCAGAAAATTATTGGGATTACCAAAATCTTTCAAATTTTATATGTAAATTTAATTTTGTTGTTTTATATTATATTTTTGTTTTTTATTTATGTTGTGCATATTTGTTGAATATTTTGTATTTATTTATTAGTGTTTTGAAATAAAAATTGTGTTTTTTCTCAAAATTATGTTTTAATATTAAAGATACAGTATCACAGACTACACCTAATATGTTCAGTAAGGCAATAGATTTTGCATTTTTCAATCCTTATTTATGCTAGTAAGATTGTTCATCTTGTAAAAAAAGTTTATTTAAAAACATTTTCATAATTATTTAGGACATAAATATTTTTTAAAATCATTATCTAATTCAGCATATCTTTTTATATTTCCAATTGCGGTCATCGGATAACGACCAATAACATTTAAAAGCTGAACTTTCTCTTCTGTTGAATCGGGGAACAGCTCAGGTACTTTAAACGAATACAAATTATCGACTTTGGCATTACTTTCAAATGTTTTTTCATTTTTACATTGATTAAAAATATTAAGTAATGTTTGATGAAAAGATTTCAAAATGCATTCTTTCTCTTCCCGAAAACATTGCATAATTTTTTCAAGTCTACAAAATTTAAAAATATCCACAAAATTGCTGCTATTTGATAAATTCGTATAAATTTCATCAAATTTTTTGCCAATTTCAATACTTTCAATTTCTTCCATTGTAACATAAATGTCGTGACTAATTTCTGGATCTTTTGTTAATGGCATAATTGTTTTATGAATGCAAGCAGCAAAAGATTTTTTATATGAATCTTCTGAATCCAACTTCATGCTTTTTGCATCAACTCCATGGAGAATATTCAAAATTGTCATGCATTCTGTGTCAAAGTGTTTTGTCACTAAACAATCGTATGCTGCATTTTGGTCACATAATCGTGCCTAAAAACGAAATTTTTTAAATAAATTATCGGAAAAAAGAAATAGGATTCATTTTATTCGTTATTAAAAAATACTAATTCAAAAAATTTTTTATTATTAAGCTGGAGTTAATTAGAATAGCAGATAAAAAAAAATGCAAAGAAGATTTTAAAAAACACATTACTTTCAGTGTACCATCTTTTCCATATCCTATATATTTATCAGATGCATCAACAAAGGATATTAATATTATCAGAAAAACACAAAATATATGCACTTTATGCATAATTTTTTAAGAAAAATTAACGGAAATGTGGAAGAAAATAGCCGTACGACAACCTTGACATTTGTCGGTTAACATCACACAAGGGCAAGTCGGAGGATAGCGGAGGACCATCCTCCGGAGGGTAGAGGGTCGCGTCGGAAAAAAAAGAGGGTCGCGCGAGGAAAAAGAAAGAAAAGGAGGAAAAAAAGAGGAGAAAGAGAAAAAAGGAAAAAGAAAAAGAAGAAGGGGAAGGGGGAAAGAAAAACGAGGAGAAAAGGAAGAAAAAGAGAGAACCCGTGAGGGTAGCGCAACTTCAGAAGATCCTTAAATGTCAAGGGTAGCGCTACCCTTTCTTTTACAAAATTTTAGATTGAAAGGATAGCGCAACTTCTGCAGATTCTTGGATTCTGAGGGTAGCGCTACCCTTTCTTCAGAAGATTTTTAGAATTAAAGGGTAGCGCTACCCTTTCCTTTTTAATACAAAATTTTGTTAGAGAAAGGGTAGCGCTACCCTTTGAATCTAAGAATTTGCAGAAGTTGCGCCACCCTTTGAATTTAACATTTTGTTAAAGAAAGGGTAGCGCGACCTTTTGAATCAAAGGATCTTCTGAAACAAGAGAAGCGCTACCCTCCAGATTTAAGGATCTTCTGAAGTTGCGCTACCCTCACGGGTGCTCTCTTTTTCTTCGGAGGGCATTCAGTGTTTTTTAGGGCCTGAAAACAAAGACAGACGAAAGATTGAAAAATGCTTCGCGATCACTAAATGTATTTAAAATTAAAATGTTTGCTATATTTTTTTTAACTTTCATCCACCAAATTTAGCTACCATTACATTACAAAAAAATTAAAATTAATTAATATTCAAATGTAAAAGGTTCATAAATTTTGATAACTTGAAACTCGCAAATCAACACAAAATATCATAAAATTTGTTAGTTTTAAACTACTGAAGAAGAGTTATCATCATAGCAAATTTGTCACGAAGAATCGTGAATAATATGTAAATTTCTAAGAGAAATGAACTTCAAGTAAAATGTCTATAAATAGTCTTGTTGTTCATTCTTTTAAGCTTCTTTTCTGTATATTTATTTTGTAATATAAAGTCGTTCATTTTATTTCTCTCTCTTCTTTCATCTCTCAAATTCTTCTTACTGTTCGGTAGATCAAGGATCTCCGTAACAAAATTTGCTTAAATTTATTTTTGATGCGCTACTCGAAAAACTATTAGCTTTTTGAGAAATTGAAAAAGCTTGAAACTGTGCAAACATCTTACTTGCACTAATTTCAGATTTTATGCCTCAGAAAAAAAGGAATGAAAAAAGATATAAATAAAACAATGCAAATTTATTGTTGAAGAAAAAAATTGAGAGAGAGGGGGGGATTAAACTAAAGAAGTGCCTTAATTAGACAAATTTATTTTAAAAATCCATGTCTCTGTTTGATCCCTTATAATTTTTTAATTTTTTATGAACTCTTCCTTTCGATTTTTTCAGCTGACATCGAAAATTTTTGGTGCAAAACAAATCCGATCCGAAGCTCAAAATATCAACTCACGGATCGGTGAAAAAAGTTTCACAATTTCATTAAAACCCCAATTTGAACCTTAAAAAACGGTTTAACTTGGTGTGAAATAATAGTTATTATTGTTTTTAAGAAATATTAATTAACTTAATTGGATATTTAATCTTTGTCGAAAAACTAAAATCTTTCCAAGTGTGTTTTGCATAAACGAATACGTAATTTTAATGGAACGGATTGAAATGGGTTAAAAAATTTTTAATGATCGGATCACTGATACGATCTTATTTACAGTAGTTTTAATAAGTGAGCTACATGATCAGTTCAGGTAAAAAATTTTTCAGCTTTGCTAGCCTCAACCTTTTTTGCACAAAACTTTAACCAATTTATTACTGTAAAAACGTAACACATCAGTTCTTTTTGGCACTTAACGTAGACATACCCAACTTACGTCGGGGTTGGAGCTTGATATTTTGTCCATATGCAGGTCTTATCTAGGTATTATGCTTATAAACAACCCCATTTATATAATACCTAATTCATAACTTATTGTATGCAATTTTTTCACTGCATTTTTAAGAATATAATATAATTACAGTCGAATCTCGTTATAATGTCCCTCGATAAAATGTTTACCTCGTTATAACATCCTTATTTTGTGGTCTTTTCAATTAGAAGTCCATTTTAATCGGACCTCGTTAGAACGTCAACCTTGATATATCGTCTCTTTTTCGCGGCCCTTGAAAAACGTTATAGCGAGGTTCGACAGTATACCTTTTTGCATGCTTTTGTTAAAGAAATTTTTCCCATGGGTGAGTTCGGCACTTTTCCAAATTTCAATGTTTTCGAACACACTATGAATTCGAATCTGTAACATTCAAAACAACTTGGCTTCTTAAAATTCCATAAGCACGTAATTTTTAGCTCTTCATAACCATTTTAGGAGGTATTGGGCGTATTTTTTAATAGTTGTTAAACAAAAACGGTTAGGATTTGCCCATAATCATATCTGTATAATACTTGCAAATTTACGAAGAAAACTAATCTATCTAGCCTAAATTCGGGAGCAGAACATGATTTGGTTTTGTTGAAAATGCTAATTTTTATCTAAATAAATCATACCGTATTTAAAAAGTGCGGATACAATACATAACCAAAGAGGGGATCCTTTTAAAATCATTAAAATTAAGAAAAAATTTTCAAAAAAATCCACAGGGGGGACCCTTTGGGAAAAAGGGTCGCGAAAATTTCAAAATCTATCCTCCGACCATGCCCACGTGTGGTTAACATTAATCAAAGATTCTTCTTTTTGCGCGCTGCAAATTTTTAATAATGTCTATGGGTGTTCAAAATCATATTCTTACAAATCCTTTCAAAATTTAAATTTCATTTTTAATAATTTTTAAAGGGAGCGGCCGGGATAGAATTTAAAAATAAACTTTTGAATAAAACTAAAAAACTTTAGTTTTTGAATAAAACTTTGGCAAAATGTGTGCAAACAATCCATGCTTTGCTTCAATTTTTTTTGAAGAATCTTTTACAAAAAAAACTTTTCTCTTAATTTCTTGATTTTTGGATTTGATATATCCTTTTCACTTCATTCATTATATTATCCTTCTTCTGCTTCATATTAATACCATTCATTTTGTCACCTGTAAAATATTTTTCAACATTTCTTTTTATTTGTATAAATTTCCGTTGTTTACGTAATAAAATAATGGTTCGTACGTGCCGAAGATTTCCACCAAAGTTTGTGATACACTTTTTCTCATTGTGCCTTAATTAATCTTTTAGCTGGCAGAATGTTATTCCGATTAGTGGTGAAGTTGTTGAAAATACAAGATTTATTATTTTTAAGACTCCTGTTGATGCAAAAATGTGGTTTAAGAGTTCGAAAAGAAAAGAAATTCACAACACAAGATTTGCTATTTCAAGTTTGTTTTTTTGTTCAATTTGGTAAATAACAGTTCTTTAATTTTAGTTCGTTCAACGTGGTCAAGAACTTGGTTTGATTATCAATTTAAGCTTTTCAAATCGATATTATGATCCAATGGTTTTTGATTGTATTACTGGATACAAACATATTCCATGCCCTCCTGTTGGTTATACAAGGCGTGAAGATATTGTCAAAAAATTTCTTACAACTGTTGATAGCTTTTTAAATAAGCATAAAGATGACAGTATGTTTATTGCTTTTAATGGAATACATTATCTATAAAATTTTCAGATTTGCTAATTGGTATTCATTGTTCGGATGGAATAAATCGAAGTGGATATTTAGTTTGCCGATATTTGATTGATAGATTACATATGGGATCTGATGCTGCATTAGATGCTTTTGAAAAAGCTCGAGGTCATACGATAGAAAGAGGATCATGTGTACAAGCGTTACATCGAGCTGTTGCTGAAAGAAGAAATAAAGAGTATGTTTTTGTATTTAAATTATTTTTCATAGTTTAAGTTTTAGACCAAGTCCGATTGAACATATTGAATCAGATGGTGAGAAAAAATCTCGTAAAAGAAAAGCACCTGGAATTATCACAAGCTGATGAAATGCTTCAACAATTGGCAATGCTGGAACAGGTACTGTACTTTTTTAAATTTCAATTTTTTTTTTCAACTCAATTTTTTTTAGCATTTTTCACAACCAACTGAAGACACCTCCCTTGGATCATGGCCAACTCCAGAAGATCGAAAGCCTGTTCCTGTAAGCATTGGCCCACAAGTAATGCCGAAGAAAAGAAGGAAGAATTTGAAGATGGAGAATTTTTGGAAGCTGATGAATATTTTTGAAGAGGAAGAAGATGTCTTTTGAAGATGGTGGAGAATCCAGTGAACTTTCAACATCTCAACGTCGAAGAGTTCGTCGAAAAAAAGCTTACAAAGAAGTTTAATATAATGAAAAAGTGGAAAGTTTCATCTCATTCAAGAAGTTCTCAGAGAAGAGTAATATACCATTTTTAACATTTTTTTATTATTTATTGATTGTTTGTTATTTCCGTTTTATCTTATTCATTTAATCACCCATTTTTTATATGAATGTATAAAAACTGTGATAATTTTTTTACTGTTTTTTCCTCTCGTCCGAGAGAGTGATGAACATCGCGCAAATACAAGAAGAAGGACAAGAGAGGTCTTTTGAGACTGCCGCTGCTGCATTATTCATTTTTCCTTCCTCCGATACTTTTTATTCTGCGATAGGCGCCGTTAAAAAATATCATCAACATCATCGGAGGAAAATGTTGTTGCTGCAGCAGCCTGGGGTAGAAAGAAGAAATGAATGCTTTTTGCTAGTTTTTTTTTTCCTTCCGTGGGAAATAATATAAATACTAAACCTAAAAAAAATTTAGTTTTATTGCGCGCCGTGGTTTGATGAGGCCTATTATTTTTTAATGTTTTGGAAGAAACTCAAAGAAAAAAAGATGTAAAACACACGTGTTTGTTTTTCTGTTGTTGTGGGCTAAACAAAAAAAGATGTTGGTAGTAGTAGTAAAGAAATGAATATCAGCAAAGAAAGCCAATTTTGTGGTTTTTCTTTAAAGTCAATTTTACTTTTCTTTTTTCTTCCCCAATTTTGTCTTGAAAAAAAGAAAGAATTAAAGTAGCCCTTTCTTTTCTCAAATTTGAGCCTTGAAAAAAACACTATGTTTTTTTTCAATTTGCGGCATTCTTTCTTCCATTTTCTTTCCTAAAAAATTAAAGAAATTGTTTGTTTCCAAAGAAAAGAAATTTTTATGGGGTGTATTTTGTTGGGTCATTTGTTTGTGGTATTTTTTTTTAACGCTTTTCCGTTCCCTTCTTTTCTTACAACATTGGGTCGCCATCGTTATGAAAAATATTTGAATGCCATTTTCCTTTTGTTTGGGATGATCATAAATGAATGATCCGAATCATCAAAATCAACACAAATGAAAGGTGATACAAATAAAAAAAAACCACTGATCGCCATCATCAAATCGAACGATAGATAGTTTTAAGCATCGCCAGTAGTAAAACAACATCTCGTGTCAGCTATCAACAACAATTTTTTATCCGTTTTCATTCAAAAACTTTCTCTTCGACTTTTTTAATGTGGATAAATAACCATAAAAAAATTTTTAATGCGTTTTTTGCTGGTGCTTCAAATGGATTTATTTTAAATTGGAACCTTATGGTATCTCTTTCTCTTTGTTGTTCTTCTTCTTGGTGGTATTGAACTTTGACTACCAACAAGAAAGAGGAGGTCATTTTTGCTTTACTTAGCTTTTATGCTAAATGAAAAAGAAAATATTTTTAAAGGGGGATCGGCTACACTTAATTTTCCATAAATCTTTTTTTGTTTTTCCTTCTTTCCATCTCTTTTCCTTTGAAAACACACAAGGGCAAGTCGGAGGATAGCGGAGGACCATCCTCCGGAGGGTAGAGGGTCGCGTCGGAAAAAAAAGAGGGTCGCGCGAGGAAAAAGAAAGAAAAGGAGGAAAAAAAGAGGAGAAAGAGAAAAAAGGAAAAAGAAAAAGAAGAAGGGGAAGGGGGAAAGAAAAACGAGGAGAAAAGGAAGAAAAAGAGAGAACCCGTGAGGGTAGCGCAACTTCAGAAGATCCTTAAATGTCAAGGGTAGCGCTACCCTTTCTTTTACAAAATTTTAGATTGAAAGGATAGCGCAACTTCTGCAGATTCTTGGATTCTGAGGGTAGCGCTACCCTTTCTTCAGAAGATTTTTAGAATTAAAGGGTAGCGCTACCCTTTCCTTTTTAATACAAATTTTGTTAGAGAAAGGGTAGCGCTACCCTTTGAATCTAAGAATTTGCAGAAGTTGCGCCACCCTTTGAATTTAACATTTTGTTAAAGAAAGGGTAGCGCGACCTTTTGAATCAAAGGATCTTCTGAAACAAGAGAAGCGCTACCCTCCAGATTTAAGGATCTTCTGAAGTTGCGCTACCCTCACGGGTGCTCTCTTTTTCTTCGGAGGGCATTCAGTGTTTTTTAGGGCCTGAAAACAAAGACAGACGAAAGATTGAAAAATGCTTCGCGATCACTAAATGTATTTAAAATTAAAATGTTTGCTATATTTTTTTTAACTTTCATCCACCAAATTTAGCTACCATTACATTACAAAAAAATTAAAATTAATTAATATTCAAATGTAAAAGGTTCATAAATTTTGATAACTTGAAACTCGCAAATCAACACAAAATATCATAAAATTTGTTAGTTTTAAACTACTGAAGAAGAGTTATCATCATAGCAAATTTGTCACGAAGAATCGTGAATAATATGTAAATTTCTAAGAGAAATGAACTTCAAGTAAAATGTCTATAAATAGTCTTGTTGTTCATTCTTTTAAGCTTCTTTTCTGTATATTTATTTTGTAATATAAAGTCGTTCATTTTATTTCTCTCTCTTCTTTCATCTCTCAAATTCTTCTTACTGTTCGGTAGATCAAGGATCTCCGTAACAAAATTTGCTTAAATTTATTTTTGATGCGCTACTCGAAAAACTATTAGCTTTTTGAGAAATTGAAAAAGCTTGAAACTGTGCAAACATCTTACTTGCACTAATTTCAGATTTTATGCCTCAGAAAAAAAGGAATGAAAAAAGATATAAATAAAACAATGCAAATTTATTGTTGAAGAAAAAAATTGAGAGAGAGGGGGGGATTAAACTAAAGAAGTGCCTTAATTAGACAAATTTATTTTAAAAATCCATGTCTCTGTTTGATCCCTTATAATTTTTTAATTTTTTATGAACTCTTCCTTTCGATTTTTTCAGCTGACATCGAAAATTTTTGGTGCAAAACAAATCCGATCCGAAGCTCAAAATATCAACTCACGGATCGGTGAAAAAAGTTTCACAATTTCATTAAAACCCCAATTTGAACCTTAAAAAACGGTTTAACTTGGTGTGAAATAATAGTTATTATTGTTTTTAAGAAATATTAATTAACTTAATTGGATATTTAATCTTTGTCGAAAAACTAAAATCTTTCCAAGTGTGTTTTGCATAAACGAATACGTAATTTTAATGGAACGGATTGAAATGGGTTAAAAAATTTTTAATGATCGGATCACTGATACGATCTTATTTACAGTAGTTTTAATAAGTGAGCTACATGATCAGTTCAGGTAAAAAATTTTTCAGCTTTGCTAGCCTCAACCTTTTTTGCACAAAACTTTAACCAATTTATTACTGTAAAAACGTAACACATCAGTTCTTTTTGGCACTTAACGTAGACATACCCAACTTACGTCGGGGTTGGAGCTTGATATTTTGTCCATATGCAGGTCTTATCTAGGTATTATGCTTATAAACAACCCCATTTATATAATACCTAATTCATAACTTATTGTATGCAATTTTTTCACTGCATTTTTAAGAATATAATATAATTACAGTCGAATCTCGTTATAATGTCCCTCGATAAAATGTTTACCTCGTTATAACATCCTTATTTTGTGGTCTTTTCAATTAGAAGTCCATTTTAATCGGACCTCGTTAGAACGTCAACCTTGATATATCGTCTCTTTTTCGCGGCCCTTGAAAAACGTTATAGCGAGGTTCGACAGTATACCTTTTTGCATGCTTTTGTTAAAGAAATTTTTCCCATGGGTGAGTTCGGCACTTTTCCAAATTTCAATGTTTTCGAACACACTATGAATTCGAATCTGTAACATTCAAAACAACTTGGCTTCTTAAAATTCCATAAGCACGTAATTTTTAGCTCTTCATAACCATTTTAGGAGGTATTGGGCGTATTTTTTAATAGTTGTTAAACAAAAACGGTTAGGATTTGCCCATAATCATATCTGTATAATACTTGCAAATTTACGAAGAAACTAATCTATCTAGCCTAAATTCGGGAGCAGAACATGATTTGGTTTTGTTGAAAATGCTAATTTTTATCTAAATAAATCATACCGTATTTTAAAAAGTGCGGATACAATACATAACCAAAGAGGGGATCCTTTTAAAATCATTAAAATTAAGAAAAAATTTTCAAAAAAATCCACAGGGGGGACCCTTTGGGAAAAAGGGTCGCGAAAATTTCAAAATCTATCCTCCGACCATGCCCACGTGTGTTTGAAAATGATGAAGACGATGGATTGAAAGAAGATTGAAAGGCCATTGTTTTGTGGTTCTTCCGTGACACGCAGCTGGAGCCTACTAAATATATTATTTTCTTTTTGTTTTCCTCAATTCTTAAAGAATTCTTTCCTTCTTCCTCTGCTTAAACAGATCTCTTCCTTCTTTTCTCGATGACGAATGACCAGAAAAAATATAAGATGGGAAAAAATACTATTTTTTACTTGGGTTTTTCAAAAATTGGAAGTAAACGAAGAAGAACACCATCTTCAAAATAATAAAAAACGTCAGTCGTTTTTCATCGGCTTCTTTGCTCTTCGATTTTGGAGCTTTCTCTTCAAAAGTTTTTTTTTGGGGGACTTCAAGGAAGGGTTTTTACTTGGGTTTTCTTCTCCCAAAAATTTGCCGTCCATTTTTTGCTGCTGCTAAAGTTTTTTTTAATTTATTGCTTCTCTTCTTTTTTCTTCTTTTTTTGTGGACTTTATAGTTCCAAAGAATTTTTTTTGACCAAAACTTTTTTCATTTTTTTGCCACTCGTTTTTTGCTCTTCTTTTTTTTCAAACAAAAAATCACTTTTATGTTTTTAGGGATTAATCAAAACCATTACTAACCTAACCTCTTCTTTTATTTATATCACCTATTATGTGCCTTAAAAAAGAAAGAGAACTTCGATGAGCGTAAATAATAAAATTTTCTCATTTCCAAAAGCAAAAAACTGAAACGATTTTCTCATATTTCAAAAAACAAAGATCTTGTAAAAATCGTTAAACATCAATGATGAAAGAATTACTGGTAATATTTATATTACTGTTCTACTCGATTACTGTAGCCAATGGAGAATCTGTAAAAATTATTGCTCGTCGGCCGACTTCTTTGGTTACCTTTGATTTGGATATTGAAAATGGAAATGTTACAAATTTGAAAACTGTTTTGAATGGAATTATTGATAAATTTTCAACACATTTTGTTGTGGATGTTAATCAGGTATACTGTATTTTATAATATTACAATTAAATATAATATTACTTTTTAGAGTACTGTAATTCTTGTTGATCCATCTCATCAACAACATGACCGAATACAAGTTGTGCAAATTGGGAATTCGGAAGTTTCATTGGATTCTGCAAGAACTTTGAATCGACAAAGTGGTGTTGCTGATGAACTTATTTCTTCACAATCAATTGATTGGATTACCAAAAAAGTTTATATTGCTGTTGATCGAGTTGGAACAAAGAAATCTGGAAGAATTGAAGCTTGTCCAATTGATTCAAATGATGGATGTACGATTTTGTTAAGCAATGATTTTGGAATGCATTCTTTGGTTGTTGATCCAACAGAAGGGTAAGTTTCTTAAATGCATTTTTGAAAATTAAATTTTAAACTTGAATTAAACTAAACAAAAAAATTTCTCCAAAAGAATCAAAACACTTACTCACTTTTTCGAAGTTTTTTCTCTTGCTTCAATTGCGCAGTTGGGAACGCAGAAGACTTGCATGCAATTTTAATAGCCTTTATTCGTTGACTTCAGAATTTTGTATTTTGTAAAGTTTCCATTAAGAAGGCCAAATTAAAATTAGATTGTTATAAGACGTAATATTTGATTCATACAAATAATACGTCAGATTGCTCTCAAACATTTTTAATGTTGAAACATTTTTTTTTGTCAATTTAAACATAATTTTTTTAGATACATGTATTGGTTGAATAAAGTTGAAAATCGAATAGAATCAGCATGGATGGATGGACAATTTTTAAATAAGAATCCTTTTCACGATACATTTTCAAATGATCCAAAAGTTACTGTAGCTGCTTTAACCCTTGATCCCGTTGATAAACAATTATATTATTTACGAGTTTGGCAAGAAAAATGTGAAATTGTTTCATGCAAAATTCATCATCGAAGTTCTTGTAAAGTTGTCGCAACTCCAAATGAAGCTTCTCATTTGGCAATTTATAAAGTATGTTTTTAAGTTGAAAACGTTGCATACTGAAATTCGTGTATGCTTTCAGGATAAATTATTTTGGTCAAATTTTCATGGAAAAATTTATTTTTGTGATAAAGATAATTGTCAAAAAACTACCAAAACTGTGTCAAATTTATCTGGATTTGAAAGATTTATGTTTTTATCTTCTGAAGTTCAACCACAACGTAAGTATTTTTTTTACCGTAACTTTTTTGATATGTTCACTGAAGTTACAGCATCTGACATCGATTTTTTAGAATATTTAAAATATTACTGTATTTTTAGGTAAAGATCAAAATCTTTGTGCTGTCAATAATGGTGGATGTTCTCATTTTTGTCTTCTTCATCCTGGTGAGCCATGGCGAAATTGTTTTTGTCCAATTGGGGTTCGACTTCTCTCTGATAATGCCACCTGTGATCCAGCGGGTGTTCGTCGAGCTTTATTTGTTGCTGCCAAAACTACTCTCTTTTATATTTCATTGGATACTCGAGAATTTGCACCAAAAAGAATCGCATTTGAAGAAAATCCATCTGAACCAATTTCAATTATTGATGTTGACTATGATCCCTTAAGGGAAACTGTTTATTGGTTAGATTCTGCAAAAGGAGAAGTTCGACGATCTTTTTTGAATGGATCTGGATTTGAAATTGTTGTTTCTAAACTCTCGTCTACAGTAAATCATATTGCATTTGATTGGCTTGGAAGAAATGTGTATCTTTTGGATTCTGAAACTGGAAGATTGGAGATTCAAAAAATTGAAGATGGATTTTATCGAAAAACTATTATCCCCGGAGGGCATGAAAAGCCTTGCTGTATTCAAGTTGATCCACAAGCCGGATTTATTTATTTTGGAAATTTTTATGGTGAACATGCTCGAATTGAAAGAGCTTGGATGGATGGTTCGAATCGGCAGGTTTTAATTTCACTACCAAAGATTTCGGCCTTGACAGATTTGGTCGTGGATTCTGAAGGTGATAGAATTTATTGGATTGAAGGAGATTCTTCAAAAATTTCATCTGCAAAATTATCAAATGGTGGAGATATAAAAGTAATATCAAATGATTTTCAACATTTTCAAGCTATTGCAAAACTTGGTAAGCTTTTAACTATATCCATAAGAGGGATATAAGAAATCCGATATAGATTTACAAAATCTCAATAATTTTTTTAATCCATTTGTATCTTTTAGGTGATGTACTGTATTCTTCGTCTTCAGTTGCCCGATCGATTACTGCAATTTCACTCGGCAAAAATGATTTTCCTCTTCGAAAAGATTCTTTTGATGGTGAAACTTCAGATGGTTCAAAATATGAAATGTTTGATTCTGTCATTTTTCATCAAACAGCCTTAAAAGCTGCTGTCCTTCGACCAAAACATCAAGCAGTCTTTTCTCGGCATGAATCTGCAACTGCGACAACTGGCTCATATCCAATTACAATCTCAAAATCCAAACATGCTCGATTAAATATTAATGGTTGCTTTCCTGGAAATGGTGGATGTTCTGAAATTTGTGTCAATCTTCCATCATCTCAATATCAATGTTTATGCTCTGCTGGAGCTGAATTGCAACAAGATTTATCAAGCTGCAAAATTCCAACTGCATTTTTTGTTTTTGCTCAATCAAATGTAACGGATGATTTAATGCGACTTTCAATGATTCCAGAAACTCCAAATTATGAAGCTTTAGCTGTTCCAAATGTTACTTCCATTCCCTCATCAATTGCTTTAGATTCAACAAGAAAATTCATTTATTTTGCAATTGAAAACCGACAAACAAAAATTGGATCTATTCAACGAACGCCTTTCAATGGTGGATCTGCAGATACCGTAATCAAGTCTACAAGTTTTCGACAAATTCGTGGAATTGCTATTGATTCAATTTCTGATACTATCTTTATCTCAAATGGTTACCTCAAAAGAATTGAAGCCATTTCAATCGATGGAAGTAAAAGACGAACTCTAATCTGGGATAAAATTGATCCTAAATTTCTCGTTTTTCATCCTCAACTTCGAAAACTTTTCTTTGTTAATAATTTTGGAGCTTCTTCAAATATTGTTTGGATTTCATCAATTCAATCTCAAACAGTAAATGTTATGGCAGAAAATGTTGGAAAAGTTACCGCTCTTGAAATTGATGTAAAATCAAATAGACTATTTTGGTCATCAGTTACATCTCAAGGTGTTATTTTATCAACCCGAATTGATAACGGTCATACGGACCAATTAATTAAAGCTTCAACGATTCTTCCAAAAGCTTTAACATTTTATAATGATAATTTATATTTGGCAAATGATTTCTCTGGAACAATTGATATGCTGTCAAAAGATGGTACTTCAAAGCAGCTACATTCTGCTGTTCCTCATATTCGATCACTTACTGTAGCTCATACAACTTCTGAAACTAGTAAGTTTTTTTTTTAAATTTTGTAATTATTAAAATATCGTATTACTGAAAATTTGTTTTTTAAATTTTTTTTGTTTTTTGAATTGGCATTAGTTCATAAAATGTTTTATGTGTCTAACAATGTTTCAAAATTTACATTTTCTTTAAAATTTCTTTTTTAGCAATAAATCCATGCTCTTCTAAAAACGTCCCAGAAGATGCTCTCTGTCTTTTTTCAAATACATTCGCCTTTGGTTCGTCTGGTAAATCTTTCAATATTTCATGGGCATGTGAAGATCAATTTGATTATGATTCAACAACAAAGAAATGTCTTCCTCCAACAAAATTTGTTCTTTTTGCTTCAAAAGATCGAATAATTCGATATCGAATTCGACAAAGTGGTTCATTCACTGAAGATCCATATGTCGTGCTTCCAGTAAACTATATCGGACAACCAATATCCTTGATTTTCGATTCACTTTCTCCTAACCGATATTTATATTGGATTGATGCACATGATCGCGATGGCGGAAGAATAAAAAGAGTTTCAGATTTACAAAATCAAAAGGTTTGTTTTTATTTTTAAGATTACTGTAATCATATGTAAAGCTTTTTCAGACACAACATATTTCTTTGGCAAAAGAAAGTAATTGTTCACAAATTTTTGATCTTGAAATTGATGAAATTGGTCGACAACTTTATGTTTCATGTGCTCCTTTTGAAGCTGGTGATATTGGATTTATACATGTTTGGAGGATTGATGAAGATGATGAGTTGGAATATGTTGGAAAAGTTGTTGCCGGAGATCGAAAATCTGTTTGCAACAAAAAGTTTTCCATCTCCAACAAAAATTGCTGTATTTGGTCGATTGAAGTTAGTTTTTCTTTTAACTTTTTAACAACAACTACAGTACCCTAATACTGTTTTCAATCTAATTTCCAAATTTTGAATTTAAAAAATTGATTTAATTTTTTTGCAGTTTGTTAATGTAGTTTTTTTTTTAAGATGTATACTGTAACTTCAATGACAAAAACTTTTTTCAGTGCTCTCTTTTATGCTGATTGTAGTCGAATGCTTGAATCACCTGTTATTGTTAGATGTCAACTTGATGGTCGACAATGTATTGTCGTAGTTTCTCGAGGACTTGATTGTTCTACTCTTCAACTTGAAGCTGATCTGGCTTCTCCTCGACTTATTTACACAACCTTAGATGGCATTTGGTCTCGAGATGTTTATGTTGATGGTGATCTTCGGCGACTTATTCATTATCCAGAAGGTCCACAACATTTATCCCTTGCTCCTTTTGATGATCGTTCTATTCTTATTATTGCTTCAAATGAAACAAAGAATGAAGAAAAACTCTACAAAATCCGATATGATTCATCGATGGAAGAATTGTCACAACTTGAAGCAACAAAATTTATTCAACCTCCATCTGAAAATAATTCAAAACGAATTTCGGCAGTTAAAGTTGTTGGAGGTGGAAGAATTGAACCACCGAAATTAGAATTTTCATGCTCTGGATCGGAATGTTCACATCTTTGCCGAATACCGTATGATACTGGCTCACTTGGAAAAAGAAGATATGAATGTTTATGCCCTCTTGATTATAGTCCACTTGGAGAAATGTGAGTTACAGTATCCATTTAAACTGATTAATTAAGGCAATTTTTAGGTCAACTACATGTATTCGAAATTTAGAATGTCAAAATTGGCAATTCCGATGTTTTAATGGCAAACAATGTATACATATTTCTCGTCGATGTGATGGTGTTCCAGATTGTTCTGATCGATCAGATGAATTGCCAGGTGTTTGTCCACTTCAAGTTCCAGCTCATCAAGAAATGTATCAAAATCCACAAAAATCTACTGTAATGTGGAATTGTGATAGCGGAAAAACAACTGCCGTTGGACTGCATTTAGTTTGTAATGGAATGGCTGATTGTGTTGATGATTCAGGTAAAAGTTTTTAAAAGAATTAAGGTTACTGTAACTTACATTTTTAGATGAAAAACATTGTCGATGCCGTTCTCCAGTTGATGATTTTGATTGTACAGCATGGCAAAAATGGGCTCGTCGAACATATGAAGAACGTTCAAATGAACCAGATTGTATTCCAAGAAGTTTACTCTGTGATGGAACACAAAATTGTCGAAATGGTGCTGATGAAATTCCCTTCTTATGTGCCATTCTTAGTCCATCCTCAGACGATTCAGAAGCCACATCACTTTCAAAATTATTTGATATTACAAAGAAACAACCCGCATATATTATTATCATTTTTGCTTTATTATTTGCAATTTTAATAATTTCAATCGGTTGCTGTATTTATTGTTGTTTACGTCGTCGAAGAATTGCAATTGAAAATGCCAAGCCATTCTTTGAACAACATTATCATCTTCAACAACATCCAAATGCTTCAACCACTTTACTTTCGACTCAACGAACAATGATGACAAATGCCATGGCATCTCCTCCATCACATCATCTTCAACATCGTCATCAATTTGCACGTGTTACAATTCCACCAAATCAAGGTCATCAAGTTGATATTGCTCTTCGAACATATCCATGCTCAAATACTGGTTCAGATTATGGTTATATTCCATCACAGATTCATCCACCACCATCTTCAACTGCAACATATCAATTACATGGACATCATCAACCACAAAGTACTTATGGATACCATACTCTACCGTATAACCGGCATCATCATCAACATGGACAACATGGAGCATCATATCATCCACATTTACAAGTAATTCCATCTTCAACCGATCTTTTACCAGCTCCAAATACAGGAACAGATTTGAATATGGCATTTTATGCTCCACCACCTTCTGCTGCAAGCTTATCAACATATGGAGTTGTAAAGCCGGCATTTATGCCACAAAACATTACCCCAAGAAAATCTACTCGTGAACGGGCATCTGCTCGACGAATGGAGAAAGCTTCAACACTTGGAAGAAGAAATTGTCAAGATGAAGAAAGACTGAAAGAAGAACTCTTCAATTTTTCTGGACCTCCTTCATATTCACAGGTAAGAATACTGTAGCATACTGTAATATTTTTTATCTTGTTTTTTTTAGATTGGATCTGCATTAGAATGTTCGACGCCAAGATCAGATCGACCTCCACCTCGAACAAAATCTGGTCGACATCAACGTGAAAGAGAACAAAAACTTGCTCGACAACAACTCAAACATCAACAACGTGAATCTTCTTCAAGTTTATCATCAGATTCTGAATCATCTGATCTAATTCAACCTCCTCAATCAGTTGCAAATCTTCAACATGAAAATAATCCACCGCCAGTTGAAGGCTCATCAAGTTCTGGTCCATCAGGTGCAATTCCGCCAACGAATTCTTGCAAAAGTAATAGTTCCGGTTCAACAAAATAGTAATACGGGTGTTTTTTTTTGTTTATTTATATTGTTTTATACTTTTTTATTTGTTGATTTTTTTCTTATTTTGCAAAGAAAAGTTTTTGAAATAAATTTATTTTTATTTTTTATTTATTTTTATTAAGAAGTTTACATCTATTCCAAAATTTAAAGTACATGCATGTATTATACTTTAAATTTTGGAATTATTCTGGGGCAATAACTTCAAAATTCAACAATGAATCCCGACAACGACAACTCGAATTTCAAATGGTGCTATTTTAACAAACATCTTTTAGAGTTCTGAAAAAAATGAATTTTAAAATCCTATGGGTACATCAACCCTGCTGATGCAGTCTAAAATACCGAACCTTTTGGTTTATTGTTTGAAATTAAAGGAAGCAGCACCTTTCTTATTTTTTTACATAATTTTAAACAACGAAAAAAAAGGTACGGAAATACCTTAATAGAGTTAATTTTTGCACTTAACTTTTTTTAAAGTTAAAAGTGCTTTTTGAAAATTTAAATTTCATGAACATTCAGGATTTTGCAAACCAGGGAGAACACTTCGCCAATTCCACAACTTCTTCCTAACGAGTATCGCGTTTTCCTCATTTTCAAATATTTTTTCATCAAATTTTTGATCCTCTATTTTAATTAAAGAAGCTTAGTTGAAATTTGGCAAAAGAATATGGCATCAAATTTTTCAACAACTGTAAGTATTTAAATAAATGTCATGAATTTCGTAGAGTAAAAGAGAAAGCGTTGGTTGAAAGCAAACTAGATTTTTAAACAACAAATGATGTAATATATTTTAGATGATTGAATATCCCTTTTCACTTGAATGGGAAATTGCTGAAAATCGTCTCCAAACTTTGAAAGATTCTACAGATGATGAATGTTTAGAAAGCAATACAGTTACTGTTGTTCATGCTTCAAATTTTCAATATTATCTTCAACTTTTTCCAAATGGTTTCGATGATGAAAGTCGTGGTATAACTTGGATTTTCTTACAAATTGAACTTGGAAACGAAGAGAAGATTGAAGCTGAATGGACATTTTCAATCAAATCTGCAAATTGGACGGATAAAATCAATTATGGAATTGACAAAAACTGGGGATGGGGCTCTACTTGCTGTTCTGTTGACGAATTTTTTGATTCAAACAAAAAATTTATTGCTGATGGAAAGTTAGCGCTAAAAGTTGAAGGAATATTTAAAATCGAAAGTGCTAAATCAAACAAAGAAACGGTTCCAACCTTCCGCGATCTTTGGAAAATTGGTTATGAAGATTTTACAATTATTGCCGGTGGAAATGAAATTCAAGTAAGATTTTGAAACGGTTTTTTTTGTTCAAGTTTGTTTAATAATGTTTATCTTTTAGGTTCACAAAAACGTTCTTGCATACAATTCAAAGGTATTTGATGCAATGTTTTCTAACTCCAAATTCAAAGAAGGCAGTGAAAATCGTCTCGAAATTATTGATTTTCCATTTGAAATTGTAGAAAATGCTATTCATCTTTGTTATCAACAAAAAAATGTCTCTAATTTTTCAACCGAAGAAAATGCCTCGCTGCTCAAATTTGCAGATAAATATGATATTTCACAAATAAAGGTTATTGTTTTATAAGTTTTTACGTTTAATAAATGTATTACTTTCAGAAAAATCTTGAAGTTCATTTATCAGAACAAATTACGGTATCAAATCTTCATGAAATGGTAAAAATTGCTGAAGAAGGAAATGCTTTGAAACTTCAAATGAAATGCCTTGATTTCTTTGTTATTTGTTTATTGAAGAAAGAATTTGTCCCGAATATGAAACTTCTTGATAGCGAATTTTTTGCAACTGCTATTGAAACTTTTTCTAGTCAAAAAACTCAAACATTGTAATTTAGCAACTTCTTGTTTTGCTTTTTATGTATGCATTTGTTGCACTGATTTTCTTTTTGTTTTCATTTTACTACTAAATATGTTTTTATATTTTTAATTTAACTCCGCGGAGTCGAGGATTTTTCGAAGTACAATTTCATATATATTAGGAATCCCATTCACCAAAAATATTTTGGAATAATGCATATCCCTGGGACTGTCTATTGAGATATGTCTAGTAAAAAACCAGTATCACATGTTGGGAGTTTCACTTGTCAAGTTTTGAAAACTAGAATTTCAATAACTTGCGAAAGCAGCAATTTCTGAATTATTAAAGGTTACTTGCTCAATGATTGCATTAAATTTGTCTTTAAAAATTTGTAAAAAATTAAAATATGATGTGGAAGAGCCCCAATTTCTTGATTGTATCTCTCTACTGCATTCGAAATTCGAATTCAATTAATTCTGTTTCATTTTTTCCTGAATTGTATTTTTTGTTTTACAAAATTAAACCTTTCCCAATAACTTCTTTTAATTCATCGAATGTCTCCTTTTCGAGCTCACAAAAAAAACATTTGGTAAACCATTTAAAAATTATAACTGGATAAAATACAAAAGGTTTTTCTTGATCTAGGGATCATCCAGATATGAAGTCATGCATGCGTAAGAAGGGAGGGGGTCTGCTGGGAGTATGACGCCACTTTGAGGTTGCGGCAAAGATCAAAGCATTTTAATGACTGATAGGGAGAGACGGATAAAAAAACTCGATTTTAAATGATATCATATCTGGATGATCCCCTAACAGTGAAATTAAATTACAAAAAATATGCATTAGTTTTCAAAAGACATTAAAAAAACTTGAAATTTTTGATGCATGCATGTTTTAGTTTTGTTCTTTATTTTCTAACAAAAAATGTTTTTCTTGCTTTTATTAATTTTTATTTTGCAATATTTTCATTGTCGTCTCTAAACAAGACAGATATCAAAAAATATATTTTTAAACACGCTTGATAGAAAATATAGTTTTTTCTGCCAATATATTTTTACAAAAAATGGAACAATTTCAAAATAAATAGTAAAAAACAGTAAATGTAAAAAATTGATAAATTAGACAGTTTTGAATTTTTGGCAAGTAAGATTTGAGTAGGCAGAAATCAAAAAATCTTTATCTAAGAGTTCCATATTTGGGACAACTTCTTTCTTTGATAAGCAATCAGTGAAGAATTCAAGGCATTTCTGTCCAAGTTTTTGATAATTTCCATCAACCGCAAATTGACGAATTTCACAAACATTTGATACAGCAAGCATTTCACCCAAAAATACTTCAAGATTGTCCTAAGAAAATAAAACATGCCACTTAAATAAAACAAAAGTTTTGACAAACCTTAAGCATTTTAATGCTATATCTTTCAGCAAATTTTAAAAGTAATATTGCATCATCCACTGAAATTGGATTTGTTACGAGACTTGGATGATGACAAAGTTTAAGAGCCATTTCAACAATTTCACCAGGGAAATTAAATATATTAATTTCCTTTTCAAAATCATCTTTTAACATTGTAGCGAATACTGGAGAATGAATTTGAAGAATACATTTATGTATCTAAAATATAAACATCAAAGATGACACACAATAAAAAAATATGAACTCACTTTAAGATCTTTTTCTCCAACGGTAACAAATTTATCACTTTGAAATTTCAGGATTCCTTCGACTTCTACAGTAAGATTTCCATTGACAATAAATTTTTTGTTTGAATTAAAGAGTTCAGCAACAGTACAGCAATAAGTACCGTATCCTTCACTTTTATCAAAAATTCTATTCTTTTTATAACTCCAATTTGCAGATTTGATTGAAAGTGTGTATTCTGCTTCAATCTTCTTTTTGCTTCCAAGTTCTAAATTAAAAAAAATCCAAGTCTGTCCGCGATGTTTCATATCATTTCCATTAGGATGAATATCAAGATAGCATTTAACTCCAGAATCATCTAAAGTAGGCATTTTATTACTTTTCAAACAATTGTTTTTTGTTGCATATTTCAACGGGTTGAGACTATCTTCAGAAATTTCCCATTCAAGAGCAAAAGGATATTCAATCATCTAAAAAAGCAAAACTTTTAGCCGAACAAATTTTTCGTTATTAAAAGAAAACGAAAAGCAAAATTACTTTTGGTTTTATTTCATCTACAATAACTGTTAAATCTTCGAATCCAGTGTTCCATAAATCTCGAAAATTAATTGTTGTTTTCCATTTTGATTCCAGAAGTTTTTTTGTAACAACATTTTCAAATTTAAGAATTCCTTCAACCTTTACAATAAGTTTTCCATCAACAATAAATTTCTTATTTGAATCAAAAAGTTTATTAGTGGTACAACAAAAAGTGCCATATCCTTCACTTTTATCAAAAATTCTATTCTTTTTATAACTCCAATTTGCAGATTCAATCGAAAGTGTAAATTCAGCTTCAATCTTCTTTTTATCTTCAAGTTCTAAATTAATAAAAATCCATGTTTCCCCCCGACGTTTATTATCATTTCCATTTGGATAAATATCAAGATAGTATTTTACTCCGGAATTGTCAAAAACATTAAATTTATCGCTTTTTAATCCTTCATTTTTTGTAGAATCTTTTAAAGCTTTGAGGCGATCTTCAGAAATTTCCCATTCAAGTGAAATCGGATATTCAGACATCTAAAAAATCAATTTTATAGTAGATTCGCATAAAATTTTCGGAAAAAATATAATTCCATTTTGTTAAATGTGATAATTCAACAAAGTTTCAGATTTATATATTTTTAGAAATTCACAGATATTTTTAAAATAGTTCAAATAGATTCTAATACTTACACTTTTGTTGGATGAATTTGAAGGGTTATTTCTGATGAAGTTTTGAGGAATTGAAAAAACTTGTACTGCAATTCCAAGCGAAAATATGAAATGAATGGAAAAAATTTTAAATCAGATTAGAATGAGAAAAGAAAGAAGCAAAAACAATTTGGTCCTTTTTCCCTGTGGAAGCACTTTGCCATTAAGATAAACAACAAATTTCTCTCATTCTGCGCAATAAAAATAATAATAATATTCGATAAATGCATTCATTTGGGCATTTAATAAAAGGATGTAGTTGTAGTGGGTTATTCAATAAATTATCAACAATAGTACCTATCTTCGAAAAAGTAAATTGACCTTTTCCATCCAAGACCTTTTTTGTTTGTTCATAAAAATTTAAAGAAAATCACAGCGATGACCAAAATTGACTAGGGTCGTTTTTTTAAAAAAAACTTAAAAAATTCGTAAAATTGAAATCTGAATTTTTCGAATTCTGAAAAAATTGATTTGAATGTAAAAATGTTAAGTTCAAAAAATTAATTCTACAAATTACACAAACTTGTTTTTCAGTGTGTTTTTATCAGATTTTATTACAAATTAAATTTTTTTTGTCATTCTTTATTAGGAAAATACATGTTTACAACCATAATTTTTAAAAAAGGCGAAAACTATTCAAATTTTTGGAGCTTTAAAATTTGAAACTTCAAAAAATGGGATATCATGTTCTTTTGCAATTTTATAAAGATATTCAATTTGAGATTTATGATAAACAAGTCCGCCAACATTTTCAGTTAAAAGTTTATGGGATTTTGAGAAATCTCCGGCACATCTGACTGGAAGACTGGAATCAATGGATTCAAGGTTTCGAGTTTCATCAAGGAATTGCTGTAATCGATTTGAAAAGCCATCGGCAAAACATTCATGATCAACTGCAATATAGCATTGTCCCTGAACAAAATGGATTACTGTAAGTGTACACTAAAAGAGTAATATTTACCAGATCAGCTTGTTGTGCCGTTCCCATCCATTATCAAACATTTTTATGGAGTTGTAAAACCGGCATTCATTCCACAAAATATTACCCCACGAAAATCCACTCGTGAACGGGCATCTGCTCGACGAACGGAGATAGCTTCAACTCTTAGAAAAAGAAATCGTCAAGATGAAGAAAGACTGAAAGAAAAAATCAACAAACAATAATACTTTTTTATTTGTTGATTTTTTCCTTATTTTGCAAAGAAAATTTTTTGAAATAAATTTTATTTATTTTCATTAAAAAGTTTACATCTATTTCCACAATTTAAGGTACATGCATGTACATTAACTTTTGGAATTGCTGCTGCGCTGCAGAGACTAGAAAATCAACAATAAATCCCAACATACAATAGTTCATATGGAGTCAGCATTGTTTTAGCTGAAGTTGAATGTTTTTCTTCTTTTTCACTTGTGACAACGAAATATAAAAATGGTCGATCTACAATATACTGTCTATACATAGAAGTAGATTCTTGACCCCATGAAATACTTTTTCCATAAGTTCCATGTTCTCCAATCTATAAAAAAAGGTCACAAAATTTATGTTTTTAAATGACAAAAGCAAGCAACTATATGGAAAGAGAAAAATAATTTTACTTTAAAAATAGCTTTATGAAGAAATAAATCCATTTTTATTGGATTTTTTGTGATGTTTTTGAAATTTGCATCATTTGTAAAAGCATTTTTAACTCCAAGTTCTTCAAGTTTTGTATTTAAAGGTAAATCAAACGATATTTCAATTGGTGGAATTTTAACAAACATTTTTTGATTTGGACATCTAGAAAAACGAATTTTAAAAATTTATGTCAGAACCAACACAGCAACAGCAGTACTGATCTGCTGTTTAAACAAATGCGGTACCTTTTAGTCCATTGTTTAAAGGATTCAGCAGTCATATTTTTAAGCAAATTTGATAAACCATTTTTCTGCTGTTTTGGTAAAACAAGATAAAACCATGCTTTAAAATTATCATACGGTACCCCAAGGCATTCCCATTCATCATTTTCCACAAAATTCCATTTCAGTTCCTCTGCGACATTCGTAAATAACATATTATCAAGTACACGAGGGGGATTTGAAAAGAATTCAGTTTTTACGTATGAAAATTCAAAATGATCTTTCCAAGGTGAAACAAAATTTAAAATATTGATAAAGATACAAGAAGTATCAGATTTTATTTCTTCAGGGGATATAATATTTTGAATTCTGCGGCCTGATATCTTGTATGCCGTTTTATTAAGTTGCTAAAAAACTAGAATTAGTTTTTTCTTGTTATACCTTCGTAAAATTTTATTAATCTGAAACGAAGCATCTATATTTTATACTTTTTAAAGTTTTCGGTTAAAACTGAGGTCACCAAACTTCCTTTTTGATACTTCGTCATCGAAAAAGACGTGAAGACGTTAAAGATGTTGTGAAATAAAGGGATTGTTAATTAATTTATCATCATTGAAATCGGAATTTGATCAACATCTCAATTTTAGACAATATTGAAAGCAAGATTTTTAATAATGTATAATAAATAACTAACGGAAGCAGCAATTTGTGAATTATCAAAGTTTACGGTCTCAATTTTTCCATCAAATTTGTCTTTAATAATTTGCGAAAATTTTGTAGAAATTTTATATTTTGAGGAAATAAAAATCCTGTTTCCATAAATAACAGAAATGTGATCTGGAAGAGCTCCGATTTCTTGATTGTATCTCTTTGCTGCATTTGAATAATATTCAGTTATTTCTGTGTCAGTTTTTTCTAAAACGTTAGTCTCCCTTTTTAAATTTAAGAATTTAAGAAAAATTAATAAACCGTTTCCAATAACTTCTTTTAATTCATTTCTCGTCTCTTTTTGGGCTCCCAAAAAGGCATTTGCTAAACCATTTAAGATTACAGCCGGCGAAAATACGAAAGACTTTTCTTGATCTAACACGGAAATTAAATTACAACAAAATATGCATTCGTTTTCAAAAGACATCAATAAAACTTCAACAGTAAAAAGTGGAAGAAAGATAAAAGTTTTTAAAAACTAAAGAAAAGCTTTTATCGATCTAAACAAACAAAGTCACAGAAAAAAAATTGACTCGTCGAAGTTTTTGCGTTTGTTTTCAATTCTTTTTTCCATTTTGCTCTCTATTTAAAATTTTTTTTTAATTTTTAAAATGAAACACAAATAAAAAAAACCAAAAAGGTGACTATAAAGTTTTGTTGTCGAAAGGATAATATTTATTGAATGAGAACAGACAAGTGCATACAAAGTAAATCAGTGAAAATACAATTTAAACTTGTAAACAATTTTTACAATTTAAGAAATGTTTTCGTTGTTCTGTTGTTAGAAAAGCTCAAATACTGTTTTTGTACAAAATAAGCACAAAACATTTTTCGTAACATCACCATGCAAAGGATGTAAGAGACATAGATAAATAAAGAAAAATAGTTTTTACAAAAACAAAAACTATTTGAACTAAACCAAAAAGTTCCATATCCGTAAAAATGTTTTAGACATCAGATAAACAAAAATGTTTCACTAAGCAAAGATCAAGAAATAGTGCAGCTGAAAAATGGAATGTATATTTTTCAATTTTAAATCTTCATCAAACAGCGACAAAAAATCTGTTTTATTTAAGCATAAAAATTGAAACAATTTATATCAATAAACTGGTATTGTAGCAGAGTTATTTAAGATAAATTTCAATGCAGAGTGCATACATTTAGATATAGATTCGAATAACGCCTTCGTTGTTCAAAGCATAAATCGAGCATTATAATTATCTGTGTAGACTCAAGCATCACTCGAAATTTGATAGCATTTAAATATGTTGTAGGAGTTAACCGGGGGCAGTGATTTCCTGGTGCTATCAATGCAATTGTTTTCCTCTTTCCTTACGTCAGCTTTAAACCCCCAGATTTGCGTTTATAAAAACTGTAAGACATATGCCCCAGAAAACTATGTATAAAAACTGTGGCATGCGATGGTGATTAATTCCGGGACATGCTGCATTTCCTGCTCTCTTATTTGATGCTTTTGCATTGACTGACAGTGATTGATGTGATATGTTGCTTTTTTGTTTCTTTTTATATGAACATTTTTTACTTTTAAGCTTACGTCTTCTTTTTGCTACAAAAAAAAGAAGAATTTTTAAAAGCAAAACATTATTATTATAAAAAATCCGGTTGTTCCAAAGGAAAGTTGTAGCCTTGGAAAAGTTATGCAAACTATTAATTTGATCTCAAATTTTGAGAACGTTAAACAAAAATTCGACTTCATGATAAAATCCATTTAAAAAAAACCTAATTTTAATATCGAAAACAAGTTTAAAATTTTTAGATTTGTGGCTACTTTTTTCGGGAAAGTTGCTTGATTTTTTTGAGTGATTTTGAGGAAGTTGAAAATTTGTTCATCTCTGATATAATTCAGATTTCTTTTATTGAAATTGATGACTAAAATAACACAAATGCTGCAACAGCGATTACATTGGATACCAAAATCTGCGTTCGGGATATCTGAATGTCCATACATTCAGGTTTTTTATTGTTGACAAAAATATAAGCTTTATAAAATATTTATAAATACAGTCGAACCTCGATTTTACGTCTTTCAAGGGACCGTAAAAAAAAAGACGTAAGATCGAGGTCTAATTTATATGGGCTCTTTGTTGAAGGGACCGCAGACAAAGGACGTAAAATCGAGGGACGTAAAATCGAGGTTCGACTGTATTTACTAAAGCTTTTTTTAGGATAATGAACGTAGTTTTGTAACAATTAAGCTTACAAAATTTATTATAAAATAAATTAATATAATTCAAATTTTTGGAGCTTTAAAATTTGAAACTTCAAAAAATGGGATATCATGTTCTTTTGCAATTTTATAAAGATATTCAATTTGAGATTTATGATAAACAAGTCCGCCAACTTTTTCAGTTAAAAGTTTATGGGATTTTGAGAAATCTCCGGCACATCTCACAGGAAGACTGGAATCAATGGGTTCAAGGTTTCGAGTTTCATCAAGAAATTGCTGTAATCGATTTGAAAAACCATCGGCAAAACATTCGGGATCAACTGCAATATAGCATTGTCCCTAAACAAAATGGATTACTGTAAGTGTGTGTAAAAGAGTAATATTTACCAGGTCAGCTTGTTGTGCCGTTCCCATCCATTCTCGAACATTCTTTCCAAATGCCCCACCAGCCATTATCCCACAAAGAATTTCAACCATTTGACAAAGACCAGTTCCTTTGTATCCGCCTCGTTCTTCATTTCCCCCTAAGGGCAAAAGACCACCACGTTTTAGGATAACCTCAGGTTTAAGTTCTTCAACACCCTTTTCATTTGCACCCCACCCTGAGGGCACACAATCTTTTCCTTTTCTTTCTGCAATTTCAACCTTTCCAAATGCCACCGTTGAAGTTGCCATATCAAGGGCAAATCTATCTCCCTCCAGGGCAGGTGCCACAATCGAGATAGGATTTGTGCCAAGAGCTTTTTGGGATGATCGAGTTGGAAACGTTGTTGGTGAAGTATTAGTAAATGCAAAACCGATCATGCCATGATCCGCAGCAATATGGCCATATCTTCCAGCTGCACCAAAATGATTCGAATTATTTACCGTAATCCAGCCAATTCCATTTTCTTTTGCAATTTCAACAGCTAAATTCATACAGTATTCTCCAACCACAGATCCCAGTGCATTATCTCCATCCACTAATGCCGTGGCACCTTTTTGTTTTATTATTTTTGGGGATCCATTTGGCTTGCAAGTTTTTGTTGATAAATCTCTTAAATAAACATGTAATCGATTTATGCCATGGGAAAAATGGCCTCGTTCATCGGCATAAATTAACATTCGACCAATTGATGCTGCTTGAATTGGGTCACAACCAACTTTTACGGCACTGTTAACAATAAAGTTTTGCATCTAAAAATTTGGATTTTATTAATCTGAAATTTGAGTTGAGTGCTTTTTAAGGGTACAAAGTTTAACGCTTTGCGGCAAAGATCAAAGTAACCGTGCTGACCTGACCCAAGGAGATGGGAGTTTACTTACTTGTTGCTTTTGAACAATAAAATGATAATCAAATCCACGCTCGGCGGCAGCTTCCATTCTTTTTTTCTTTAATAAAAACTATTTCCAAAAACAAAAAATAGTTTTACAAATGCAATAAACTAACAAACCAAAATAATGAAAAAACAATATAGAACTATTTTGTTTGATGGGGGAAATCTTTGACCTTGTCACAAAAGTGAAGTTATTTACAACCATGAATTAAACCATATTTAATGCATTTTTTTGTGTATTTTTAATGTTTCATAAACGGCTTTCCTTGATTTAATAGGGGGTAATTAAAAATGCAAAGTTGTATAAAAAATTATTGATCCTTTTTTGATAGACATCGTTGTTTATAAAATTGAGATAGAAATTGCAAAAAAAGAATTGTGAAGGTTTGCCTGAGTTTTCTATCGTATATGCAGCATATGCAGGGACCAAAAATCCAATGCAAAAAGCTGTTTGCACTCTTTATAGTAAAGTTGTGATGATAGAATATTATTTTATTTTACTTTTTGAAACAATTAAGAATTCAGAAAGATTAAAATGTTTAACAAAAGATTTTTAAATTACAGTCGAACCTCATTATAATGTTTTTCAAGGGACCGTGAAAAAATGACGTAATAACGAGGTTGACGCTATATCGAGGTCCGATTTATATGGGCTCCTTGTTGAAGGGACCGTTGACAAAGAACGTTATAACGAGGTTCGACTGTATTTGTTAAATAATTTTTTTAAAAATAAGTGTGAGGTTTATTTTAAATCTGACTTCAGAAGCTTTGAGGTAGATGTTCTCTTTAAAAACGGTAAAGAAAAGAAAATGGCAAAGAGGTATTATAAAAAATCATGGATTGTGGAAAAATAAAATTTACATAATCGAGCATCTCTTTTTATCAGTTTCTGGAAACTGCAGATAATATGCATAATATGCGGCCCCAATTGCAACAACTTCATCGGGATTTTGTTCACAACAATGTTGAGCATTTGAAAATGATTCATTAAGTAAATTTTTTATCATTGGCATTCGACAACCTCCTCCAACATACAGTACTTTATCAATGTCCTCGACAGTTAATTCCGCTGTTGAAATTGCGTTAGTGATATTTTCTTTAATCCTGTTTAACAATGAACTTGAAAGATTTTCAAATTCAGCACGAGTAATTGGAATATATTTGTCTTCTTTGAATGCATCAATGTCTTCAACAATAAGCCTAAAAACTGTACTTTTAAGATTTAATTTTATCGAAAATCAAAACTTGCTGATCTTCATTTCGGATGGATAAATTATGTTTAATTTCCTGTGATTTTAGCATAAGTTTGTGCTTTTTATATTCACTCAATGAAACACAAAATTCGTTCATTAATTTTAAAGAGAAATAATTTATCAAAATATTATCAAAATCTCGTCCACCAAGTTGTGAATTTCCAGATTCACTGATAATTTTAAGTTGATCATTTTCAATTTTAAAAATGCAAACATCCAATGTTCCACCTCCAAGGTCAAACAAAAGTAGGGTAGAATTATTTGGGATTGGTCGATTAATGAAATATGCAAATGTTGCCGCAACAGGTTCAGGCAAAAGATATACAGTATACCACGCTGCAAGTACTGCCGCAACTGCAGTTGCCATTTTTTGTTCTTTATTAAATGATGCTGGAACTGTTATCACTACAGTATGAAGATGCTTCCCTTGAAATTCTACACATTTTTCGTGAATGATATCTAACAAAACTCCAGAAACTTCTTCTGGATATTTTGAAATTATTCCATTTGGCCCGGTTACAGATAGCTTAAGCTTATCGTTAAAAGTTTGGACAGAAAATGCCCAATTATTATCGATTTTAATTTCATCTGATCTTTTTCCGATGATTCTTTTTGAATCAAAAATTGTGGATTTTGCATACGCGTGCATTCTAGAAATAACTGTATCACCACATTTGGGTTTTTCTTCATCAAATGCAACAAATGAAGAAAGCAATCGATTCCCAGTATTTTCCAAAGGTATTGTTTCAATTCCATTTCTTCGATTTACAGCGGCACAACATCTCGTTGTACCCAAATCAATTCCTACGGCATCAATGTTTTGATCATTTATTACAATTTGTTTTGGAATAGAATACCGTATTTCAGTGTTAATATTTGTTTCATCAATGAGCCAAACATCATTTCTGCTTAAAATTTGATCTGCATAATCCAAAGAATCCGTGATGGACATGTCACGAAATTTATACCCTGCATTGTAAGAAATGTAATTATTTGTATGAATCCAAACGTGATAATTAAAGTGAATAGCGTCTGAAATAGCAGATTTTTAAGCTAATATTTCTCCATAACGTAAAATTTAAATAATTTACAATTTTAAGTTATGAGTTAATAGGATTTTGGATGGGCGAAAGGGTGTTGTCGCCCAGACCGATGTTTTGAAAAAACGAATCATTTCAGTAAATTCGCAAATTGCCAATTTAATAACTCGATAAAACCTTATCTGATTGGGTAATACTGGGGGTGGCATTCGGGAGCCTGCCCCCCCCCCTCCACCACATTTAAAGAATTCTTTAATCCTGTGCTACAAGTGACAAAAAATCAAAGAAATGCCCCCCTCAACTGCTTGTGTCCCCTCCAAACTTTTTTCTCCTTTAGTGTATTCGTTTTTTGTAAAACACCACGTTCGCCGTCGGGGAAAATTGGAAGTACCGCCGTCGCCGTCGGTGGCATCCTTTGATGTGCGACAAAGTCTTCTGAAGTTTTCCAAAATACCGCCGACGGCGCGAATACACTGTTCTTCTTATGGCTTTGCCTTAAAACTTTGTTGTATTTGCAGTTTTGAAAAACTTACATTTTAATGCCTCTTTTAAGGTCGCTTCAAAAGCTTTTTCAACATTTGTTCCATTTTTAGCTGATATTTCAAAGTAAGAGATCCCATTGTTTCTCAAACACCATTCATCGATTTCTTCTTGAAATACACTCCGAGGAAAGAAACGTGCCTTCTCTTTATCAATTTTATTGCCAATCAGAATAAAAGGGAAATTCTCGGGATTTGCGGGATTGTCATGTAAAAGGAATGTTTTACGCCAATCATTAATCGACAAAAATGTTTCCCTCCATGTTACATTAAATAATAAAATACAGCAGTCAGCTTTGCTGAAAGCACTTTCAAAGTTCTCATTTTTATAATCATAAGGAAGTTCCACAAGTTCAACTGTTAATTGTATATCATCTATTACAGTTTCCATCGTTTTAGATGTGGGTTCAGTTGTTTGAATAAGATGATAATGAGAAACATATTTGTTCAAAGCCAATCTATCCCGTAGGGTACTTTTTCCAACATTCATATCACCAACAATTCCAATTTTTATAGCAGCACTCTTAATAGTCATTTTTAAAAAATAATAATCAGAAAAAAGAGAAATTGACAAATATTTGACGTTTTTTTTCCTTGACGTGGGTACAAATAACAACTTAATGATAAGATAACTAAAGTTGGTAAAGGAATCAATAAAAAAATAGTTTTTTATGTTAAAACTGGTGCATGCTTTAGCAAAAAACTTTTTTTCTGTTTTCTGTTTTTAATTATATTTTTACTTCAAAAATTGTTGAACACAAAATTCTAACAAACAGTATTATATTATATTTAATTGATAGATTGATAAGACACAATTTAGGTTAGACAAATTTTATTTGTACCAACTCGTAAAATTTAAGATACATACTTTTTTAAAAAAACAATTGCAATTATTTTATCGGATACATCTAACCCAATCATTTAATCCTTTCCAGGACTTGGAGAACGTCTTTGAAAAACACTTTGATGATTAATTCGGGCCCGACTTCTGGCGACTGGAATATCTCGAAAAAATTGTAATGCAAATTTTCGATACGGTGTTACAAAATAAAATGTTGAAAAGAATTCCAAAAATCCATGAGAATTCAGAAAGCACAGGGAAAGCAAAAAAGAAGTATTTGGAACTTCAAAAAAGATGAATGCAAAAAATATCATTAAAGGGATCAATAGAAATGCTGAAATTATGATCATTTGTGCCAAAGAACTAAAAATCATGGCACGTTGAAGTTTATTTGTTAGGACAGCAGTTTTTTGTGTTTTAAGTTGATAACAAAAGAAAAGCAAAATAAAAGCCCCTGCGGCATGAATTGCCAAAAGGGCAAGAAGAGCAATGGCATCCGCGGGAAGATGATATTCCCGAGGGACCATGATAAAAGTTGGTTCATTTTCGAAGATTTGCAACAGCCCAGGATCATCAGTAGCTTTTGTCCATTGAAAAATTGTTGATTTTTGTAATTCCATCATTGGATAAAGGGCATAAAGAATTAGCCCATAACATGCCAAATTCAATGAAACTCCAAATGCCACGGCAATTTTCAAACTGAACCACTTAAACAGTGATCCCGGAAATATCAGTAAATATCGGCTTGCAACTGTTGCCGAAACTGATATCACACAGGATCCGCTAATTCCGCAGCAAAGAAATAATGCAATAATACTGATCTTGAAATTTGAGGCATGCCGAAATGGACCAAGTTGATATCCTGCGGCACTCGGAAATAAAAACAATGGTTTAAAAATGCCAAAAACTGTCTCAAATGCCAAACACCAAAAAGTATGATTTAAAATAAACCATTTAAAATTTCCAAGTTTTTTAGATTGCGTTAAAATTGTATAAAACAGGAAAGGCGCTAAAATCCATGTAAGACAAAGGGCGAAATATGAATAATAATAATAAATGTATGTGACAAAATGAGGCCAAACTTCGTGATATTTTGGCATTTTTTTACAATATTTTTAAAACTGACCAAAAAGTTCGATGTTCGATGTTCGTTTTCAGCAACAAAAACAAAAAAGACCTAATAATAATCACTAAACCTTTATAAAATGTTAGACTTTTTTTAAAAAACAACCAACAGGTGCTTTTTTCGAATGTGTATGTTTTTCTTCAAACAACAAAACTTATGGTAAAAAAAAGTGAATTAAAAAAATAATCAAATTTATTAAAAGTAAATGTATTCCAACAACGGTTTTAAGATTTTATTTTCCAGCTGATACCGGGAACATTTTTTAATGTTTTTGTGTTACACTTCTAAAATTTTGAATAAAAAATTTTAAATGTAGCCAACTGGATTGCCATCAAAAAAATTTATTATTCTTTCTCTAAAAATTTATTTCCTTCATTTTACGGTAAAGGATTTTAAAGGGCATCTAACATCTAAGAATTGACCTTTGGAAAAGTTGCATTTTTAGGCTAATTTTGGAAAGCAATAATTTATTCAATGGAATAACATGTGCAAAAAAAGTATTATAAGTGTTTTTATAAATGTTTTTGCACATTTTGATAAGTATTTAGAATGAAAACTGGCAAAGCTCAAATCAAAATTTCGGTTAGAAAAATTTTTAAAAATTTCAAAAAAAAAGTTTTGGTTTTTAAAAGCGTTTATTTCAAACTTTAAACAAAACAAAAAATTTAAATTTCAAAATTTGAAATTGTTTCTTTTATTTAATTGCCAAAAGTTTTAATAACAACACCTTTTATTTTGCAAACAAACGTTGTGAATTTTGAATAAATAATTTATTATTTTTCAGACGCATGAATTTTTGTGACTTCAGAATTTTAAAAACAATAAAAACATTTTTTACCGCTGTTTAAAAATTACAGTATCCAATAACAAAAAAAAGTGTTTATTCATTTAAATAAAATTTTAACAACAAAAAAACTAATAAACACATTAATAAGTGCTGACAAGAGTAGTTACAGAACCGCGATATCTTTGTGAGGGACGAATTAGTTGAAGGCAGAAATTTCGATATGGTGAAACAAAATAAAGTGTAACAATAAATTCAACAAAAGCATGAGAATTAAAGATACATAAAAAGATGATTCCGATAGAGGAAGTATTTCCAACTTGAAATCGAAGAGACCCAAAAAGAACAATAAAAGGAAAAAAGAGGAATACCGAAGTCAGAATTGTTTGGGCCAAAGATGATGCCAAAAGTGATCTCTGAATTTTATTTGTTAAAGCTTTAGTTTTTCGCTGGAAAAGGTGATAAAAGAAAAATGCAAGGATAAAAGCACCTCCAATATGAACAACAAGAAAAAAAAGTAGGATTACGATATCGGCATATTGATGATAATGAAATGGCACCATGAAAAAAGTTGGTTCATTTTCATAGAATTGCTTCAGGCCAGGATCTTCTCCATCGGCCCATTCAATGATTGTTTCTTGCTTGAGTTGGATAATCGGATAAAGGACATATCCAATTAAGGCATAACAAATTAAGTTAATTACAACTGCGGCAATTAAAGCAAATCTTAAACTAAACCATCGAAAAATTGTTGTTGGAAAAACTAATAAATATCGGCTGGCTAAAGTTGCAGATAGCGAAATAACACAATTTCCACAAATGCCAAGACATACAAATGTAAAAACAACACTGCTTTTAAAATCCCAAATGCGTCGAAATGGTCCAAGTTGAAATCCGGCAGCTGAGGGAGAAAGGATTATTGGCTTCACAATTCCAAATATTGTTTCCAGAGCTAAACACCAAAAAGAATGATTTAAAATAAACCATTTAAAATTTCCAAGTTTTCCAGATTTTGTTAAAATAACATAAAATAAAAGAGGCGAAATTAGCCATGTTCCAAACAATGTCAAATATGAGTAATAATAATAAAATGTTACAAGCCCTTCCAAAGGTTCTGTTACTTTTTGGATCAGCGGAGGCAATGCCAAAGACGACATTCTTTTACAACTTTTTAATTTTACAAAGAACAAATTTTTTAGGCTTTCGAATTTGTTTTTACAGAAAATATTTGAAAAGCTTGAGAAAAATAAATGGGAAAAATTCCAGGTGTTTTAAATAATATTGCTAGCCCTGCAGGCAGGCACACTGTAATGTTATAGCCTCTTAAAGGCAAAATATGTATTCTTTGAATCAGAAAAAATGCAATGTAATTTAAAATTCAATTAAAAACAAAATATTTTTTTTATTCGTTCAAAGTAATGTAAAGAAATATTGGAGCATTCCTAGCATCAACAAAACTTTTGATTAAATATATTTTTGCAGCAGCAGAAAAATTTCGCAAAAATTATTGTTCAGACTCCGTCAATAAATATTTTTGAACTTTGAGTATGTAACATATTTGTGTTAAAAATATTATTATACGTAATTTTTGGTGACATTATTATTTTTTAATTAAAGTTTAACAGTAGAAATAATATCACTTTTATAATTCTTTAGTTTTTGGTATACTGTAGTTTTCGTGTTTTAACTTTTGCTACTACAATTTTACCAAATTAAAGTACTAATTTTTTTTATTTAACAGTTGGCTGCAAAATTGTATGAAAGGTTTTTTATTAATTAAATTTAGCTATAATAAGATTTTCAGTCAAATTCTTTAAAGTTTTTTTGGTTTTTGAAAGCCGTATTTACATTATCAATTACGTACTTACAGTATCCAAAAAAAAGCAGACTCCAAATACATGATTTTTTAAACTTGTTAAATATTTAATAGAATGCAATAAAATTTTAGTAATAATATTTTTGTCAAAAACTTTAGATTCAAAGTTCAATTTTTCGAATGTTTTTTCAACAAAATGGTTTCAAAGAATTTGTCAAAGTTTTAAGAAAAATAAAATTTTATTTATTTAATTAAATTTAAAGCACATTTTTTATAGATTTCTGGGATTTGCAATTTATGTTTTTAAAGGCACTTAAACTTTTAATCATCTGGTTCAATCTTTTTAACCCTTTCTTTAATGGCTTCCAACAATTGTTCCCTTGCTCGGACTGTCTCATACGAAGGTGAATCAATGGAAGGAATCTTTGGCTTTTTGAGAGTTGAAATTGGTGGAGGATGATGGGATACTACTGGGTCATCGGTGGTAGAAGAACTTTGAATTGGTGCAACATGACCTTCTGGTGGTGGAGGGGGTGGTGGTGGAATAACCGAGATTGGCACGGGTGATGAAGTCGATGGCATTTCTGTTGGAGATATTAACGGCACAGGTTGGGAAGGTGGTAAAAGTGGCAACAAAGGTAATGAGGGCAGCATATCTTCTGATGGCACTGGACTTGAAATTGGTGAGGTATCACTCATTACTGGAGAATTTGGAAAATCTCGAGGAGATAATGACCCATTGCTACAGGTTGAAGTATTAAAGCTCGAATCGCCTGCATGATGTTGAGCTTCTCTGAAACATGCTATTACTGTATTACAGTAATCCCTAAGAATCAAACCTACAATTTTTGTCGTCTTATTGATGCCCTTGTCACCACATTCCCCATGGCATTTCTATCCCTCGAGGGTTCTACCACAACACTTGAAGTTGATTTTCGTTTAGTTCGAGGCTCTTTTGTAACTTTTAAACTTTGTTTTGCTTCTCGAACTGGTCGTTGCTCTTCAACTCGAGCTGCTTCTCTTGCTTGTCGACGAGCTTCTTCTTCCTAAATAATATCTCTTTAATTTGCATAAATCCATAACAAACAAGGAACAAACTTTTTCAATTGCTTCAACCCTTTGCCGAGAATCAGGTTCTAAATTACAAATTTGTAAACAAATTTCTTCCATTGGTGCACGTTGAACAAGTTCGGATCTTTTGTTATCCGTTATCGCAATAACGGAAGCCATATAAAGTGCAAAGGGCCGAAGAGTTAGCGCAGTTTGAAGAGCTCGACGGGCATAATCTTGTAGGTATTGGCCTTCGTGGAGCTTAAATTGGTCAAATTTTAAAACTGCCTAAGGGCATATAAAGTTTAAAAGCCTAAGGGTTCAAAGGTTACCTTTTGTTTGAAGATATTTTGTTGTCGTCGAATTTTATCCAATTGTTCTTGCCATCCATCTCTAAGTACTTGCTGCAGAGAATCCATCAGGGTAACATGATCAAACACTTTATGATCTAATGCTTCACATCTTTCAATCAGAGATTCCATATCCTCTTTTTTAATTACCATTCTATGCAAAGTCATATCCCTTTGAATATCGATTAAATTTTTTGTGATATATGCAAGCTCAAATGAAAGTTGCTTCAACGGAAGTTCAACTTTTTTATATTGTTCTTCAAAAAATCCATTTAAATCACCCATCAGAGGAAGAGTAATTTGCATACGATGATTTTGGGATAAATCAGATCCACAACTAGAAGTTGTTGTAAAATAATTACTGTATGAATTTTGTGGAGATGAAGATCGACTTTTAATTTTTCTTGTTTGTACAACTGGAGAAATTGTTGCAACTGTTTGGGAGAAACTTTTTGGTAAAGTTGGGGGTGGCGGAGGTGGTGGAATTAGAACACTATGAAGTCCAAAAGCTTTATCAATATGTTTAATAAATTCTTCTTGATAATCAGTTAACACTTCACTGCTAAATGAAATTGGTTCCATTGTATTTGCAGTAATAGATTGAATAGATTTTATCATATCACCATAACAATGAAGGAGATCAATTTTTGAGGCCGTTGAACAAAATACTGATGCACTTAGGAGATTTAGCTTTATTGGAGGCTAAAAATTTGCATAACGATTAGGATTTGGTCATGAAAAAAATTGCCAAAATAATTCAACACTTTTGAATTTAAATGTTGCAATGTTAAAATATACAGTATTCATAAAAATTATTTATAGATACTGTATATCACAACTAAACATCCCAAATTTTCAAAATTAAAAAAGGGATTTGATAAATCCGTCAATTTTGGAGATACAACATGGACAAATCAAAGTCATTCATGAAGAACTATTGGATAAAATATATCCCCTTACAGTAACCATTCCAAACTACAACTCACCATTAAATTATCCAAAACCTGAAGTTGCTGCTTCAACTCAGCTTCTCGATCTTTTCTTTCATTTTCAACTTTTTCCAATAAATCATTTTTAATTTCAACGATTTTCGAAATTAATTCATTACTTTTCTTTTCAATATCTGCTGCTGCCATGGAATAATTTCCATCCAATTCCAGCAGCACTCTTTTCCTAACTTCAACATGCTCCTTTAATTCTTCTTGAAATAATTTTAACATATTTGCATTTTTCTCCAATTTTTGTCGGCAAATTGAATGCGCTGCTTCAATATTTACAAAGTTATGCCTTAAATTTTAGGGAAACAATGTACAACTACGGTATATTACTGTTGCTCAAACCTTTTATCAATGGAAGAATTATTAAAGCATTCAACACACATTAAAATTCGTTGATCAGAACAAAATAAAATGTATGGTTCATTATGCTCCCCACAAATTGTTCTTCCTCTTGCACGTCCACATTCTTCTAAATCAATAATTTGATGGGTTGAAAATATTTTAGCTTGATGAGTACTTGTTTTGCCTAAAGTCATCATCATATAACCTACAGTAATATGGATATCATATATCCCCACTTACAATTTACACAAAGTGGCTGCTGACATGTAACACAAAAATACATTGGTTGAATCACTAAATCACAATTTGCACAAACTTCTGTCTGTTCCCGAGAGCTTTCAATAAGGTATGCCAAAACGCTGTCATCTTTTAGCAATGAAATATCCGCGGATTTTCCACAAATTGGGCATTTTTTATCTTTTACACATTCTCGACAAAAACAATGCTGACATGGTAATCTTACAGGATTAACCATTTCATTGCAGCAAATACTACAATCTAACGGGCATAGCCCCGGGGGCTCTGATGCCGATGACATTTTTTATAAAATTACAGTAACATGGTCTAAGATTTTAAATGTAATTTTTATTTTTATCTACCGTAATCAAAATACAACGCTAATATTTAAAGCGTTTCGACGCCAAAAAAGATACTTCTCCAACAAAGGATTATATTTATATAAATTAATTTATTCCAATCAAAAACCATAAAAATAAAATTGAGCCACAAAACGAATTTTGCGACTATCGCAGTATTATTATATTATCATTATCAAAGAAAGAAAAACACATAAAATAAGTTAAAAAATTATAATAAAAGATTCAAAAGAAGCCATGAATTATTACAGAAAAAGAGAGATAGAGAGAGAGGCTTGAAGAAAAAAAACCCATAACAATAGATTAGGCAAATAACCAAAAACATATATAAAATAAAAAGAATAATAATAATACACTCTACGGTTAAGGCTATTTTTCTTTTTCGAATCAGTCAATAAGCTTCTTAGCTTTGAAGTAACGTCGAAGATATAAAACTTGCCATAATGCAAGAGCAAGAAGAACAAGCATTGAAAAGATGCTCAAATATAAAACTCGGTTATTTGTTGATTCTAAAATTACACAATATTGTTAATACAGTAAAATAGATGATAAAATACAAACCATTTGTTCCCCGCATTTCTTCTTCACGTTGCCGCATATAAGCAAAATCATTTACAATTGAATCAGAAAGATCTTCAAGCCGACGCAGTTCAACTTCAAGAGGCTTTAATTTTTCAGCTTTTGCAATATCATCATAGGATTTCGCTTCGACACCATGCTTCATAACCAAGTAAACTTCACGTTCGGCTCTTTGTTGATCTAAAGTTTTAAACATTCAATGTTAGCAATCCATCATAAAACAAAAAACATACTTGGAAGAGCATGAGCAGTAATACAGATTTCAAAAATATCATATTCATCAGCAGTAAAAGCAAATTTACCCTTTGTATCAGGAAAATTTTCACGCTTATACAGTGTATGTCCTCGAGTATCAGTAACCTAAAAATAGATATATTTTTATAAAATACCATAGCCACAATATCTTAAACATACATGAATGCTTGCTGTACTGCCCATTGCTTCACTTAATTCATATTCTCCAGTAAGTACAACATTCTTATGAATTTCTTCTCGTAAACATTGTCGATCACCAGAATTTAAACGAAACCGAAGACCATAACTTCCAGGAAATACAATAAATAGAATTGAAAACAGCAGTAGAACCCTTTGAAGAGACATTGTAAATTAAATGGCTAAAAATTGAAGAAAAATTAAATAAAGTTTTTTTCAATAAAATTTAAAAAAGTTAGCAAAAAAAGAAAAAGATTTGCATCGTCGGAAATTTTTGTTGGGGAAGAACACGTTGCTGGAAAGTACTCGACACGAAAATATATCCCACTTTCAATGGAAGAAAAATAAAGCTTCTTTTTACCAAAATCAGTGTTATGTTTTGGATTCTGATTCAGCTTAACATTGATAAACATTTTAACGTATGTGAAACAATTATTATTAACATTCTTATCACCAACTCATCATCCATTATCTCTGTTAAAACACACACTTATTTGAAGTGTTCTACTTCCTTAAAATTTAAACAAAACAAAATGTTTTTTCAAAAAAGATTTTAAAAAATTACATCTCAAAAATACGAAAGCATTTGTTGTTGTTATCAAATGTATTTTGAAATTCATTTTTTTCATGCCTTAATAGTAATAGCAGTGAATCACGGCTCTGTCAGGATACTGTATTTTATCTTGCTTTTTTAACAAATATTTTTTGTATGGCGTTTCTAATTTTGATATACAAGATATTTCTTATTTGAGCAGAAAAATTACTGCATTTTTGTTGAACATGTTAAAACGAAAATGGTGGACAATAACGAACGCATTAGATTTTAGGCATGTTTGTTCTACCAACAAATTTTTCATCAACCAATTTAAAAATTATAAGAAAAATACGGTATCTCTTTTTTTTTTAAAATTGATGTTACTGGTAAACATGTTTTAGCAACTAACACAAAAAAGTAGAGTCTAAAGTAACTTTAAGACAGTAGAAGAAAAATAAATAAAAATACAGAATCTCGTTTTGACAAAAATTCATGCATAGTTGGTATTTATTCAAAAAATATACTGTAATAAAAAGACGTTATTGTTTAGCACAAAATAAAAAATAACAAAACAGTTTTATAATTTTTTACATTAGTATGAAAAATAAAATGTTCATTGGATGGAAATGCTGCTCTCTTGAATTTACTTTGCATGTTGGTTTTTTGATTGTTCAGTAGTAATATTTTCAAATCCAAAAGATTGGTCTTGATTCTTTCTTCTTAAATAAAAAAGTCGAAGCTGGAGCAGGACAAAGAGAAAACAGGAAAAAATTGGTTTAATAATTGAATAAATAATTTGAATAAATAAAATGCACATTATGCCGACTGAAATAAAAAGTGGGGCGAAAATCATAAAAGCAAAGAATCTCTGAAAATCATCTTCTTTTATTTTTCGGTAACATTTTTTTAGAAGAACAATAATAGTTTAACATTTTAGAGATAAATTTATTATGCTATTTTAAAAAATTATAAAAGTGTTTAAACCAGTGTATTCGCGCCGTCGCCGTCGACGGCGAGACGGCGCCGCTGACGGCGCCGTTGACGGCGACGGCGACGGTGACGGCGACGGCGGTGATTTGAAAAGAGCGCCGTCGCCGTCAACGGTGACGGCGCCGTCAACCTTAATAAGATATTTTTTCCACGTGGGGGACCAAGACAAAAATATTTTTTTCCGAAAAAATTTGTTTCTTGAAAATGTTCTAGTCTTCAAGGATTATTTTTACCTATATATATAAATTACTGTAAAGAACATGGGTTGAAGCGTTTTTGCCTATGTTATGCTTTTTCTAAGTTTTTTTCTTCTATTTTTAACCAAAAAAATTTTCAAGACAAATTCATAGCATTTATATGAATTTCCCATGGTTAATTACATATATCGGCCAAAAATTAGTAAATTCTGAAAAAATCTTAGTTGACGGCGCTGACGGCAGTATTTCAGCGCCGTCGCCGTTGCCGTCGACGGCGGCGGCGACGGCGACGGCGGTGATTGGTAAAAAACGAAAACACTGGTTTAAACTATTATACTTGAATTGTACGTGATAAATAATAAAATTTATGATTTTATATTTTTGAAAATTGCTTACTTCTCGATACAAATCTATTGTTTCATTTTCCAGCATCTTTGTTTTATCTGTCCCTTGCATTTTTTCTTTTCGTTCACCCATATTATTACCATAATTATTTGCCATTGAATCATCAACTTCAAGTCGGCGCAATTTAGCTTCATGAAGCTTTACAATTGAAGCATAACGATCTTTAAGCAGGCGCAATTCAACTTCAATCGGTTTTAACTTTTTATCAATTAATTTTTCCAATTTAATATCGTAATCCATATCATCATAAAATATTGTTTCATCTCTCTCATTCATTTCCAAATCTACTTTACGCTCGGCACTTTCTTGGTCTAACAATAATTTTCATGATTATTGTTTTACACTCAAGGTTTTAAAAAACATACTTGGTAAATTATGTGAGAAAAAACAAATGTCATAAATACATTCATCAACACATACAAAAGCAAATTTGCCTTTTGTTTCAGTGAAATTTTCGCGCATATACAATGTTACATCTTTAAAATCATCAGTAACCTAAAAGCTTTTTTACCTTTGAATATTTAAAACACATCTTTTAAAAATCTATGTAACAACATACTTGAATAGTTGTAGTACTGCCGATTGCTTCACTTAATTTAAATTCACTAATTATTACATGATTTTTGCGAACACTACTACCAAAGCAATATTTGTATTTATTTGCAGAATTTAAAAAAAATTTAGTACGTAAGCTATTGCCATAACCATAACTTCCAGGAGATAGTAAAAATAAAACTGCAAACAGCAGAAGAACCCTGTGAAGAAACATTTGAAGTTAAATAGCTAAAGTTAATAAAAATTTGAATAAGTTTATAGATTGCTTAGAAAAAATGCCAAAAATAGAAGATTTGAATATATTGGTGCCGTCGTCACAAGCCTTTGGCATTTTGCATGCATAAATGTAAACGGCACAAAAAATTATTTTTTCTAAAATCTAAATTTTTGCCAACAAAATGTGCATTTTAAATTGTTTCTTTGTTCTTATCTACTTTAAGTTTTTTTGATTACTGTAAACATACATTTTTTTCAAAATTAAACACATCAAATTTTTATTAAATCGAAAAAAAATTAATAAAGCATACATGAAAAGTTGTACAAAATTAAAGAATAATAAATTTTACAATATTACAATTTTCATGGCTACAATGATTATTCTGCCTTTTGCGGTTGATCACCTTCTTCTTCAATCATGCCATTTTCTTCAATATATTCCATCAAGAATTCTTTGGTTACAGGATCTTCCAAACTTTTTGCAATTGCTTTTGCAGTTTCATAAGAATTTGCAAAACTTTTATCTTTTCTTTCGCGTTTGAAAGAGAATTTGTTATCCTAAAAAATGTTTCAACTTTTAGAGGTCATTTACTTAAAAAGTATTACCTTCAGATAGCATTCAATAATTCTTCCATCCAATTCTTGAACATACGTTGGAGCATTCATTTTTCGAAAAACTCTTTCTTTTCCAGTTGTATACAATTCAGAATAATATCGAATTGTGCCATCTTCAGAATTCTTTTCTCCAGCAACTTTCAAACGAAAATCAATTGTTGTATTATCAGAATCAGTCCATTTCAATAAATTTGAATTTCTTCCACAGATATACGGTTCATTAATTGCTTGAAAGATTAAGCCATTAATTTTGCATGGTAATGATTTTGCAAATTCAGGAGATAAAAGCTTTTTGCTTTCAACAATGTTGCGAAAATCTTTTTGATAAACATAAATTGGTTCTCGCGTTGCCATTAATCCTTGAGTTCGTGCTTGACTTCGAGGAGAAGTAATGCAGGAATGAATTGCATCACGTCGAATTTGATAGCTTTCACTTCCAATTGGTTCTCCTTCCAAACACATCAAATCGAAGATAAACATTTTTGTATTATTGTAAGTTCTTCCATTTACAATAACTTTTTCAACAAGAATATCAGCATCCATTACAGTACCCGAAATATGTTGAGTCAAGTCTTCTTTTGTTGGAAACTTTAAAGGTAATTGAAAAATATTCATATCTCGATCAAATGCATACACTTCATTTTCACCTTTGATATAAATCATATACCGTACCGTATCAGCTTTCCAAGAAACAATATATGGTTTTGATGAAAGAAAATCAATATTCTTTTTTTCGAGTGGAACAGATTGTGAAGAAGGCAAATACTTTGATCCTTGTAAATCCTTTTGCGAAAATGGTTGAAGAAGAGATAAAAGTTCTTTGCTCAAAGTTTCTACCAATTCAAGATCATCAATATGAGCTACAGTTCGAATCCGACCATTCATAAATTGAGGTTTTTGATTTGAAGGTTCTGCAAAACCCAACTTTGACATTTCATCAGTCAATAATTCCCAATATGGACGAGGTGGACATTGAAATGGAAGTTCTTCGGCAGGATTGAAAGAAGGATCAAATCTTTGAAAAAATTCACGAAGATAATCTTCTTTATAAATTCCTTGAGGTCGAGCTTCAGAAAATTTCTTGATTGCAGTTGCAACATCAAATCCCATTCTTTTGACCAAGTATGCAGAAATAAGAAAACCAGTTCGATTGAATCCATGGGTACAATGTACAGCAACAATATCATCTGGATGATCCTAAAAAATAGCTTTTTACTTTGAAAAAATCAAAATTATTATTACTTTAACAAAATTATCAACTATTCCAAAGAATGTCTCAACATCTTCTTCAGTTGGAGGTTCTTCAAAACCTGGAATTGGCATATGTTGAAAGATGCAATCATTAGAAGTTACCTAAAAATATTTCACTTTTAACAATATTTTCAAAACTTGAAAACTTACAGCTTCTTTTCCATATCGTTTATCAGTTATTGCAAGATTAATCCATAATTTTACTTTTGAACCTTCTTTAACACCATCAAGCTGGCCATCAAAAATTTCTTGTGGATAAAATTTTGCTTCATCTGGGACATCATATTCATCAGAAAGAGGAGTTTTAAATGGCAAAAATTTGCTTTCAATAACCTAAAAAAGTATATGATTTAATAAATCATTGAATTATTAATTAATTAATTAATAAAACATACTTGACCAAATTTTGGGCAATACAACCATCGATTTGGTGCTTTGATTTTTGTATCACCATTTTCAACAACAATTTGATTCATCTTGAAAAAACAGTAACTAAAAAGTTAAAAAAGTTAATACTTTTTAACAAAACTAAAAATTAAAAGCAAAAACGCAAAAAGAAAATGGCAATTTTCAAAAGATTTTTTTCCAGGTCATATTTTTTTGGCGAGAGAGATAAAAAAAGTCGCAGGCAATCGCGATCGCTTTCGAAATAAAAAGTCATTTTCAAAAAAATTTCAAAAAATTACGAAACCGATTTACAAAATAAACTTTTGGATTTTCTTCATAGATAAATTAGAATATTGGGATGCAAAGAATTTTTTTGAGCAAATTCGCTGCTTTATTTCAAAATTGACCACTTTTGATATAAAGTAGAAAATGAAAGATCTCCTTCTTGAATTGCAGCATTATTACTCATTCATCATCTGATTATTTATTTAAAAATATGATTAGGGATTGTCCAGAAATCACGTGACCAACAAAACGTGATTTTCAGACCCCCTCCCTCCCTCCGTGACCAAAGATCAAAGCTTTTTACCGACAACATCAAAGCCGGGTGACCATTTGGCTTATCCCCTCCCTCCCCCCTCAAGGTCACGTGATTTCTGGACAATCCCTTATCTTTAAATTTTCTAATTCATCTGAATAGATATAAATGTGGTTAATATACTGTACGCCATTTTAACAAATCTGATATTTAGGCTAGTTTCTAGTCACTACTGTAAAACAAAAAACCACTTATTCATGTTTTTTTCTACAAAAACATAAAAATAGAAGAAACCTTATAAATGTGTTTGTTGTTTTCCAAAATTACCCATAAACATTGTTTATTACAAATATTTACAAAAGTGCCAATACAAAAAGAAGCAATAAAAAGAACAGATTACAATACAAGAAAGGTAATACAATACAAATGAAAAGAAATTAGGTACGCTTTTTTAATTCTTCAAATCTGCGGGCTAAATCATCGATAGCTGCACCTGGATCAGTGGGTTCCCCCGGGGCTGGCTTAAAGTGGGAAACATCGTCCGATGGAGGCATTGGAAAATCAAAATCGAAGTTACCTGGGGGGACTTCATAGATATGATCTGGATCAGGTGCAGAACTCTTTGGATTGTATGGAGTATAATCATTTGTTGGAGGCGGCATTGGAGCATTGAAAATTGGCATATGAGCAGCCCCACATTCAGGATGAGGTAAAACTGGACCTTTTTGTTGAGGATGAGAATTTTGTGTTGGATGTGGCATATTTGTTGGTGGAAATTGTGGTGCCATATGTGATGGTGGAACATGTGAAGACATTTGTGGTGAAGGTAAATGAGGTGCCATTTGAGTTGGAGGTGGTAAATGTGGTGCCATTTGTGTTGGAGGATGCATTGGATTTTGAGGTGAAGGAAGTGTACCTTGATTCAATGATGGATAATTGAATGGAACTGCTGTTCCACCACCGCCACCTCCGCCATTATTTCCACCACCAGGAGGATGATTGATATTATTTGTTGGAGCTTGAGGTAATTGATCGAGAATACTTGAATCATGCATCCAGCCAATGTTGTCACCCTTTGATGGAATTGGTTCATCACTAACAAAGTTATCCAAATTTCTTTCAGCTAAAGCAATTTCATCATCATCTTCACGCATAACCTTTTCATCAGGTTCAAAGGGAACATTGGCACATCGACAAATTGCAATCAAATACTTTTCAACAAGTAATTTTGATGGTGCACTAACACTCAACTTTTGGATAAGCTTTGGTGCAACTTTTGCAGGTTCAGTAAGTTGATTCATTCGAGCTGCTTCAGCAAATGGTTTGCCATATTTCAGAGTTAATTGATCAGAAATAATTTTAAATTCTGGCACTTCATGAGCAATTCTTGGTGCAACCCAAAGAAGAGAAATAACTGCTTCAGCAATACTGTCATCAGGTTCTTTCATTTGTTGAATTACACCAAAACGAGTGTGTAAAGTTTCACAATACATTTCGAGCAATTCATAAGCTTCAACAAGAAAATCTTCACGAATAATTGATTCTACACGAATTCGAGCACGATCTGGTTTATCTCCTAAAAATTCAATCAATAAAAATACAAATATTACCATAAAATCAATGAATCATACCTTGAATAAAATCAACGATCTCAGTTCTAGCTTTCATTCCAAGTTCGGTCTTCTTTTTTTGAAGCAGCTTTAACCGATTTGCTGCTAACTTTAAGTTAGTTTTAAGCTTTGGATATTGAGTACCCCACATATCTAAAATGGCAACCATTTTTTATAAATTGTAACTATTTTAAAAAAGAAAAAATGGCAAAAATGATCGCGTTTATATATTTAATGGTAATCAACAAAGATGTCAAAAGCAAAAAAAATATAAAGAAACAAAAAACAACAACGAAAAGGGTCGTCGTTGTTTTTAGTTGCAACGTAATAGAATGACTCAGCATTAAAAAGAAGGCGGGACACTCGATAAATATAAAAAAACGATGGATGTTGAAACTTTGTATTGAAAGGGAAGGAAATGGGAAAATTGACGTCATGTTCAAAAAATAAGGTTAAGCAAATGAGAGGTATGATGGAATTGGGAGTAATGGGAATATTAAAGAGTTTTTATAATTGAGTAATAACATTATTACGGAGCAAAAATGGCATCTGAAAAAATGGATCAAAAAAGCGAAAGCGAAAAACAACATCGAAGAAAAAACAAAACAACACAACACAAAAAATTCTTTGCACGAAAAAAAACTTTACATTTTCAAAAAAAATTTTGACAAAAACTTTGAAAAAAAAATATGTAAAATTTCTAAAACTTAATTAACTTAACCAAATTCATTCCAGATTTTGCTTTTGTTATTTTATAAATTTCAGTGTACAATTTATCTAACGTGTAAATTATCTAACTTCTTTTCAACGTGAATTAATCCTAATACTTTGATTAGTTTTTGTCAATTAAAACTGTAATTTTTCTAATCTTTTTAATATTATTCCTCCGTGTCGTGTTACTGTTTTAAATTAAAGTTTTTTTAAATATTTTCCCTTTTTTATCAATTTTTTTCAGCTAAATATGGATTTCCAAAACAGAGCTGGAGGTAAAACTGGTGGCGGAGGTGTTGCATCTTTCAGGTTTGTCTTTTACAGTTTTAATGCATCTTCCAACAAAATACATTTTTAGTGATGCAAATGCAGATCGACGAGAACGACTTCGACAACTTGCTTTAGAAACGATTGATCTCAACAAAGATCCTTATTTTATGAAAAATCATCTTGGTGGTTATGAATGTAAATTGTGCCTAACTTTGCATACAAATGAAGGATCATATCTTGCTCATACACAAGGAAAAAAGCATCAACAGAATTTAGCTCGTCGTGCTGCGAAAGATGCCAGTGATCAACCATATTTCCCAATTCCACAACATCAAAAAGTTGAAACAAAAAAGTTTGTTAAAATTGGAAGACCTGGTTATAAAGTAAGATTTTTACATTTACATTTATTCAATTAACAATTCTTAAATTTTTAGGTTACAAAAGAAAGAGATCCCAATACTGGACAACAAGCACTTCTATTCCAAATTGATTATCCTGAAATTACTCCTGGTGTTGTTCCTCGTCATCGAGTTATGTCAGCATATGAACAAAAAGTTCAACAACCAGATAAAGCATGGCAATATTTGTTATTTGCGGCAGAACCATATGAAACGATTGCATTTAAAATTCCAAGTAGAGAAGCTGATAAATCTGATGATAAATTTTGGTCATATTGGAATAAAGAAACAAAACAGGTTTGTCTTTCTTATTGCATTTTTATTATAAAATACTAATACAAATAAAATGTTTTAGTATTTTATGCAATTTGCTTTCAAAGCTGATCATGCTCCTCAAATGGGTGGGCCTGGTATGGGTTCTCGTCCGATGTTTTTCAATTATTAATTTTGTACTTCATTTTGTTTGTTATTTATTTTTACTTTGCACAATAAAACATTCAAAATTATTTACTATCCGTTTAAAACTTCTTATCAAAATACAGTAATCTTTAAGTGTTTTTTTTTGTTTTTTTGTCTCTAAAACAATACATAGTGAATTATTTATGTCTGGTTTAGTTTTTAATCTTATAAACAAAACTAAACAAGTTGTTTTGTTTCTATCACATGAAAAAATAATCCGAAAAATGAAAATACATAACTTATCAAAAGTGTTCTTTCTACCGTATACTTCGAAATGTTTGATACTATAAAATTTAAGTTAAATTGTTTTATTGATAGTTTTAAATACATATTTAATAATGGCATTAAAATTAAAATAACAAAATATTAGAATATCTGAAATCAGTGTTCATGATTTATCGTAAGTACAGTATACTTCAAAATTTTTAGAATTACTGTAGTTGTTATGGTTACTATTTTAAGATAACAATTTTAAAAATATCTTTGCCTAATTAATGACCTCGTTATTTAAGAAAATGTTCTTCATTTATCTCTCTTTTTTAAAAACAGCAAAGAAAAGAAGAGACATCATTTGTCAAATTTTTAGCTGCTACTTTTTAAAACAGCGGACATTTGGTATTAATAAAAAGAACCCTTTTTGCTCCTCTTTCTTAACTAGTCCTAATCCTTCAAAAAAAAATTTCCGACTTTGACACTTTTTTTACCGCATATAAAAAATCGGTTGATCTTTGCTGACCCTTTTTCATTGATTGAAAAAAATCTACTCCAACAGCTTTTTCTTTTTTTCCCTTAAAGCGTTTTTGGGGTGTTCAATTTTTTTATTTTGAACACTCTCTCTTTTTTGCTGTTTTAAAAATAACAAAGAATTGATCGAAATTCAATGATCCGACGGAGACGCCAGAAGGCAACCTGCGCGCAATATTTACATTTTGTTCTTTTGCTTGTTTCCTTTTCTCTTTGAAATACACTGATTTCTCTTCCGCTTTTTCTCTTCACTCTTTTGTAAAACTATTTTTCCTCTTTTATTTTTTCTGATGGACAAAATGAACATAAAGCATTGGTCGTAATACTAGCAGCAGTATAGAGAGAAAGAGAGGGAAAAAGAAAGCATTACTTTTACAACCGATTTATTATGTTTT
>JAMRXY010000082.1:342500-676832 GCA_024447195.1 Panagrolaimus sp. LJ2414 | reverse complement strand
CAAAGGCTTTCCGTGCAGATGCTGCATCCAAGACGAGCAGTGTATTGTACAGCGCAAGTGCATTGCCGCTTTGCGGCAGAGTGTTAAGAGCGCCAGCAGTTGCTATTTGATGCGGAGTGGTGGCCGCTATGGGGAATGGACCTCCGCCCGTCGTTGAGGATTGCTTGGCCGCTATAGTGAGATCGACAGCTTTTGCAGTGTTCGCGAGCGTTGCATCTAGAAAGGCGGAATTGGTCAAGACATTAGGATCGAATGTTCCGCCAACGCCGCCTTGCGCGGTGAGGATCCGATAGGTCTGGCCTGTGTGATAGCTCGTTGCGGGATCAAGCGCACGAACCGAAACCGCTCCACCCTGCAGCGTTGCAATCCCCGTTGCCGCGATGAGATCCGAAGTGCCGGCTGAGGTGATCTCCACGTTGTAGACCGAACCGTTGGCAAGGGTTACATCTCCAGCAATGTTGAGCGTGCCGACCGAATTGCCGGGCGCAATCACACCACCTGAGGCAATTGCTGTGGTTCCGACTGTTCCTGTACCGGAAAGTGTACCGCTATTGAGCACCTGAACTGTTCCGATCAGAGTCCCGTTGACAGCAAGAATACCTGCCTGAACGGTTGTCCCCCCGGTATAAGCATTGTTTCCGGACAGGGTGAGTTTGCCCGTACCCGTCTTTACCAGAGATGCTCCGGTACCGCCGCCGGTACCCCCATCCTGAATAATGCCGGAGACGTCCGTCGATAGATTGTTCGCGCCGACTGTTAACGCAGTCCCGCCAAGGAAGAATCGGCCGCTACCTTCAAGAGAACCGGCCGTGTTTGTGGCAGGACCATTGGAAAAATCGACGAGCCCGGTACTGTTGGCAATCAACCGCGCATTGCCACCGGTGCTGTTCGTAAAGAAAACGGTTTGACCGCCAGCGTTGGAAGTAATTGTCGCGTTGCCAGCCGATCCGCTGTCATCAAAGAGCGTTCGACCACCGCTGTTGTTGGTGATGACAGCGCTTCCAGCTGAGCTGGTTCCGCGAATAAGTGTCAGACCGGTATTGTTGTTGGTGATCGTGGCATTGCCGGCAGTACTGGCGTCGAAGAATGTCACTCGTCCATTGTTGGCGTTGATCAGAGACGCACTACCAGCGGTGCTGGTGTCATCGAATTCGGTATTTCCTCCGTTGTTGGAAATATTGGCAGTGCCTGCAGTACTTGAATTGATGAAAGCGGTTGCACCACCAACGGTGTTCGTTATGACAGCATTGTCTGCTGTGCTGGTGTCACCGAATAACAATGCACCGCCATTGTTGGTTATGATGGCATGCCCAGCGACGCTGTTGCTGAAGAAATCAGTGCGGCCATCGACATTGTTGACAATGGAGGCATTGGTTGCCGCGCTCGTACCGAAGAAGAGGGTCTGTCCCCCATTGCCATTTGTAATGGTCGCGCTGCCCGCATTGCTGGCGCCGGAAAAGAGTGTCAGCCCGCCAAGGTTGGCAATATTTGCATTCTCGGCAGTACTGTCATTGGTGAAGTCCGTTTCGCCGCCAGTAAGGTTTGCAATGGTAGCCGTACCGCCTTGGCTTGTGTCCTGAAACGTTGTGAGATCGCCAGAATTGTTGACTATTGCGGTATTGCCGGCAGAACTGTTGCCCGAATATGTCGTATTGCCGGCGTAGGCTGTTCCAGCAAGCAGTGCCATTGTAAGCGCTGTCGATGCACATGTCGCTTTATACAGGGCCATGGCAGTCATTTCCCCCTCGTTTTACACCGAGCGCAACTGGGCGAGTACGGGGTTATTTCACGATGTCCTGCCCCTCCGCCCGAATGTGCGGGCAACCTCACCTAGATCCTCGATCACATAATAAGAGCCGGCGACTCCCAAGATGCCGAGCCGCAATCCGTCCCAACACGCCCAACCGGACGCGCATTCAGTACAACCGATCCATGCTCGTCACGTGTAGATGGATGATAGACTTAGTTGGCGGAATTCACGGACGCCCAGTTTCAAACTGCTACCTAGAATGGCTAATCACGGCCATCCCAATGGCGGGCCATTGCAGAAAGCTGGCACATTGCTTGGAAGACGAATGCGCCCAATGACTGAGATGGGCCGTTCAAGCCATATTGCTGGTTGCGTTGCCCGCACCGGTTCCCATACCAACGATTTGAACGATGATGCCTGATTGATTCAAGGGAGCTGTTGGACGTTTATTCAGCCTCTTTGTGCATCATCTGTTAGAACCTCACGTTGAAATCTGCCTTGAAGCCATGCTGACGGACGTCGGCGGCGATCCACCCCTGATAAGAGAGACCGAGGGTTGCTTGCGGGGGTAGCTTGAGATCAAGGCCAGCCTCAACGAGGGCAGCGTCGCGTGCGATGGGAACGCCGGCGACTGTAAAAGCATTGCCCGCCGAGAAAGCCTAGGTTGCGAGCGGGGTGGTGTCGCCATAGGCAGGCCGCCAGCCGAGCGTGCCACGTGCAGAGACGTTTTGTTCGCCCAGGTTGAGGCTGGTGGAGGCTCTCAGGCCCAGTGTCGTGAAGGCCGCGTTGGCTGTCCAGCCGTTGGCGTGAAGTGCCGGCGCACCGCCTTGCTCAGTATGGCAGAGTGCAAAGCTGTGGCGGGAGCGCCCGTCTGAAATCGAAGCTGTGCCGATTGTTGCCCACAATTGAGATTTCCGCGACATCGCCCGAGGAATTGGTTCGCCATATAGTCCGCGAGGGATGAACATATTCGCGGACAACCGGCCGGTCCTTGAAAACGGAAAAAAGCGAAGGAGAAAACGGGACTTGACCACGGCGCCAAACCCGAAACATACGTAAAAGGCAGGTCAAATCTCGGTGGAAATACCGGGGCAGTTCCTGGTGGAAATCAACACGACAACACCTTTGTTAAATCTTTGAAGCTGCAAAATCAGAATCGCTGGCTCTGACAACGAGATTGGCTCCAACCAATATCTTCACTGCTGGCTGCACCTCGGAACTATTGATCAGATCATCAAGTATTGTCACGGCAAGATTGCCGATCTTACGCTTGGACACATCAACCGTCGTTAGCATTGGCTCCATAGTCGCACTTTGGGGCAGATTATCAAAGCCGATGATCGAAACATCTTCCGGAATCCGGATGCCTTTACCCTTCAACGCTTTGATGAAGCCATAGGCGATGATATCGTTGGTACAGAAATAGCATTCCGCCAGATCCAGACCCGAATGCAACAGGGCGCATGTATCACGATAAGCGCCTTCATAGGTCGATTCAACCGAGAGAATATCGCGTTCCTGGACGCTCAGTTCCAGACGCTTCATATTTTTGAGAAATGCATCGCGACGGAGGCTAAAATTCGTCGTCTCGGTGTGGCTGGCAACGAACCCAATGCGCGAAAAGCCAAGTTGCTTGAAGCGAGACAAGACCTTGAAGACGGCATCTTCATTGTTCATGTCGACGAAATTGGCCTCTATGACCTCATAAAACGTATCGATGAATACAGTCGGCAGTCCCAATCCCTGAATCATGTGGATATCTGCAGCTGTCAACTCGGTTCCCAACGCAATCACCCCGCGGATCGGGGCGCCAGCCAGGGATTCAGCGACCGCGCTGATAGGCTGCCCCTCAAAGCTGACGACCTCAAGTGTATAGTTGCGGCGGGTCGCTTCGGACGACATACCGTCGATGTAATCAGAAACAAACACGCTATGATCACGATTGACCGTTTCACCATGCTTGGCGATCTTCAAAAAGCGGATCGTCTCGCCTGCGCCTGTGCCGGCTTTGGCAGTGCGCGGCACATAGTTGAGCCTCGAAACCGACTCAAGAACACGCGCTCGCGTCTCGCCTGAAATCTCACCTTTGCCATTCAAAACTAGCGAAACGGTAGCGGGGGAAACGCCCGCATTCTCAGCAATATCCCTGACTGTAAAGGACTTTTTCTTCTTCATATTCTCCGCGCGACTATTCGGCATTAGGGGAAAAATGACAAGTCGTTTAGTAAACATAAACGCCGTGATTTAAAACGATTAGGGGAAATCCGTGCGTTAGGCAATCGAAATCCGACGATAACAGGCTTGACAGCCCACCATCTTCTGTTCAATGATTTAGTGAATAATATATTTGTTTACTAAACATGGTAGGAGGAGACCATGCAGAAAACAAGCAACCAGCTTGCTATGCTTGTTGTCATCAATCTGGGATTGCTCGCCCTTGGCGCGTATATTTCCGCAGGATCGTTCCTTTCGCTGTTCAATCTCCAGTCCATGGCTGGTCAGGTTCCCGAAATCGGGCTTCTGGCCATCGGTGTGATGCTGGCGATGTGCGCCGGCAATGGCGGTATTGACCTGTCTGGCATTGCGCTGGCCAACCTTGCTGGCGTGCTCTCCGCAGTCATCGTCTCGATGTTCATCTCCAGTGCGGAGAACCAGCTTGGCTTCAGCCTCGCATTTATGGGGCTGGCGCTGGCAATTGGTCTTGCCGGTGGACTTATCAATGGAATCCTGATTGCGCGGTTCAATATCACGCCCATCCTCTGCACCCTTGGCACCCAGATGGCATTCATGGGGCTGGCTGTCGTGGTTTCAAGTGGTCGTGCGGTCATGGTGGGTAGCCCGGATCTGCTATCACGTATCGGCAACGACATGTTCCTCGCGGTTCCGATCAGCTTCCTGATTTTCATAGCGGTCGCATTGCTGATTGCAGCCGTGGTGCGCCTTACGCCTTACGGCTACTGGTTGATGCTGATGGGGACGAACCCGAAGGCCGCAGTTTTTGCAGGCTTTCCACGCAGCGGCGTGCTGATTGCCACCTATGCAACCAGCGGCCTGCTGGCAGGCTTTGCAGGCATCATCATTGCTGCGCGCAACGTCAACGTAAAGTTCGACTATGGCAGCTCGTACCTTCTGGTCGCAATTCTCATCGCCGTCATGGCGGGTGTGAAGCCCGAAGGTGGTTATGGGCGTGTCATCTGCGTGGTGCTGAGCGCTATTGCATTGCAGCTCATGTCCAGCCTGCTCAATTTCGGCGGCCTTTCCAATTTTGTACGCGACTTCGCGTGGGGCCTGCTGCTGCTCGCTTTCCTCGCTGTCGCCAAATACGACATCGCAGGATTTTTCACCCTCGGCAATCGCCACAGGGGAACCATCGGTGCCCAACCCTCAGGCACCAGAACATAACACTGGGGGCTGTAAGTGTGGAGGAAATCATGAAAGCAACAACGAAGAAACTACTCGCCGGCACGCTCATTGGCGCAGCAACGATCGCGGGCAGCGCTGGCACACTGGTCGCGCAGGAAAAGCCTGTTATCGCAACGGTCGTCAAGATCAGCGGCATTCCATGGTTTGACCGCATGAATACGGGTGTCGAAGCCTATCAGAAAGCAAATCCCGACGTGGTTGCAACGCAGAGCGGCCCTGCCACGGCCGACGCAGCGCAGCAGCTCCAGATCGTGCAGGACCTCGTCGCCAAGGGCGTCAACGCGCTTGCGGTCGTTCCCATGGACCCGGCTGTTCTCGAAGGTACGTTCAAGCGCGCCATCGAACGCGGCATCGTTGTTGTGACTCATGAAGCCGACAACCAGATCAACACGATGGCCGACGTTGAAGCCTTCGACAATGCTGATTACGGCACAGCGCTGAACGAACGTCTTGCAGAGTGCATGGGCAAGGCTGGCAAGTGGACAACGTTCGTTGGTTCGCTGGGCAGCCGCACACATATGCAGTGGGTTGGCTCGGCAGAAAAAAATGCCAAGAAATATGCTGACATGCAGCTCGTCGATCCAAACAACGAATCCTTCGACGATGCCAATGGCACCTATGAAAAGGCCAAGGAAATCCTGCGCAAGCATCCTGACCTCAAGGGCTTCCAGACTTCTGCCGGCAACGACGTACTCGGCGTCGGCCGTGCAATCGATGAAGCCGGTCTGAGTGGTAAGGTTTGCCTGGTCGGCACCGGCCTGCCAAATCCGTCGGCCGATCTTCTGGAATCCGGTGCCATCACGGCCATCGGCTTCTGGGATCCGCAGAAAGCTGGCATGGCGATGAATGCAGTCGCAAAGCTTCTGCTTAAAAAGCAGGACGTCAAGGACGGCACCGATCTTGGCGTTGAGGGCTATAACAGCGTCAGCGTGAAGAAGGGTGCTGGCGAAGGCCTTCTTGTGGTCGGTAATGGCATGGTTGTCGCGGATAAGAGCACCTACAAGAAGCATCTTTTCTAGGCGTTCTCACGCAGGCTGCCGGCCTATGCTGCGAGGACATCGTTCAGCCTCGTAGCATGGCGTCAAAAGCTTGGATGCTTTCTGAACGCGGAAAGCATCCAAGTACCTTAACCGGGCTGATTTGTCATTTCAAACCCACGATTTAGAGCGCATCCCGAAAAGGGTGAAATGTTTCCGGAAAACATGCGCGGCAAATAAAAATCCAACCGGTCCGACAGCTGGCGCCAATCGCAATGTTGCGTGTTGGTACGGCAACAAAGGAATTCAACGTGTCGACTACGACGAACAATAGGGCGAACAACGACCTGTCGGCGGAACGTTTCCTCGAACTGCGCAACATCCATAAGCGGTTTGGTGGCGTCCACGCATTGCGTGGCATTGATCTGACGATTGATCTTGGCAAGGCCTATCATCTCTTGGGCGAAAATGGCTGCGGCAAGAGTACCGTCATCAAGATCATGTCTGGCGCCCACGCGCCAAGCGAAGGCGAGATTATTCTCGGCGGCAAAACCTATACATCGCTGAACCCGATCCAGTCTCTGGCCGCTGGTATTGAGACTGTCTACCAGGACTTGTCGCTCATTCCCAATCTGACCGTCGCTGAAAACGTGGCGCTGAATGAGCAGCTCGTTGAAGGCAATGGCAAATTGTTTCGCAGTGTCAAGCTTTCGCAACTCCGTCAGACGGCAGAACGGGCGCTGAGCACGGCTGGTCTGCCAACCGACAAAGCTTTCCTGAACACCATCGTATCCGAACTCCCGCTTGCAGTGCGCCAGCTCGTTGCCATTTCGCGCGCCATCGCGACACGCGCCAAGCTTGTCATCATGGATGAGCCGACGACATCGCTGACACGCCGCGAAGTGGACAATCTCATTGCAGTCGTCGAACGTCTGCGCACTGAGCGCGTTGCTGTGCTTTTCGTGACGCACAAGCTCGATGAATGCTACCGCATCGGCGGTAACGCAGTCGTATTCCGCGATGGCCAGTGCGTGGCACAGGGACCAATCGAGAATTACACCAAGAAACAACTCTCCGAACTGATGATCGGCAGAGCAATTGATGCCGAACGCTATCGCACGGCCAAGCCCGGCGAAGCAGAACTGCTGAAACTTGAAGACCTAACGGCACGGGGCTTCAAAGACGTCGGATTTGCACTGCGCAAGGGTGAAATCCTCGGCATCACGGGGCTTGCCGACTCCGGGCGCAATGAACTTGCCATGGCAATCACCGGCGTCTCTCCGGCAGATTCCGGCTCGATCAGCCTCGAGGGCCATAGAGTTGCAGTCAAAAGCCCGGCGGACGCTATTGAGATGGGCATCGGCTATGTTCCGGAAGACCGACTTGCGGAAGGCCTGTTTCTCGACAAGTCGATTTTTGAGAACGAAATCGCATTGATCTTCAGAAGACTCAGCAACAGCCTGGGCATTGTCGATCAGAAGCAAGGGCGAACCATCGCAACTTCGCTGATGAAGGAAATGCGGCTCAACACAACAAATCTCGACCTGCCGGTGGGCGCACTTTCGGGTGGAAACCAGCAACGCGTTCTGATCGGCCGGTGGCTGAGCATCGGGCCGAAACTGCTGGTACTGCATGGCCCGACCGTCGGTGTCGACGTGGGATCCAAGGATACAATTTATCGCGCAATTCAGGCCTTGGCGGAAGCCGGTATGGGGCTGATCATTGTCAGCGATGATCTGCCCGAGCTCCTGCAGAATGCCGACCGCATCCTCGTCATGAACTCGGAAAACGTTGTTGCCGAGTTCGATGCGTCACAGGCAACCGAAGACCAGCTCTATCAAGCCATGATGTCGCCGCAGAAGGAATATGCCCAATGAGTGCGCCGCAATATCATCAAGATCTGGGCCGCGCCCACGCCTTCAAGCCGGGTGAGTTCATTCGCAGACACCCGGAATCCATCACATTCTTTCTGCTCGTCGCGATCTGCACGCTTGTTTCCGTCGCCAACCCAGCCTTCCTACAGGCGTCGACGCTGATCGATATTGGTCGCGCCAGTGTTGTGATGGGCCTCTTTGCACTTGGTGTTTTCATCATTCTTGCTGCTGGCGGCATTGATGTTTCGTTCACCGCGATTGCGGCCTGCACGGTCTATTCATTGACTCTGCTGGTGCAAGCCTACATGCCGGAACTGCCGATTATCGTCATCATTTTGATGGCGATTGCGGGCGGCGTTTTCCTTGGCGTTCTCAATGGTTTGCTGGTGCATTATCTCGACGTGCCATCCCTGATCGTCACCATCGGCACCCAGTATCTTTTCCGCGGCTTCCTGCTGGCTTTTGTCGGCACGGTCTGGATCATGTCACTGCCGCCGACAATGGGCGCTTTCGGTCGCCTGCCACTGTTCCAGTTTAAATCTGCAACGAGCGCCACCATCACCATGCCGTTCTATTTCCTGGTGCTACCCGCTGCCGCCATTCTGACATGGTGGATTTTAAACCGCACACTGATGGGACGCGCCATTTTCGCGATGGGTGGCAATAGCCAGATCGCCAGCCGTCTCGGATATAATCTGCGCACTATCCGTATCTTCCTATTCGGCTATGCAGGTGGTCTGGCCGGACTTGCAGGCATCATCCATGTCTGCGCCAACCGCCAGTCCAGCCCGTTCGACTTTGTCGGAACCGAAATCAGTGTCATTGCAGCCGTGGTTCTCGGCGGTGCGCGTATCACAGGCGGCACCGGCACCGTGTTCGGCACTCTCCTTGGCGTGCTGCTCATTGTCGTCATCAACAGTGTTCTGGTGCTCGTCGGCATTCCCAGTACGTGGCAGCGTCTCGTCGTCGGCTGCTTCATCCTGCTGGCCGCTGCCTTCTTCGTCACCCGCCAACGCAAGAAATAACCCGATACTCTCAAGAGGAAATCATGAAGAAATTCCTGAACGATCCCGTCAATTTCGTGGATGAGATGCTTGAAGGCATCTATCGAGCGCATCCAGAACTCACCTATGTCGATAATGACAAGCGTTGCATGGTCACGGCCAACACGAAATCCGGCAAGGTTGGCATTGCAACCGGCGGCGGTTCCGGCCATCTGCCGCTGTTTCTTGGCTACATCGGCGAAGGCATGATCGATGGCGCAGCCGTCGGCGGCGTCTTCCAGTCGCCAAGCTCGGAGCAGATGTATCAAGTGACAAAAGCCATCGATCAGGGCGCCGGCGTCCTTTACATCTACGGCAATTACAGCGGCGACCTTATCAATTTCGATATGGCTGCGGAACTCGCCGACCTCGATGGCATCGCGGTCAAGCAGGTGGTCGGCAATGACGACGTGGCGTCCTCGGTCGTCGGGGAAGAACACAAGCGCCGCGGCGTTGCCGGTATCTTCTTTGTCTACAAGGCAGCCGGCGCAGCTGCTGCCAATCGTCTGTCGCTTGACGAAGTGACGCGCCTCGCCGAAAAGGCACGTCTGCGCACACGCACCATGGGTGTTGCCCTTTCGAGCTGTGTCGTACCGGAAATCGGTCATGCAACCTTCTCGATTGGTGAAGACGAAATGGAAATCGGCATGGGCATCCATGGCGAACCGGGAATCAGCCGCAAAAAACTGGCAAGCGCTGATGCCGTTGTCGACGAGCTGATGGAGCGCATTTTCGCCGAACAGGCGTATGCAAACGGCGATGAAGTCGCTGTTCTGGTCAACGGTCTAGGCGGCACGCCGCTCGAAGAACTTTACATCATGTTCCGTCGTGTTTCGCAGCTCTTTGGCGAACGTGACGTCAAGGTCAAACACGTCTGGATCGGCGAGTTTGCCACCTCGATGGAAATGGCTGGTGCTTCGGTTTCCGTTCTGCATCTTGATGAAGAGCTGGAACCTTTGATTGCCGCCTCGGCAAATACGCCGTTCTTCAAGCATTTTGCAGGTTGAGGTCAGGTTATGAACGTCATTACAGCATCAGACCTGATCAATCTGTTCGATAACTGGAAGCAGCTCTTTGCCGAGCAGCGCGAGTTCCTCATTGCACTTGACGGCAAGGTCGGCGACAGCGATCTCGGCATCACCATGAGCAAGGCCTTTGCCGCCGCTGCCGAAGTGGCCCACGCTGAAGGCGACGCTGCCGGTATCGCAAAATTGCTTCGCACCGCCGGTGCCGCCATGGCCCGCGTTGCGCCATCGACAATGGGCACGCTGACCGCAACCGGCTTTCTGCGTGCGAGCAAAGCCTGCGAAGACGTGAGCGAACTGGGCGCAGGGGAAATAGCTGCTTTCTGGCGGGCATATCGCGATGGCATTGCCGAACGCGGCAAAGCGAAAGTCGGAGACAAGACCCTTCTCGACGTGCTTGACCCGATTGCAGTCACGCTCGAAAGTCAGGCCGCTGCTGGCGCCTCACTGGCTGAGGCGCTTTCAGCAGCATCCAAAGCCGCCGAAGATGCTCTCGAAGCAACCAAATCGATGGTCGCCCAGCACGGTAAGGCTGCAGCCTTTCAGGAAAAGACAGTCGGCCTTCAGGATGCAGGCGCTACAGTCGGCGTTTTGCTAATCAAGAGCATGGCGGCTTTCGTATTGCCCAACGCTTAATCGCATATATAATTGTTAAATTGGGCCCGAACCTCATCGAGGTGCGGGCTTTCGATTCTGTCGCACATTGGAACGGCCCGCACTATAATTGTGGCTCGCTCGCTTCGACATTTTCAGCCCCGGCTGCGCCGTGCCTGGATATCGAACGGCACGGTGTCTCTCTCGCCCGGCACCTTGCGGAGCCATCACCTGTTGCCAACATCAACAAAACAGAACTTGAGCAGGTGATCTACAACCTCCTTCGCAATGCACTTGACGCGCTGCACCTGTCGGAGCAGATGAACAAGCGTATTACGATTGAAACGCGCGCGGAGCCAAACGAATCCGTCATTCGCGCATCGGACAACGGACCCGGTTTGGGTGATGATACCCTTTCGCAACTGTTTCAACGCTTCTTCACCACCAAGAGCGGCGGCATGGGATTGGGCCTTTCCCTGTGCCAAAGGATCATGCTGCGTGCCAGCGGAGTACTCACGGCTGCAAACAATGACGGCGCCGCCTTCACGATCAAGCTACCGAGGACGGAAGCGGTTAGGCAAAGTTTAATGACAATGGACGAGGTCTTTGCTGTCAGTGATCGCCATATCGATCAACAATGCGTTCAAATAGCCTGACGGGACCTGTTTTTGAAACAGATCAATCATCTACCTCCCTAACGAACTTGCCATTGGATTTGGCGGCAACCCTTACGTCTCCAACCCAGAAGTTCCAGGCCTTTGCTCCCAGGAACTCCCAGCTGCAAGAATGCAGCTCTTGCCCGAGACATCTGTGATGACGATGGTCCATGTGGCCCCATGGGGAGAAAGAAACAGCTCAAGGATCGCTTTATCTCCAATCAGACCGAAAGCCCCTTGAAGTTCTTGGAACTCATTCTTCAAATATTCGGCAATCAGAGCATGCTTTGCGCAGACGATTTCCTGCGTGTTGGCAGCCGTGCCGCTTGCGGCAACCAATGCTGCCGCAAGCATGGATATCATAGTCCTGTGGATGTAAATGCGCTTCATAACGCACCTCCTTGGCCGAATCCGATCCGGCAACAGGCGCGTTGTTGCGCTCAGTATACCGGAAGGATGACAGCCCGTCGCTTCATACGCACCGTCTCGCTCCTTTCTGCGTTTCGGTTCCTGTCCGTGGAACCAGCAAGCGCTGATTTCACTTATGAATCACGTGGGGATTTTTCATCCGAACTTCAAGCCGAGAGCCCCAGCATCAATGCCGCAGCCCCATTTTTGTGCAAACAACCTGACAGCACCCGGCGAGTGTTATCCCATTGTTTTTGTTTTAGCGGGGCGGCGATATTGATCATAGGCATCAGCCAGTTCATCGCCGATTACAACAACAACCGTTTTCCGCCTGAGATCATTGCTTGGCCTTTGAGGGAGGTTTGGCGTCTTTTGATAAGCCTGATCGCTTACTCATAAGCAATCCCTATACCGAGTTCATGCTTTGTCGATCCGAAACAGTCCGGTTGAAGGAACAATGCATATCCCGCCGCCGAGAATGTCCACGCGTGACGCGTTGCTGGCTGGCCAGTCCTCCCTGTCAGCCTGCACTAACACCAAAGCTGGATCACCAAAGGCGCAGGCCACGAACAATTCTTCAACCATGCGAAAGCTTAATGGAAGGGGAAGTATATCGCTACCGCCATCAGCGTGCTCCGGACGGCGACCGAGCGGCTCGATAATTTTTCACAAAAGGGAAGCGAAGCATGACGATTCTTGTGACCGGTGCGACCGGCCTTGTAGGAACACGGCTTCTATCGCGCCTCGCGGAGGCAGGCATGGATTGTCGCGCGCTCGTACGCAGCGGCAGAAACCTTCCTGCCGGCGTGACCGCCGTGGAGGGCGACCTCTTTGACCCTGCGTCGCTCGTGCGGGCGGTGCGGGACGTCTCGGCGATCATCCATTTCGCCGCAGTTTTCCGCTCGCCCGACACCGACCTGATCTGGAAGAGCAACCTCGAAGGCACGCGCAACCTCATTGCCGCGACGAAGGCTCATGCGTCCGGAGCGCGTTTCATCATGTCGAGTACGAGCAACGTCTATAATACGGACAACGCGCACCCCGGTCGGGAGGGTGATGCCCGAGGCAGCGATCAATGCCAAATAGTATCCGGCTCAAAAGATGAGCATGATCCATCATCGCGACATTGCCACGGCCATGACCCTCGCCCTGACCGGGGCAATGGACGGGCGTGTTGTCAATATCACTGACGATGCGCCGACCTCGATCTATGAACTCGTCGAGCTGGCCGGCGAAACGATGGATCCATCGTCCGAACCGCTAGCGAACCCTTGGTACCTCCACATGAATGGTTCGCTTGCCCGTAGTCTCGGCTCCAGCCGACTGTGAGAACCATGTTTCAGGCCGTGCAGGAGAGGCTGCTGCGACGCGGCTCCGGCGGCTGGGCTAAAACGTCAATGTCCACCGCGCTAGATGGAGAGCCTCAACAGTTTCCCCCGGGTAGACCGAGTCTGCCCAAGGCACTGCAACTTACGAATGGCCGCATAATCCCGCAAAAATCAGAACGCCAGATCGGAACCTCCCGTCTCGATCATCCCGCTAGTTTTGCAGGCGCTCGCTCGGTTTGCAAAGGAAGCAAAGCTCGCTATGCAATGGCGCCGTTAGCCCGGCGAAAATGATCGCCCCATCATAGGGCATCAAAATCTCGCTGCCATCGGCACGTCTTCCGATGAGTTCACCTTTGTTCACTGGTTCGCCAGCGGCAAATTGTTTTGCCAGATGATCCTCGTCATGATCCGCGAGAATGGCATCGCAAATTTCCAGCACACGTGGTGTTTGGGCTTGTGGCCGCGCATCCGCAATCAGACCAAGAGACGCCATGCCATTGACGACGCAGTCATAACCAACCTGTGGCCCCTTCGGGTCTAGATGCTGGCCGCATTCAACGGTAACCCCATAGCCGCCGGCAAAGCGCATAAACTCAGTTGTGCCTATCCCATGCAATGACGACAGGCCTTCGGTTACGCCTGCATCGCGTTTTTGCTTTAGTGCTTTTTCATGCGCAGGCAGCCAGCCATGCACAACCAGCGGAAGATCAAGTGCTTTCGCCAGTGTATTCTCTGCCGCTTCATGGGCAAAAGGCTCAAGCGATCCGTTATTATCCCGTGGACCTATCAGTGCGAAAGCTTCGCCTTCCGAGCTGAAAGAATGCAAATCAATCAACACATCATGGGCACGGAGCAGAGGGCACATGATGTTGGCCACGCGATCTTCATTGTCCTGCGGCATGGCACTTTCCGCAAGATTGCGATTAAAATTGCGGTCTCCGATACGGGTATTCTTGCGGAAGGCAAGCCCGTTGACCACCGGCACAAAAGTAACTTTGCCGCATTCCAGTTCTCTTTGACCTGTACGAAACTCACTGATCAAACGGCCGATCGCATAAGGGCCGGCTGGCTCGTTGCCATGGACAGAACCCGTGACAATCAGACGAGGGCCAGGTTTCATGCCGTGAAACGTAACGCTCTCAATGGATTTTGGCGGCGCGCTGACAAAGGGTGCGAGCGGCGTCACCGGATCATCAATTGACGTGATGTCAACGACCATGCCGGGGCGCAGACGCCGTGCCAGTTCCATCAAATGCTCATGCGCCACGACCACGCAGCCGGATGTGCCGCTGTAATCCGGCCGCGCCGTGTGCATGAAAATGGCTGAGCCGCCGCGAGCGTCCGGCAGTGCGTCGTTCCAGCCGACAGGTATGATCAGATCAAACAATCTTTCGCCGCGGCGTGAAGCTTGTGTTTCATCCGTTTCGAACACCAGCTGATTATAGAAGGGGCTGTCGACATCTTCTATCCAGCGGTAATTTTCAGGCTTGGGCAAAAACGGAAAATCGAAGCCACGAGGCTCGTCGCCGAAAACCGTCGGATCATAAAAACCGTAACGCAAAGGATGACGGCCACGCGGCGTTTTACCGTCGCCTTCGCGTTTCAACTGCGGATCCACCAGCCCGTTGCGGCCAATGGCGCATTTGACGGTCCAGTCACCTATGGTCAGCAGACCAATATGCGGGGTTTGCGGGTCATACCCTGTGCGCACAACAATTGTGGGCTGTTCGAGTGTTCCGACCATAAACGGGTTTTGACTCATGGGATTAGCCTTGCTCTAACAAATGGCAACGGGCGCGATGAAAATGCTCACCGGACGAATTGATAAATGACGGGATATCGCCCTCGCGGCATTTATCGAATGCGGAAGGGCAACGCGGATTGAAGGCACAGCCAGGCGGGGGATTAAGCGGCGATGGCGCTTCACCCTGCATCCGGCGCTGGCGCGTCATGGGGGCCAGGGGATCGGGGATGGAAGCGATCAAAGCCTGCGTATAGGGATGCAGCGGACTGGTGAAAATATCACTCCATACGCCCTCTTCAACGATGCGGCCCAGATACATCACTGCGATGCGGTCGCTCATATGTTCAACGACACCCAGATCGTGCGAAATCATCAAAAGCGCGATACCGAGTTCGTCTTTCAATTCCAGCAGCAAATTGATGATCTGTGCGCGGATCGACACATCGAGAGCAGAAACGGGCTCGTCGCAGACAAGCAGTTTCGGTTGAACAATCAAGGCGCGCGCAATGCAAATACGCTGTCTTTGGCCGCCGGAAAACTCATGTGGCTTGCGATCCGCCGCTTCAGGTTTCATGCCAACCTTGGCCAACATGTCCGTCACACGGGCTTCGATCTCCGCGCTATCTTTCATACCGTGGAGACGCAAAGGCGCGGCAAGAGCCTCTCGCACGGAACGGCGTGGATTGAGCGACGCAAACGGATCCTGAAACACCATCTGCACATTGCGGGCCTGCGCGAGCGGATCGTTTTTAACGGCTGTCGGGACATCCCGCCCTGCCACACGCACCGAGCCGGACGTGATGGGAATGAGCCCCATAATGGCGCCGGCAAGCGTGGATTTCCCACAGCCGCTTTCGCCTACCAGACCGAGGCATTCGCCGGCTTTGAGAGAGAGATCGATTCCGTTGACGGCCTTCAGTGTCTTTTTTCGAAAGCCTTCGCGAACAGAATAATGAATGCGCAGATCATGAATGGCGAGCACTTCGGCGGTGTTGCCGTTCTTGTCGCTATCTGTTGGCGTCAAAGTGGTGATCTGTTCAGTCATGATGGAAACACCTAATCGAACCCAGCGCATCAAGGGACGCTGCGGGCGGCATAACCTCCCTGCACTCTTCGGTGACACGCGGACAACGCGAAGCAAAACCGCACCCGATATCGCGCTCCATCAAGCCCGGAACGACACCCTTGATCTCGGTTAATCGGGAGCGGCCTTCCCGCAAACGACGGCCGAGGAGCGGCAAAGAGGCTACAAGCCCATGCGTATAAGGGTGACGCGGATCAGTGAAAATCTCACCGGCCGGACGCTGTTCGACAATGTGGCCTGCATACATAACCGCCACCCGATGGCACATGCGCGCAACAAGTCCCAGATCATGCGAAATCATCAGGACTGCCGTGCCCCGGGCGGTGCACAGATCAAGTATGAGTTCAACAATTTCTGCCTGAATGGTCACATCCAGTGCGGTCGTCGGCTCATCGGCAATCAGCAATGCCGGGTCGCAGGCCAGCGCGATAGCAATCATCACACGCTGGCGCATGCCACCGGAAAGCTGATGCGGATAATCCTTGATGCGCCGTTCCGGGCTTGGAACCTGTACCTGCTCCAGTGCCTCTATGGCTTTGATCCGGGCCTGACGGGCGCTCATGCCCCTATGCAGCACGAACATTTCGCCGATCTGGTCGCCAATCGTCATCAGAGGATTGAGCGAGGTCATCGGCTCCTGAAAGATCATGGCCACACGGTCGCCGCGCAGACGGCGCAAATCCTTATTGGGCAAGCGGTTTATATCCTGCCCTTCCAGAAGCACACGTCCCTGCGTGACGTTCATCGGGTCGCGCAGCAAACCCGCAATCGTCAGGGCACACAGACTCTTACCGCAGCCGGACTCTCCGACAAGCCCGAACACTTCACCGGCTCGAATGGAAAAATCAACCTGGTTTACCGCGGGAAAGTTCTGTCCCTTGGCGCGCAGTGCAATCGAAAGATTTTCGACCTGCAGAATAGGATTGTCAGCCATCAGCGTTTTGACCTCCCGTGCGGATCAAGCAGGTCACGCAAGCCGTCGCCCAGCATATTGAAGCCGAGCACGGTGATGAAGAGCGCCATTCCCGGAAAAATCGCGACCCATGGCGCAACCATGAGCTGCTCGCGTGCCCGTGCCAGCATACCGCCCCAGCTCGGTGCAGGCGGAACAACACCCAATCCCAGAAAAGACAGTGACGCTTCTGCCATAATGGCCGATCCGATGCCCATTGTGGCCACCACAATGAGCGGCCCGCCAATGTTCGGCAGGATTTCACGCAGCATGATGTAGAATTTACCGAAGCCGAGCGTGCGGGCTGCCTGCACATAGTTTTGTGACTTTTGCGTTAGAACCTGCGCCCGCGAAATACGGCAGCTATAGGCCCAGTCCGTCAAACCAAGGGCAATCAGCAGACTGAGCAGTCCAGGCCCAAGAACCGCCATGAGAGCCAAGGCGAACACAATGGTTGGAATGGATAGCATCAGATTTGTCAGGCCTTGCACAAACTCGTCCCACCAGCCGCCGAGATAGCCGGCGGAAAGACCAAGCAGAACGCCTATGCAGGTGTTCATCGTCTGCACGGCAAGCCCGATCATAAGTGAGATACGCGCCCCATAGGCAATGCGTGAGAAAATATCCCGGCCCTGCTCGTCGGTACCGAACCAGAACCGCGCACTTGGTGCTTCTTCCGCATAGAGAAGATTGGAGTTGGAAACCGGATCGTAATGGGCAATCCATGGCGCAAACAGCGCCACCAGAATAATGGTCACAAAGATCGTGAGCCCTATGACAAGATTGGAGCGGAACATCAGTGCTGCCTGTTCTGTTCAGAATGTTTGCATGATTGCAAAGAACGCTTTTCCATGAGCACTCAGCGATATCGAATGCGCGGGTCGATCGCGAGATAGGCGATATCGACAAGCGTGTTGATGATGAGAAAGAAGAGCACGATCACAAGAATGCAGCCTTGAACCGTTGGTATGTCGCGCATGGAAACCGATTGCGTCAAAAGCGAGCCGATGCCCGGCCACGCAAACAGGTTCTCAATGACGACCGAGCCACCCAGCATGGAGCCGAATTGCAGGCCGATTGTCGTCAGCACCAATACAAAGGCATTGCGCGCTATATGCTTGGTGACAATGCGGAATTCTGAGTTTCCCTTTGATCTGGCCGTGCGGACGAAATCAGCATTCATGGTTTCCAGCACGGCCGCGCGGGTCGTGCGCGCCAAAAGTGCCATAGGGGCAATACCGAGCGTCAGGGCAGGCAGCACCAGATTCTTGAAATTGCCGTTGCCATAGCCAAAAGTGGGCAGCCAGCCCAGTTTGAGCGATATGAAATACATGGCCAGCAAACCGAACCAGAAACCGGGCAGCGAGAGACCGGAAACAGCTGTTATCATGGCGGTTGTATCTAGCCACGTGCCCTGTCGCACGGCTGCCAGAAAGCCAAGTGGCAGGCCGATGATAATGGCAAAGGCAATCGCCGCAACGGCGAGTTTGAATGAGGCGACTATGCGGGTGGATAGCATGGCGGTGACAGGGCGTTGCGTGGAAAAGGACGTGCCGAGATCACCTGTTACAAGCCCGGAAATATATTTGCCGAACCGCTGTGGCAACGGATCGTTCAGGCCCAGTTCCTTTTCGATGCGTTCGGTAACCGCCGGGTCAATGTCTCGTTTGTCGCTGGAGAGCGACGACACAAATGTGCCGGGCATGACGCTGAATAGAAAGAAGATCAGCGTTATTGCGGCAAAAACCGTGACCAGAGATTGCAGCAGTCGCCTGCCAATCACCATCAACATAGGAATATCCATAAATCGTGGTTAGAGAGAAGCGGCCGATGTTGCGGCTGCTTGGAAAAGCACCCCTTGCCGGGAAATGTCGAGCTCAGGGCCTTTCGGCTTACTGAGTGGTGTTCTGGCAGTCCGGCATGGCGCCGGACTGCCAGAACGGATCAACGGCTCGATTAACGGCCAGGCGCGTTAGCGTCGAGCCAAAGCGAATCCACTTCAATGATGGCGGCTTCGGTCACATTGGTATCAACGCCGTGAATCCAAGGCTGGGTTGCCACAACGGCCTTATTGTAATTATTGAACCAGACTGGCGCCTTTTCAAAAATATAGGCATCCGCTTTCTTCAAAAGCTCGATACGCTTGGCCGGATCCGATTCAGCCGACGCCGCATCCAGAATTGCGTCATAAGCGGGGTCCTTGAAGGCACTGCGGTTACAACCCGAACGGCTTACACGGCTGTCGAAGCAGCGCAAGGTGGTGAGCGGATCAGGTCCGGTGCCCGCAGAACGAAACCATGCCATGGCCGATCCCTGATTCATTTCATCAACGAGCGTGTTGGAATCCACGACCTTGGCTTTGGCGGTGATGCCGACCTCTTTGAGAAATGGCATCATGGCTTCCAGAACACCGAGGCTCGACGTACCTTCCGTCACGGATATTGTAACTTCAAAGCCATCGGGATAGCCGGCTGCGGCCAGCAGCTCCTTGGCTTTCGCGGGATCATACGGATATGGCGCGCGGTCTTTGTCAAATGCCGGGGATGTAGTTGGTAGCCAGCCCGTTGCCTTATACGCTTTGTCCTTGAGAAGTTTGTGGATGATGATGTCACGGTCAACAGCATAATTGATTGCCTGCCGCACGCGCACATCGTCAAATGGCTTCCTTTCAGTGTTGAGGCCCATATGGCGGGTGAACACTTCCGAAATTTCAACCAGGCCCTTGGAAAGTTCTGGATCAGCCTTGTAAAGGACATAAGCGTTTTCTGACAGAACGGTGGCATCCAGCTCGCCAGCGCGAAATGCCATATCAAGCGCGCTGTTGTCACCGGATATGGTGAAATCCACCGCATCAGCATAGGGCTTGCCCTGCTTATAATATTTGTCGAATTTTTTGCCCGAGATTTTTGAACCTTCGACGTGATTTTCAAAGGTAAATGGTCCAAGACCAACCGGATGGGTAAGGAAATTGCCGCTTTCCACTTCTTCTTTTGGCAGAATGGCTGTGATTGCCTCGAAGAATTGCGTGCCCGGATCGACAAGGTCTTTGAATGTGAGCGAGAAGGTACGGTCATCGATCTTTTTGATGCCGCTGATTTCTTTGACTTCACCCTTGGAATATTCCTGCGCACCGACGAGCGTGCCGACCTGCACCGCGCCCGGATAGCCCTTTACCGGGTCCATGATACGCGTATAGGACCAGACCACATCATCTGTCGTCAGCTTACGGCCATTGTGGAAATAGATGTTGTCAAACAGCTTATAAGTGAAGGTTTTACCGTCATCACTGGTTTTGACCAATTCAGCCAGATCAAGAGCAGGCGCGTTTTTGGCTGAATCCCACGTATAAAGGGACCGGTGAAACGCTTTGGAGACCACCATGTCCTGCGAGGTATAAGTCGCATGCGGGTCAAGACTTTTGAGGGCGGCGCCATAGGGCGCTGCCAGATGCAGCGTACCGCCGGGCTTCGGCTCATCTGCCCAGGCTGAGCTTGCGGGAACAGCCGCAGACAGTGCGGCGGCAATCAACGCAGCTTTTATGATCGAGCGATAGTTCATGGTTTTCCCCTTTTTCCTTGATTGGCTTTTACGGTCAGCTTATTTTTGGAAGGCATATCGGTAAAAGTGCCGCGCGAAATTGGGCAGAAAACTTTTGTCATTCGCTGACCATTCCCCATCGCACATCACACAGAGAACGAAACTTTTTCCGTCAGGCGTTTCCCCGTAGACCAGATCGTGCCTGGTCCAGGACGTATGACCCGCTTTCGACCACGTCATTACGTCCCGTGGCAAACCCTCGACCAAAAAGCCAAGGACCTGATCACCTTCAGGATCGCCATCATTTGGATGGCGCTGAAACTCGCGGTTCATCAGCCCCATCATCCAATCGGAGCGCGCACGCGCTCCGCGCGCGATATCGTGCATCAAAGCTGCCGCGGACAAGGCGGTGAGAAGATTTCCATTTTTGCCATTGCGGATCTGCTTGGCGCGACCATACGGGCTGTCCTCATATGTGCCATGCAATACGTTGATACCCGCGAATTCTGGACGGTTCTGTGATTCATACCACTGCTGGACACGGTGGCGCGCCGCGCACCATTCTTCCAGCGCTTTTCCCTGCAACGGGGCGCCATCATCAGCACCGGTCAAACGTCCCACGAGATAAACCGTCGCCTCATTGGAGGAAATGGCCATCATCTGTTCGGCAGCGCGGTCATCTTCCGCGTCCTCGGCCAGGCGGCCTTCTTCACGGAACGCCGCCAACGCATCGAGAAAAAACAGCTTCACGACACTTGCCGGATAAAGCGGCTTCATTGCCTGATGTCCAAACCATGACGAATTCAGGAATGCGCCGGGATCAACCAGGCGCAAGGGAGCATCGAAACGGCAGGCAGCCAGGCTGACACGGCTTTCGTCGAGAGCGCCATTTGTCGACAGCAATGCGTCTGATAGTGCGCGTGACGCCGGATGCGTCTTCGGCATTTGGGCTGTGGCGTTCATTTATGTTCCCTATTTTTAAAGCAATTTAGTCATGGAAATTTATTCGTTGATATAGAAATATCATTGGAACTTTATGCGCCTGCGATATGATGTGGTAAAAATCACCGCAATTTTGGAGGGCAAAAGGTGGGATCGAGCAAAGATCATATCGGTTTGCGCCAAGTAGAAATTTTTCGCGCCACCATGAAGTTTGGTACCGTCACGGCTGCCGCGGCGGCTCTTGGTTCTTCGCAACCAACCATCACGCGTGAGTTAGCGCGATTGGAGCAACATATCGGCTTTCGTCTGTTTGAACGGCGTCTGCAAAGACTGGTGCCAACAGCCAGAGCGCTCAAGCTTTTTGAGGAAGTGCAAGCCTCATTCATCGGTCTGGATCGTATCAATGACTTTATCGATCGTCTGCGCGACGCTTCGGAAGAAGTGCTCACGGTCGCTTCTCTTCCGGCCTTTGCACAGACGATATTGCCTGAAGCGGTCGCTCGATTGAATGCCACCCATCCGGATTTGACACTGCAAATCAGCACGGTTGACCCCCGCAATCAATCGAGCATTTCCGGCTTTAATTTTGATGTCGGCCTGATCGAGGGCATCTATATCGAAAGAGATGCGGAATCGCGGATACTATGGGTGTTCAAGCTCGTCGCCATCATGCCGCCGGATCATCCTCTTGCACAACGTGACTATGTTGAGCCGCACGATTTTGAGGGCATCAACTTCATCAGTCTCGGCTCTCAGGATCCATACCGGCTGAGCGTGGAACGTATATTCGACACGGCTGGCACGCAAAGACGGCTGTTCCTGTCATCGCAATCGGCCAGCAGCGTGTGCGAACTGGTGCTGAAAGGGCTGGGTATTTCAATTATCAATCCGCTTACCGCGTTAAGCTATGAAAAACACGGCCTCGCATTAAAACCTTTTTTGCCCGCACAGGATTTTGTGCTGTCCGTTTTACGTCCAATCAATCGCCCTGTCGTCGCCAGTTCTGATGCGCTGGTGGCGCATTTATCCCAAATATGTGCGCAAACGCATCAAAATCTGGTCCAAAAACGCTTGGCCGTTGACGATAAATGACGGCAATGATGATGAGGATTGAACCAGTCTACCCATTCGAGTGGTATAAATTCAACAGCCTCGAAGTTTCGCCGCGGCACATGAAACTGACGGTTTACCCCGGTTGAAGCGCAACAGGCCGCTCCCGCCACGCGGCGCATGCTTGCGGGACCGCTTGGCGGGATTTGCGACGAAAGCGTTGCTTGTCAGACATCGCGCCTGAAGTTCGATTTGATGACCCTGCCAGCCAGTTGCCCGCCGTCTACGGGCAGCACCGCGCCTGTTACGAACCCGGATGACGGCGACGAAAGCCAGAGTACCGTGTTGGCGACATCGATGATGGAGCCCAGCCGTCCCATCGGGACTGCCATGGCGGCCATGCGTTGGACATCCGGGCCGGCTTCCTCCAGATGGTGGGTCAGGACAGGGCCCGGGGCGACCACATTCACCCGGATGTTCTGATCCGCATAGTCAAGCGCAGCGACACGACTGAGACCGATAATACCGGCCTTTCCAGCAACATAGGCAGAAAGGCCCGAGACGCCCGCGACACCGGCTGTCGAGGCCATATTGACTATGGTGCCGCCGCCATTTCCCAGCATGGCCGCAATCTGGAACTTCATCCCATGAAACGTGCCATGAATATTGGTGCGAATACCATGGTCGAAGGCTTCAGCATCGATCTTTGCCAAGGGTGCGGGGCCCGGCCCGTCGGTCGCGTTGTTGAATGCGGCGTCGAGACGGCCAAACGTATCAATTGTTGTTAAGACAAGAGCCTCCATGCTGCGAGGATCCGTAACGTCAGCCGCAACAGCCAGGGCTCGGCCGCCCGCTGCCTCGATCTGGCGGGTCACGTCTTCAATAGCCGCTTGATTGCGCGCCGCCAGCACCACAGCGGCTCCGGCCCGGGCGAAGGCCCTCGCCGTCTCCGCGCCGATGCCCTTGCTTGCGCCCACCACCACGGCCACCTTGCTGGAAAAATCATGCACTTCTGTCACTTAGGTCTCCATGATTGGCGCGTTTGCGAGGGCGCCAGGTGCCGAACATCCCGCCGAACCGGGATATGCCGGCTCTGGCATAGACTCCGTCCCTCTCCTGTTGGAAGCGGCAGTCGAGCCCCGCGGCGTGGGACATTAACCGAACGACGGTGATGTGCGCTGCTGTGCCGCCCATAGTCTTGGGCTTGAAGTTCGGCGGAACAGCGTATCGCTTCTCATTGGCCGCTGTGCCTCGGACCGAACGGCTGGCTTTCGTGACATCATTTAATCTCCGTTTCTCTACGCAACGAAGAATTAGCCTCGACAATCACATTTAAAAATGGGCACTTTCCTGAAAGGATCATGAAGCAGGACTTAATGATGGACCCAAGCACTCTGGCCGCATTGCCCATCTTCCGCGCCGTGGCCCGGGCTCGTGGTTTCACCGCGGCATCGGGCCGGCTCGGCATTTCCGTTTCGGCTGTTTCGCAGTCGATTCGCCAGCTTGAACGTCGTCTGGGAGTACGATTGTTCGACCGGACAAGCCGCAGCGTCCGCCTGACCGAGCACGGCCGCCAGTTACTGGCAACCATTGAGCGGCCCATCGACGTTCTTTCGACAGCCGTCGAGGCGATCAAGGAGGCTGACGGCGAGCCATCTGGACACCTCAGGATTACGCTGTCGAGGCTCGCCGCTGAAGTTTGCATCCTGCCGACACTGCCCGATTTCGTCAGGCGCTATCCGGCGATTCGATTGGAGCTATCGACGGACGACCGCTTGACCGACATCGTCAGCAACGGTTTCGATGCAGGCATACGCTTCCGCGAGACGCTGGAACTGGACATGATCTCCGTCCCTGTCGGCCCGCCGCTGCGGCGTTCCATGCTCGCCAACCCGGACTACCTGTTGCGGGCCGGCGTCCCTCGCACGCTCGACGAACTCAACAGACACGCCATCATTCGCTACCGCTTTCCCGGGAGCGGCCGCCTGGAACCGCTGACGTTTCGCCGCGGCGAAGAAATCATCCACCTCGATCCTCCCGCCGTTCTCGTGCTCGATGACAACAGGCACTTCGCGATGGCTTCGCACGCTGGTCTAGGGCTGGCGCAGCGCTTTCGACCGACCGAAGAGGATGGTATCGAAAGTGGAAAATTGGTGAGCGTACTCGACGCTTATGAACCAGAACCGCAACAGTTTCGTATCTATTTCCCATCACGTGACCTTCAGCCGACAAAGCTGAGAGCATTCATCGAATGGTTCAGGGCGGGTCGGTCGGCATAAACAGCATTCACTGCGGCTTGGTAGTCCAGGCACCTATCTCGGATCGCCCGATCAGCGTGCCGACGGTACCGACCTCCGAAAGAATACGGTCCACGAGCGTGGAGGGATCGACCTGCGACGCTGCCACAATTCCAAACCTCTCCATGGTCGGCAATTGTGTCTCCACGAGATCGGTAACAAGGTGCACAAGATTTACTGCCCGTGGTCCCGACGAGATGGCCGCCTCCAGCCTCAGGGTCGGCGGAGGCAAACCGGCATCTTCAAACAACGAACCAAGTCGCGCACCAAGGCGCACTTGCGCCCCCGCCGCCTCGATTGTACGGCTGAGCCACACGCATACTTGATCATATGTGGGCGACGGCGGCGACGAACGAGCACCATCCCAGTCAAGTTCGTGGAATACGACGATCCCACCCGGCCGCAAATGCCGGACGATCCGTCGGAGCGACTGTGCAGGATCGGGCATGAATTGCAGAACGTAGCGACCAACGATCGCACCGAATGATTCGTCAAAATTCAGGTCAGCCGGGTCACCCTGTCTGAACGAGATTCTGCTGGAACCGGCATTCTTGACGCGTCGTTCTGCCCGTTCGACAGCCGCAAGAGCAAGGTCGGTACCCACAACTTCTCCGGTCGGCCCAACGAGTTCGCCACAGAGAAGCGCAACATCGCCGGCCCCGCTGCCGATATCCAGGATCCGCATACCTTTTGCGATCCCGGCAGCCTCCAGAAAGCGACGCGTGATCGGATCGATCAACCGAGCCTGAGTGCTGAGGCGGCGCAGTTCCGCCTCTGCATGTCCCAGTGCGTAGTCGGTATCGCTCATCTCAACGTGCACGTGGCCCTTCTGCTGATTGTCGCGAAATATACGCCGTGAAAGCGTTTGAGCGCGACGACAATCCAACGATCCAAGAACTCAGCACAGCTGTTATAAGATCAGACCACGATTTCATCAATCCAGCGCACGGTGCACTCATTTTGGCACGGCAGTTCATGAGTGGATGTATCCGGCAAAAAAATGCCGATGTAGACATTCGGTTCGCCGCCATCCCAAACCGCAAAATAAAAGCTCTGCTCAACCTGGGTACTTCAATTTTTCAATGTCGGGCCAGCTTTTGTCGCGGGTTGACTTTAGGGATTGCTTACCCAACTATATCGCGATGTGTCATACCGCTAAAACCATTTGCGATTATCTGTATCGGGTTTTCCCTATCGCGGGATATTAACCCCCGGCTCGGTTGCCCACGCTTCGAGTCGAGGGGCTTCACATTACGACTGCGATCAGGGCGACAGGAGCTTTGGCACCCACGTCCATGACGCACTCTCAACAAAATAATTGCGCCGAAAAGCCGGTACTGAATCCCCGAGTGAGGACGATGTGCGGATGAAAAAGATATGAGCATTCAAATGCAGCACATGAGACAGACTAAACGTAAACCCAATATCCGGATATCGGAGACTGATCATTCAAGGTTGACCGCATTGGCGAGTACCTCGATAACAGAAAATCCTGAAGTTTCCGAGGAACTGCTCGACGAACTCGATCGCGCCAAGGTGGTCGCCGATAGTTCCATTGCCGCCGAGGTGGTGCAGATGGGTTCGACGGTCACTTACAAAGCCTCCACCAATGACACCAAGACCGTCAAGCTCGTGTTCCCGGGAGAAGCGGATATCTCCGAAGGCAAGATCTCTGTTCTCACGCCGATCGGGACGGCATTGATCGGCTTGTCCATCGGGCAATCCATTTCGTGGACTGCCCGCAACGGGCGTCGTCATGAGCTGACGATCCACGACGTCATTCACCCTCAACATGGACCAACAACCACTCTCGGTAAATTCCGTTAGCCCAACGAGTAGTATAACGGGGACGGCCGCAAGACGAATCCACCCGGACTGTTCACGTGGCAGTCCGGCAATGACATTTTCACAAAAGCACCACAGATTGTTAGAATGTCAGCATCGCAAATATATTTGCGGGGCAGTCCGTATATCCTCGCGCACACGGCAACCGTCGAGAATGGCCAGGATATCATGATCGCCGCAGGCAGGGACGCAAGCCCGTCATTCCTTGTTATGGTTCCATTTGTTCAACATGTCTGCAAGTTCAGGCCCACGACGCCTCAACTCGGAAACATGCGCCCAGGAAAGCTCCTCCAGAAGTTCGTGCGCACGCAGCGTTAAATGGAGGTGCATCTTGCGACGATCATCGGCGGCGACAGCTCTTTCCACCAACTGAGCAGAAACAAGACGGTTGATAAGTTCAACGGCGCTGTGATGCTGAATCATGAGATGAGCTGCCAAATCTCCGACGGAAAAACCTCTTTCCGCCGGCGTGCCGCGAATGGCGAGAATTGCCTGATGCTGCTGTGGGGTGAGGCCAGATTTCTTCGCCGCTTCTTCGCTAAAGCTCAAAAACTCGCGAATGGACCGCCGGAATTGTGCCAGCGCACTATAGTCCGCATCGTCAAGTTTTGATTGCTGCGACATTGATTTGCGCGTCATCGGAAATCCTTGTATTATATCGTAGTGCGATATATTGGCATTGATCTATCCTTACCAGAAATTGAAGGCACTGACATCCATGCTCAACAGCGCGCAAGGCCCGCAACCCGCACACAGTCCGGGAGACTTTTCCACCGATCGCCGTGTACTCATACTCATTGGCATGGCTTTGATTGTCGGTACGTGCAGCGTTGGAGCCGCATGGTTGTTGATCCGCCTCATTGCCCTTGCCACAAATCTGCTTTGGTTTCACCGGATCAGCGTTGACGACGTATCACTCGCATGGACCCACCCGGGCATATCAACCATCGTCATCCCGATCGCGGGCGGACTGCTTGTTGGGCTGATGGCGCGGTTTGGCTCGGAGAAAATCCGTGGTCACGGCATTCCGGAAGCCATCGAAGCTATCCTCATCGGTGGAAGCAGGCTTCAGCTTAAAGTTGCCATCCTCAAACCGCTGTCATCGGCCATATCCATTGGTTCGGGCGGCCCGTTCGGCGCGGAAGGCCCCATCATAATGACGGGCGGCGCGATAGGGTCTCTCATTGCGCAGTGTTTCCACTTTAGTGCGGCGGAACGGAAAACACTCCTCGTTTGCGGCGCTGCCGCCGGAATGACGGCGATCTTCGGTACTCCGGTTGCGGCCGTTCTCCTTGCGGTGGAACTGCTCTTGTTCGAATGGAAACCGCGAAGCCTGATCCCTGTCATTGTGGCGTCGGTAGTCGCAATCGCATGGCGGCCGCTTCTGTTCGGCAACGGCCCGCTCTTCCCGCTGCTTTCAAGCCTCGCGCTTTCACCAACGGTGCTCATTGCCTGCGTTGGTGTCGGGATATCGGTCGGACTTGCCTCTGGGCTTTTAACCTCGCTGCTCTACAGGGTGGAAGACGTCTTCGCGAAGCTTCCCGTTCATTGGATGTGGTGGCCGGCGTTGGGTGGCCTGGCCATCGGGCTCGGCGGACTGATCGAGCCGCGCGCCATGGGCGTTGGCTACGATGTGATCCGCGACCTGCTCGTCACCGACACGAATGCTCACACCGTCTGGGTTCTGCTTGCCGTGAAGGCTGCAATTTGGATCATCGCGCTGGCATCAGGAACATCGGGCGGCGTTCTTGCACCACTTCTGATCATGGGCGGCGCGATAGGCTCATTGGAAGGGCATTATCTTCCAGGCGTCGGAGGTTGCTGGGCCCTGCTGGGAATGGCCGCCATGATGGGCGGAACCATGCGTTCCCCGCTGACGGGCATTCTCTTTGCCGTGGAACTGACCGGTAATGTCGAAATGCTTGTACCGCTGCTGATCGCCACCGGCTCCGCATACACGGTAACGGTGCTTCTGCTCAAGCGATCAATCCTGACAGAGAAGATCGCGCGGCGCGGCCAGCACATCACGCGGGAATATAGCGTCGATCCATTTGAACTGCTCCGGGTGTCTGATGTGATGGTTGCGCCGGCCGATACGCTGGCGGCAACCATGTCGGTCGATGCGGCAGTCCGCTTTTTCCAGTCCGACGACCATCGGCACAAATCCTATCCGCTCGCCGACGCGAACGGTTCGCTTGTCGGCATCGTGTCTCGTGCCGACGTGCTGAAATGGAGCAGCGAAGGATCGCACCCGGATCAGACGCTGTTCGAGCTCGTATCGGACAGCGCAATTCTCGTTGGCTATCCCGATGAAGTAGTGGCGCGTCTCGCGGATAGAATGGTGCTGAATGATCTCGGCCGTGTGCCTGTCATTGATCGCAGCAATCGCAAAATTCTGGGCCTGGTATCACGAAAGGACCTTTTGCAGATTCGGCACTCGGCTCATTCGGCAGAGCAAGATCGGTCAGCCTATATTCGCTCCGGCAGAAAACCGGCGACGCCTCAGACCAGCGCAATCTGATGCGCCGGTCATTTCCAAGACAGTGATGCGGTAAATCTGGAGGAAGACATGCAGGACAACATCGTTCGTGACGTCATCGGAAAGCTGGCGCGATTTGAACAGAGATTCAGGTCCAAGCGGAAAGCGCATATGTCGCTCGGCGTGCTTCCGGCGAATGTCCCAGCCCGGTACGACCGCTTTGACCAAAAGCGCCGGGATATACAATCGAAACTGAAAGCAAGGCTTGAAGGATCGCACGGCATTGACTGGGAACTGCTGAAGCTGGAACTGCAAAACGACATTCTGTTGCTGACGACAAGTTTTGAACACTGGTCGCAACAGCTGGATGCAAAATTCAATAAACAAGAATGATGCCGGATGTTTGGCGCGGCTTCACAAGATATGTTGACTGCGTTGCTCGCGGGTCAGGCATCTCTGACAAACTTCTCAAGCAGGGCGGAAAGCATGCTCTGCTGGCGTTGCCTGCGCGCTGCAATTTGGAAGGTTCGGTTGAATGATCGGCTTACGCGCCATGACCGGCATTCATCAGATATTGTCGAAACCGCCGCCTGCCGCGACGAAGCCGCCGGTCACGCGCAACGAGGTGATTGCACCATGCTGTTCCATCGGAGCGACTCCGGCTCCATTGGTCTTGACGCCGCCACAAATCTCGATCTCACGTGCCGAACCGCCCGGCTTGATGCTCAGCGCGATGGCGGAGAGCGTGACGACAACACCCTTGACCAGCGACGGCCCGGTGCCACCGAATGTCTCAATGCCGCGATGCACGATCAGCCGGCCGATCGGCTGGCTGATCTGAACGCCGACTGCGCTGTCCGCGTTGGTAACAACGCGGTCGAACTCCGCGAGGTTGACCGTGCCGGTATAGACATTGAAGCCGCGCGCACCTGCACCGAAGGTTTCGATGGGAGCGTTGACTTTCAGTTCATGGACGATGCCGAAGTTAACGAAGCCGATGCCGCTTGGACCGTGCGACGTGATCTTGGCCTCGGCGGTCCAGCGATCAACGACGCCTCAATTGTCAAGCACCATGTCGTTGACACCGTAGGTTACGACCGGACCAAGATTGCGCACTACGTCGACACAGGCGCCGTAGACCGTGAAGACGCCGCCGGTAATCTGGTCCGCCGTGCCGGGCGAAAACTGATCCGGACTCGCGCGAACATATTGGCCGATCATATGGGCGTATAGAAACGCTCGGGTCAGATACGATGCAATCCACAGAACCAGTCCGCAAAGGACAACGGCTTTCGCCGGTTTCAGTCGTTGCACCGTCGCAGGATAGGCGACCGATAGCAGCTACCAGTCCACTACCCTGTCATTGTTGAGATCCACGACATTGACGGACCGTGCTGCGGCATCGGACGCAGATTTGTTATGGTGTGGCCAACGGCATGACCGGGGCGCACTGCCAGGCTGCTCGGTCCGAAAGCGCAGCTTCGAAGCCGTCGAAAATCACGCGGCCGTGTTCCAACGTCCCCCCGCGCGGAAGACGCGAGAAAAAATGAATGTCGATCGGACTGGATAGCGGCTCGGGGAGGCGAATGGTCAACGGGAAGGGCTTGAGGGGTTCCGCAAGTTCAATCCAGGCGGTTGAGGCGAGTACGCCAATCCCCTGCTCCGCCTCGTCAGCATTGTGACCGGGGCGCGTTACCGCAAGGCGTACAAGCAGCCGCGTTTTGCACAAGCCATCGTCAATTGTAGCCTGACACGACACAGCGCTTATGCCTGGTATGGCGGGCAGGCTGATCGACGCTGCCGACGCCGGATTTTCCCGCAACGGACGCAACAACACCCGTCCTCCTTTTAAATAGCCGAAATAGGGATAAGCCCAGGTAAGTTCTCGTGTCGTCCTGGCCGCGGCCACCGTGTGTTCGGGAATCGCCATCACGGGATCTGCCGGCAACGGAGCCATGCTCGTACCGGTGTTTGCCTTAGTGCCAGGAATACCACCCCAGAGTTTGAAGGCGAGCATAGTGTCGCCTGCAGTCTCGCTGCCGGTCGATGTACATGAATATTCGGGTAAAAGACCAACTGGCGAACATGTGAATTTTGGTGCATTTACGCCGCCCGTGGCATGAACACGCAGCTCGAGTCCATGCGATCGAAGGGTCAACGCTGCAGGCAATCGCAGGGGTAGCCAACCTGGTTTGAGTTCGTCATAGGCAATCTCCCAGTGCGCCACCGCCTTTTCCGTCTCACGAACAAATAAAGAGAGACGAAGATGCCCGTTTCCGGAACCAGGAACAGCGACGTGCACATCTATGCCAAGCAGCCCGTGCGCCCCGATAGGCAAGCGTTGACACAAATGTGGTGCCTTCCCACCACCCATTGCTGCCTGCACCGTCTTCGCATCAATCGTCGGCGCGGCGGTCTCAAAGATGAGGCGCGGCGGTGCAAGGCGAAGGTTGGCCAATAAATCCTCAAGCTCCGGCGGAAGTCTGACATCCTGGGCCCAGCTTTCACGCAGCGCTGCCAAGTCCTCGATCAGCAGTTGATTTGCCTGCGTCAGACGAGTGACTTCAGCGCGCGCGCGCTCAAATAGCGCTGCACTCAGCTTTGCCGCGTCACCGTCAATGAAGCTTGGTTCCGCTCCGATTCCGCCGGCACCCGCCCACCATTGCGCCAAACCTGCCGCCTGTTCTTCATCATGCGGATTCCAGACGACCCAGACATTCGTGGGTGGCATGTCAAGCAAATGATGATCGGTTCTGGTGTCAGCGGCACCGGTGAGAATGAAACCGCCGGTATCGGATTTTTCGGCGATAAGCCAACGCACCGTATTCGTCGGAGGAACGAACGTCCAAGGCTGAGCCTTGGACTTTACAATCAAAACTTTTGGATGACCGTCATAGAGTGCGGGAAGCAGATCTGGAGAAACGTGTAGCATTAGGCTGAGACTCGGCTGTGTTCGATTGCAGGTGTAGTCGCGTCGGCGAAGGCCATGGCATCGGTGCCGTGCCACGGACGCAGCTTTCTCGGCGGGATACCGAGACCGCGGCAAAGATGCAGCATGTCCCGTGTTTGCGGGAAGATCGCATCATAGGCCTGCTCAAAAGCAGCGCAGGCTGTGATTGTATCGGCGGCGGAGCGTGTGTCGTGTTTGGCTAGGAAAGCCCAGGTTTCCACCTTCAGTCGCCGCAACGCGCCGGCAAGCAAATGCAGGACAGTGCTTTCGGCAGAGAAAACCAGTGAATAGCCCGCAAGCGTAGCGACCGCCGCCTGCCTGTCGCGCCAATCGAGATGAGGCAGGCTCGTTCCAAGATATTCTTGACGCATGGTCTTGGAGGTGGTGCGAAGGGAGGCCAGCGGCAGTGAAACGATTTCGGCAAATGCGTCGAGATCATTGGCATTGCCTGACAAGTGCCCGGCGAAGGTCACAAGATGCAAAACAGTTCCTGCTTCACGAAGCGTGTTGGCCAGCCGCGCGGCAAGCGCGATTGAAGCGGTCGTGGCATCGTCAACAACAATTGCTATGCATCGGTCTGTCACGGGCGTTGGAAAGACCGATGCCGTGTTGAAAAGCTCCGGATAGAAATCACGCGGATGGGTGGCCTGAGCACGATAGCGATCGCGTTCGATGGCGTGCCAAAGGGCGCGCTGCTCACGCAGGGCCAGCTGTTCCACGGCCTGGAGTAGGGACGCAAAGCCTTCAGCAAGCGGTTTGAATGCTTTGATTTCACCGGGGCTGCTTACTTCAAGATCAAAAAAACAACCACCAAGCGATTTCGCCATGTGCCAGTGATTGCCGTAGGCAAAGCCGCCTTCAGCAAATTGCTGTGCAAGCAGTTCGCCGGCTTCTATCGCGATGATCTGCGCTTTTTCCGGTATTGGCGGAAGGTTGTGTGCACTCGTCCGATTCACGGAAAGTGAATCCCAATGGAGCATCCGTTCGTTTGAGGAATGAATGGTGAGCGAGCACGTTGCTATCGCTGCGTGCATCACAGCGCATTCAAGCGTCCACAGCACACCCTGGAGCATACGTTCCGTCACCAGCATATCGTGGAGTGCTTGATCCATAAGGATCAAATGACCGGGGCAAAGGCCATAGCCGGGGCGCTCGGCGGCGCGAAACAGACGAACAAGGTAGTCGTCAAGCTTCACAAGCTCTTCAATACCATGAACTGTCATGCACCGCACAAAGCCTGTGTCCGGATGGTAAACAGCATACCGTGCCCGTGCCTCAATCTCCATCCGCAACACGGCTTTCACATTATAGAGCCGGGAATGCTTCTCGCGGATGTAGGTGAGAATTGGCGCGAAGTCGCGTTCTGCTTCCACCAGCATGCTTTCACCACGGCGCCGGTAGTGAAAGCCCGCATCCGGCACATGAACACCGCGAAAACCTTTGTCGAGCCCTTGCAGCCAGAAGTCCCAATCTTCGACGCCTTTGCGCATCGCCGTGTCGAAGCGGATGCCAGTATCGAGCATTCGCCGTGAGACCATGCTACCCGCTTCGCAGAAGCTGCGAAAAAGGTGCTCCAAAGGTGAATAGATACCGGAGGTGTCATGAAAACTTGCAAATCCGAACTTGTCGACATCAGCATAAGCCCAACCGACTGTTTCGTCCGAGGATCTCAATGCATTGACAAGCCGTTGCAAGAGAAGGGAGCCGATGTGATTGTCGCAATCGAGAAAATAAATCGCCTCCAGCGCGGGGAAAGAGCGCAGTGCAAACTCGATACCAGAATTTCTGGCGGCGCTGAGGCCCCCATTCGCCTTTTTCAGATAAAAGACCTTGCCTTCATATGTTGCCGAGAAATTGAGACAAATCTCATGGGTTTCCGGTGAAGGGCAACCGTCATTGACGACCACAACAGCAAAATCAAAATCGGTTTGTTGTGCCACAGCCGTATGAAGTGTCTCGGCTGTGAGCCACGGCTGGCCGTAGGCAGGTATGAGAATGACGGCGCGTACATCTGTCGTTGTCATGGCGCTCTGGGTCTCCTTTTAGTGGTCGCACCAGATGTGCAATACCAATCGAACAAATTTGATGCGCTGCGTGATGACTCCTCGGATGCACCCGCAATTAAGTGACCGGCACCACAACAGTGCGCAGGGAACGCCGCATATGAGGATTCAGTCTCCAGAAATCGCTTCCATCGCACGCCTGCCATAAGACTGATGCCATTGAGCCGTGCGTTGCAAACCCGCTTTGAATGGCACTTTTGGTTGAAAGCCGAGGACGTTTGTTGCCCGGTCTATGCTGAGTATATTGATGGGCACATCGAACTGGTTGCCCGCAGCATGCCGTACACTGACTTTTCTGTTCAGGAGAGTTTCGATTTCATTGACGATATCCAACAAGGATAGCCCATGTCCTGAGCCAATATTGAATATTCTTTCGATGCCCGCATAGTTTGCCACCTTGATCAAGCCGTCCACTGCGTCAGCAATGTAGAGATAATCCCTAACAATCGAACCGTCTCCCCAGATTTCGATTGGTTTATACGTTAATGCCCGATGCAAGAAAACAGAAACTGCTCCTTGGGTGCGGTCCGTCGCCTGGGCCTCGCCATAGGGATTAGACAGTCGCGCTATTCCGTATTCCAAACCATGCAGATTGAAAAAGAGCTTCATATATTTTTCAATGGCAAGTTTGCTAATTCCATAGGAATTATTAGGTTCAAGCGGGTGAAATTCGGCAATCGGGATGCTCTGCGGTACTCCATAAATAGTCCCGCCCGATGAAGCAAACACCACCTTGCGACATCCAGATGCGAGCGCGGTTTCAAGCACTCTGATGGTACCGCACACGTTCGACGTTACGTCATGGATCGGATCTTCGTTGGAGGATCGCGGGAGCGTAGTACAAATCAGGTGGAAGCAGATATCGGCACCGGCCATTGCTTCTGTCAGTTTGCGTTGATCATTCCAGTCGCCGACAGTCCATCGCACCGATTTCGTTGGAAACCTAACGCGCGTGACATCCGGTTCACTTCGGCTCAACACAGACACAGCGTAGCCAAGCGAGATCAATCGCTCAACAAGGTGTTGGCCGATGAAACCAGTCGCTCCCAGAACACAAACATTCACGGTAATACTCTCTTGCAAGACAGGCGTCATGATTAGGTATTTGCAGATGTATGCTCAACCACTCCTCGAACAATTCTAATGTCACGCCGCAATAATGAAGATTCATGTAAGCGTCGAACGCAGTCAGTGGATCAGCGCGAGATGGCAACACCAAGTTCATGTTACAATTCCGACACTGACTCAGCCTTTGCCATGCAACCCGTCAGCGGACATCTTTAATCCAGACCGAAAACGCCTCTATGACCGCCGCCCGGGAACTATAAGGCACCGAGACGATGTAGAAACCGTAGCCCGGCAACGACAGCGGATGCGCTTTGACGAGCAGACCGGTTTCCAATTCATGACCGACGATGACATCGCTGCAGATCGCGATTCCCTGCCCTGCCAGGACCGCGTCAATCGCGTGCAGTTCTTCCCGAAAACTCAAATCCCACGCCTTGTCCATCTTCAGATTGGGATCGATAGACCGCGCTTTCGACAGCCATTGCCGCCAGGTCGGAGCCTCGGGATCCTTGTTCAACCAATCAAAATGGATCAAAGGAAAACGCAGAAGATCCGAGACGCGCTGAGATGCATGGCCGTCCCGCCCGAGCAAATTCGGGCTGCACACTGGAAAAAACGTATCGCGGCAGACCTCCTGTGCAGGAAAGTCCGAAGGTGGCCTGCGGGCATAGCGGATGGCGACATCCGCTGCCCCGGCGCGCAGATCCAGCACCGCATCGGTCCCGATGATCTCCAACGGGACGGTTGGGTTTGCTTCCCGCCACTTTGGCAGGCGTGGGACGAGCCATCGACCTGCAAAGGCATTCGGGCTGGTAACCCGCAAAGGCGCCTGCTCGTCCGTCTCGGCAACGGCAGCGATGGCACCTGCCAGAGCATCAAAGCCATTGCGCAGAGCGGGAAACAGTCGGGCGCCGGCGCTCGTTAACACGAGAGGCCGCGGACGCCGCTGAAACAGTTGGCAACCGCACGTCCCTTCCAGCAACCGGATTTGATGGCTGATCGCAGTCGGCGTAACGCCGAGCTCCTCTGCCGCCGCCTTGAAGCTCCCATGCCTCGCAGCCGCCTCGAAGGCGTGCAACGAGCGAAGAGGTGGAAGCTTTCTCATATGGACAATGTAGATGAATTTCTCTCATCCAGCACCTGAGATCTTCGACGTTGCAGTTGGCTGCGGGCCTATGAGACCATGCCAAAAGCTGGGAGGTGTACAACGATGGAGTCGAAGCGGCCAATTGACCATCTAACGGGCACATATCCGCCCGGCCCTGCAGCCATTGAGAAGCTTCGGCAAGGCCTTCGGGGCGACCTGATCATGCCAGGAGACGCCGTCTACGATGAAGCGCGCAGGGTCTGGAACGGGGCAATCGATAGGCGACCCGCCCTGATTGTCTACTGCGTCGACGCCAACGACGTGATCCAGGCCGTGACCTTCGCTCGGGCGCACAACTGTCTTGTGGCGGTTAGAAGTGGCGGCCACAACGTCGCGGGCCTGTCGGTCTGTGATGCCGGCATGGTTATCGATCTCTCGCGCATGAAGCGCATCGCGGTCGATCCCGTCAGCCGCGTCGCCCGTGCCGAGGCTGGTCTGAGTCTGGGCGAGTTCGATACGGCAACGCAGGCTTACGGTCTGGCGACGACGATGGGTGTTAACAGCGACACCGGCATCGCCGGGCTCACACTGGGTGGCGGTTTCGGCAAGCTCGGCCGCAAATATGGTTTGACTTGTGACAATCTCATCGCGGCCGACGTCGTCACGGCTGACGGGAGGCTGCTTAGGGCAAGCGCCGCTGATCATTCCGATCTGTTCTGGGGGTTGCGGGGCGGTGGGGGCAATTTCGGAATCGTGACGGCGTTTGAGTACGCGCTTCATCCGGTCGGCCCGTCCCTTCTCGTCGGTTCGGTGCTTCACCGTTACGATCAGGCCCGCAAGGCCATCCGCTTTTACGACGACTTTGCCCGCAAAGCGCCGGACGAACTCAGCGTCGATGCGGCGCTTGTGACGATGCAATCGGGCGAACGATTCTTCAGCGTTTCGGCCTGCTATATCGGACGACCCGAATCCGCTAAGCCCATACTCGCGCCTCTGATGGAGTTCGGCACGCCCGTGGAAAGCAGCCTCGGAGCCATCCCCTACCTTCAGATCCAGTCGAAGGGTGACGCCATTTTCCCCCGCGGGCGCCGCTACTACTGGAAAGCCCAGTTCCTCAACGAAATCAGTGATTCCGCTATCGATGCGCTGCTCGAGGCCTATGCCGGTGCTCCTTCTGCCACCTCGCTCTTGGTCTTCCAGCAGGTCGGCGGCGCTATCGCCCGCGTGCCAAAATCTGAAGCACCCTACGCCAATCGTGACGCGCTCTATGACTGTTTCCCGATCGCGATCTGGGATGATCCGGCGGATGACGAAGCAAACATCCAGTGGGCTCGCGCGATGTGGAGCGCCATCAGGCCATATGCGACCGGCGGCGTCTACGCAAACAACCTCGGCGATGAGGGCGACGACCGCGTGCGCCAGGCCTATGGCGAGAACTATGCCCGCCTGGTGGCGCTTAAAACCAAATATGATCCGACCAATTTATTTCGGCTGAACCAAAATATCCCGCCGGCTGCATCTTGATCATTGATCCGCAGCGACATCGGCAGAATAAAGTGTTGGAGCATTGAGATGGATGCGGGCGTACTGTCGCTGGGCCAGTCTTGCCGCTGCCAGGCGCAGGCCTAACCGGTTCGAACGCAGCTTGGAACATTCAAGGAGCCCAAAAAAACGATCGTCTGTGCCCTTAGCCGGAAGGTCTACTATGGACTGGCTATTTCCCTTGTAAACACCGGCGCTGTGGATGACCGCAGCCTCCACGACGGTAGCCTCTGCCGGAAACATTGAACTAGACGGCGGCTTTCGCCTCGAGCTCACCGAGATGGTCCGTGCAGATCGTCTCGACAAGTTCATGCAGGATGGCGGCCCGCTCGCCCAGCCAGACAAGCGCTTCCTCGCTGATCGCGTAATGCTTGGAATAGCGCGATTTGACATAGGCCTCGTTGACCGTGTTGAACCAGGCGCGATAGCGCTGCTGATCGCGCGGCCAGGCCTCGGCAAGGCGCCGGTCCCGCCCTTCGGCCAAGGTGCGCAGAAAGTTCAGATTGTGCGATGCCGGGCCGTAATTGGTGAGGGTGAGAAGCGCGGTCGAATAGGCCTGTTCGATCGATTGGTGAAGCTCGAACGCAGCCAGATTTAAATTCCCCTCGTCTAGGTAGAATTTCGCACCCTTGGCAAAGTCCTTTGCATAATGAAAACGAATCTCAAAATGCTCCCTTGCCACCGTGTACTCGTCGGCCGGGGTGAGCGGGCGGGGCTCGGCCAGCGGCTCGTCATCGAGTTCGTAAAGCACAATGCCCTGACGCTGAATGTCGGAAAAGAAATACTGGCCTTGCCGGAGCGCCGTGTTCACCTCGCGGCGCGAATGGACGATGAAGCCAACCTGCGTGTGAACGCCCTTGTCGTGGATCAGCCGGTCGGCCGCCTTGTACCAGTAGCTGGCAAAGTCGGTCAGCTTGCGGTTGTTGACAAGGATGAGCAGATCATAGTCGGACCGGTACCCCTTCATCGTGTGGGGCTCATCCACCCAGTCCCCGCGCGCATAGGAGCCGAACAGGATCACCTTCAGGATCCGGCCCTTCTTCTTGAAGTCGGCCGTCGCATCCTTCAGCGCATCCTCGAATTCCTCCAGAAGGATGTCGACAATGCGCATGAGTTCCCGCTGCTTGCGTTCGGGCAGATGATCAAGACTGGACTTCATCATGCGGTGCTCTGTCTCCCGGCCGGTTCTTTCCATCCTGCAGCGCAGGCGCCAGCTGCCCCGGTGTGCCACGTTTGCCTGCGGGCAGCAACAGCCTCTGCACTCCCCGCTGAGATTGCCCTGCAAAAGGGTCGCTTTCAAGATCGGTTACCCGCAGCGAAAGGCAAGCGCGCACAGGCGTGGCCTACCCTCTTCCAGCCCAGGACAAGCCTGACCGGAAACCGGCGCGCCCAGGGGTTGGCCGGCCGTTCATTTTCGATGGAGATGAGGGGGGTGATTTGTCTTGGCAGGATAGGACTTCTCGTTGAGAAGCCCGTTTCGCCCGCGGGGCAATAGCCAGTGAACGCCAATCAAACACGCGCTGATTGACCCCTTTGATGAAAGCCGCAGACGGCTTTGCATTCCCGCCAACCGAGGCCGGGAGTGCTGTCAAAGGCTTCCTTTGAAAAGGCCGATAGCAGCCAGCTTTATGTTATCTCGATTAATGACGAATATTCCGCAATCGCTCGCCGAGGCCTTCGACATCAGCGACGTTCAGAGGTCTTATCGATATATCGAGTCACGTCGACTGAGGTGGAGAAATCCAAAGACCCGATGATACGAGGGGAATGTTGATGGCGCGTCCAAAGTACGCTCAACCGACTTGCGAAATACGAATGCGAGACACTGTTAGGGTTTGCCAGCTCCTACCGTGATGCTGGAGAATAAATCATCGTCGACATCACCATTGTCAGAGCCGACGTTAACACCCGCAACCGGGCGATAGCGGCCGTCTCGATAGGCCAGACTGAAGTGCACAGGCTGGTCGAAGCGATTGCTGGAATGGCATTCCGCGGCCGTTTTGGTTGACGTCTCGTGCATCACCGTCTGTTCGACCCGCAGTTCGCGATAGCCTGGTTCCTTTTTGGGAGCAATTGTGAGCGTGCGCTTGATCGTCGTCGAGCTGCCGCTACAGTCCCCATCATTTTCACCATTCGTGCGCTGTACAATCAGTCCATCCAGTACCCGTTCAATGCCACCATTGTTAAACGTATAGAGCCAGAGCGCATGTTCGTCATAGGGGTTAACGCGCGAACTGCCATATTGCGAAGTGCGCAGACCAAAGGCGCGCAGATCGCTGCTCACATCGTAGCGGGCCGTATCGAGTTCGAGGCTGCTGAACCGAATGGCATCGGAGAAGGCCATGCCCGTCTCAAGACGTCTGGCGAGCAGCTTGCCAGTGGTGCGATTGAGGACAATGATCTCCACATCTCCCTTGTTCTCGCCCTCAGCTGGCGGGAGGGCCTCGAGTATCGGTATCGCGGCCAGGGTGAGTTCCGGCCTGTAGGGCCAGGCCTTGCACACCACGTTGTCGGGATTGATCACCTGGGCATGGCCACCACTTTTGACAGCCAAACCGTCCGCGACCTGCACCGCCATAGGGTAAGCCTGCTTGAGCAAAGCATCTGTGATATCGCAATCCGCGAGGGCTTGTGTTGGCAACATCATGGCGAATGTTGTGATGTGCAGTGCTGCGGTGAATTTCATCAACTGATCATTTGACCTTTTGAAACAAGGATTGCGTCTGAACAAGCTTTCTCAACGGCACCGTAACCTTAGCTTTCATCAAGGTAAAATACTGTTGTTGAGTTTCAGCACCAGTTGACCCATTTTTCCATCCGCGATGACCACGGTCGATCGAGAGACTAGTAGCCGGAACACCATTGGGCACCAAGGCGTGAGATAGTGCTCCTCGCTGACAGCACAATCTATGAAACGGTGCAGCGCGCCGAATTTCCGCGACCGCGAAAATCCCGTCCAACCGGCCACGGTGGTTCGACCTCACCATCCCCATTTGCAATGGAAGAAGCCGTCGACTGGATTTCGCTTGGCATGAAGCAATCCACTGTCTTCGATCTTCGGTCAGTTATCAGGCGGCCGCCGAGCCCACCCCGAAAGCAGCACTAGCAGCCTCGATTTCACCCTGGAACTTGTCCAGGAAGTCATCTCGCCCGATCTCGCCCAAATCAACTGCCTTTGCTCCACCTGCCGCAATGAACGTCACGTCGGTGATGCCGATGACGCTCAGGATCAAGCGCAGATACTGGGTCGCGATGTCTCGATCGCGGATTGGGGAACCTTCGGTGTAAACACCACCGGAGGCCATAAGCACAGTAGCCCTCTTACCGCTGACAAGGCCTTTGCCGTCCATCCCGAGCGTCGACCCCTTGCGGACGATGTGGTCAACCCAAGCCTTGAGCGCCGCCGGAATGTTGTAGTTGTACACGGGCGTGGCAATGACGAGATGGTCGGTCGCCAGCAGCTCCGCGACAAGTTCGTCCGACAGCCGGAGCACGTCTTTCATTTCGGTCGAATGCTGCTCGGGCAGCGTGAAATAAGCCCGGAGCCACGGCGCGCTCACAAACGACAAGTTCGTTTCCATCAGATCACGGGTAACCACCTGCCCACCGGGATGTGCTGCCTGCCATTCGGCGAGGAAGCGACCGGTGAGATTGCGCGAGATCGAAGAATCACCGCGCGGACTGGTTTCGACAACGAGAAGGTGGGGCATGAATGGTATCCTTGGATTTGAGTTGGCCGAAGCGGAAGCCGGAGTTCGGCGCGCCGAGAGCATGACTGTAGCTTGCGCGCTGGACGATCATCATTAAAAGGGATAATAATCCGATTATCTCTATCGATCTGGATGATGGAATGTTGGGCAGTTTGACCCTGGACCAGTTGCGCGTGCTGGTAGCGATCACCGAAACTGGCAGCTTCTCGGCTGCCGGTCGCGAGCTCCACCGTGCCCAGTCTGCGATCAGCCAGGCCATTGCAACGCTGGAAGACGTGCAGGGGGTGATCCTGTTCGATCGGAGCAGCTATCGCCCGCACCTGACCGATGCAGGCCGCGCGCTGGTCGCCCAGGCTCGTGTCGTCCTGTCGGGCACGGCACGTTTCGAAGCGATGGCTGCCGCCACGCGCAATGGACTGGAGCCCGAGCTTGCAGTCGCAATTGATCCGCTGGTACCCACTGCTTCGTTTATCGATAGCCTGCATGCGCTCCGCGAGGCGTATCCTCACCTGCCGGTGAGCTTCTCGGAAGAGGGCCTCGGCGGCGGCGAGCGACGATTGCGCCGAGGAGATGCTGCACTCGCGTTCTGTGTGCTTCTACCTGATGTGCCTGAGGATGTTGTAGCTTTGCCATTGCTTGACGTGCGCCTGCTTCCGGTCGTGTCGCCAGCCCATCCGCTCGCCCGGCTCGGCCGACCGGTAACGCGCGCGGACCTGGATGAGCATGTCCAGCTTGTGCTGTCTGATCCATCCACACCGGACAATCCCGGCTATGGAATTCTTGGGACGAAGGTGTGGCGTTTCGTTGAGCTGGGGCGCCGACTGGATTTCCTCCTCGCAGCGCTTGGCTGGTGCCGGATGCCCGAGCATCTGGTGATGCCGCTTCTGGTCGAGGAACGCCTCGTCCCGCTGCAAATTGAGGACGATCCTGCCAGCGCTCACAGCCCTCTGACCATCTATGCAGCGCATATGCGAGATCGCTTCCCGGGCCGCGCAGGCGCATGGCTCCTCGACAATCTCCAGGCCCGGTTCATTTCAGTTTCAGCGCATCCTCGCTCAGAAGCGGACATAGCAATTTCCACCCATCGCTGAGTCCAAGACCACAATCGCCGGGATCGTGCGACAGAAAAAGATCAAGCTATGGGAAGCTCTTAGCGCTAGCTAAGACATTGAGTACCTCATGGTCGAGCAGACGTTCCAAATTCATCATCTGCAATGTATCATTCGGAAGCGCATTGGACGCGATGCTCGCAAACGCCTCAGCGAGAACACAGGAGCCGGTCGATGACGAGCACACGAAATTCACGGGGGTTCTGAATGGCAGCGACCTCTCACCTGAGAACCACCGGCCTGCAACAATTCCTTGATCTTGAGCAGCAGCGCGATTGGATAGAGGGCGAGATCGACTTGCCCGACACGGGCGACCGCTTGGAGTCCCTGGAACAGCGTTTCAAATATGTGGCACGATTTGAGAAGCTGCTTGGTCGCCCGCAAGCAGGGGAAGTCCTGGAGATTCTCGGGCTGTACGGTCCTAGCTGCATTCCGATCCCGCGCAAGACCGAGCGCTCCTACTGGTCTGTTTCCTGTCTGCCATCGACATCGGACAAGCCGCTCGTCCGCGTCAATGCGAGCTGGATGGAGCTTTTTACGCTTTATGCCCAAGACGAAGACATCCGCGCCAGATTCATCGTGCATCTTTCGGATTTCACGACAGATCGCTCAGCCACGCCGAGCCGGGTGGACGAACCCTTTCTGGAGCAAAGTGTCGCGCTGCCAGAGCACGTCAGTTATTTCTTCCCGCGTGGCGCGGACATTTTCGGCATCAATGTGCGCGGCTCAGTCTCGATCCGCAAATTCCTCACGAGCCGCCGCGTGGTGTGCGCCATTCGGACGTTCAACCTGACACACATGAACCGGGGGCGGAACGCCTATCAGGCGAGCCATTGCTACAGCGTCGCCGATTACATGCAGGCAGGTAAAGGGGTTCTTTAATGCGCGCCATCCTGGCGAACTCACCGGCGTCATCGCGGCCCATTTCGCGAGGTCGAAAAGACAACGGAAGCGCACTTGTACGTGACTGTTTCGGCCCAACCACGGCGCCAACGTCGACAGGTATGCACCCGCATACCTGTCGATAGGTAACTGTGCCTTCGACCGGAAGCTGACATTGCAGTGACTGCCTAGAGCTCATAGTCGCAACAGAACCGGCCATTCCCGCAAGTTCTGTGTGGGTCACGCCCGGCTCGCCCGAACGCTCAGCCACCGATCATGGGGCTTTCCAACGCACCGACGTACCTCGCTGACGATCCAGCCGGCGTCTGTGAGTGCGGACCGCAGGGCGGACTCGCGCCAGTACGTCTCGACGTAGCGCCGGGGCGCTGCAGCACTGCCGTGTGTGGACACATCCTCGCCGTCGCCCTCTCTAACGGAGGCGTGCAATCGGCCACCGGTCCGGGTCGCCTCGGCAAGCCGCCCAAGCACCGTGCCGAGATCCTCGCGCGCAACATGAATCAGGCAGGCACGGGCCCAGATCCCGTCGTAAGGCGTACCGGGACGCTGCGGGTCGGCCAAGTCTTCGGTCAGCGGATCCAACGGGTCAGCCTCGAAGCCACTTTCGCGAAGCAGTTCGACGAAACCCTTTGAAATGTCGGTGCGCCGGACGCTAATTCCCCGCTTCTCAAGCTCAAGTGCATCGCGTCCGCCACCGCTTCCAATCTCCAGCACCCTGCCCGCGCCACCCAGCGCGGTCACGAACACATCGATCTCTGTCGCGACCCATTCGGGCATCGCCGCGGCCTCTGAAGCGTACTCCGCCGCGACCATATCATAGGACCGCACGGTATCCAGGTCGGTGCTCATCCTAGCGCTCCTCCTTCAAGACAACAGGGCTCGATGAGCGACAGGCCCATCAGTCCGATGCGCCCGTCACACTTCGGCAGTTGGTGACTTCGCGGGCGATTTTCTTCCCAGCTTTAGCAGAAATGCGGTCACAGACACCACCGACCGATTGCCAATATGCCGGGCGGCAATGCGCGCCCTATTCGGCCGTTAAACCAGACTACGACATTTCCTCAAAGCTGCCGTTCTGCGCGCGGGACCTGGCCGTCCAGTCCGGGGCGGAAAGCTGATCGTCTCCTTTGATTCGATCGCGGAATGAGCACACGATGCGTGTCGCCTCGCATCAGTTGATGATTTCGCCTCGTTCGTCTGAGCGCAGCGCGGTCAGTCGTTCTCTCCATACCTGTAGTGCTTCGGGCGTCAATCTGGTCCAATGCGTGATTTCGCCAATGACCTTGAGCGGTGCGCTGCTGCGATACGACCGCGTGGGGTTGCCGGGAAATTTCTTGTCGGTCACGTTCGGGTCGTTCTCGAATGTTCCGGTCGGCTCTACGGCGTAAACACGCGGGACTGCGCCGCCTTCGGTGAGTTCAGCCGCGATTTCAGCGGCAAGCCCGGCACCGTCCACAATGGCAGTGAAGTAGATATGGTTCATCACCACTTCGGGACGATAGTTCGACCGGTATCCTGCGGTGAGGAAATCACCCGCGCGCAAAGCCGCGATTGTGCCGTGAAAGAAGGGTCCCTCGTCCAGCGCTTCGGTCATCGTGATCGTCCTTATCTTGTTAGTCTGCTTGTGGTCCGCGAGCCAAGCGGTACCAACGTCCGAAATGGCGTCAAAGCGGCGTGGGAGGATGCCGCTCCTCCCATTTCTGCCTCGCGCCCTTCATGCTGTCGTGCAGATCACGATAGCGGCCGCCCGAACGCAGACATCGTGTGCGGCTATCCTGTTCCGTCAAGCTATGATTTGCGCGATCAACCGTCGCTCGATCTGCACGCCGCCTCGGCCATCGCCAACTGACACGAGCGGCACTGAGCGGCCAGGGGCTCACCCATCCAGCCAGGCGGCGAGGCCGTCCAGCGTCTGCAGTCCGTATTCCACCGCACCGAAGCCGATGACCACCTGACGCCGTTCGCGGCTGGGATGGAGCTGGCGCATGGTCAGCACCGTCTTGCCGTCAGTCTGCTCGTCGAAGGTCACTGTGGCGCGGAAACGGTCGGGGTCGTCAGGATCCGGCGTGCCATAGTCCATCACGATCCGCTCGTTCGGCACGATCTCCACAAAGCGCATGAGGCTTGGGAAGCGCTGCTGCGCGCCTTCGAATACGCCCACCATGTCGAACCGCCAGACCCCGCCCTCGCGGATATCGGCTTCGTGGGTTTCGATGCTGAAGCCGGCCGGGCCGTACCATTCGCCAAGTGCCTTGGGGTCCATCCAGGCAGCAAAGACCTTGTCGCGTGGATGGTTGAGCAGCTTCACTAGCACGATTTCGCGGTCGAGCGACCATGTCTCAAACGGGTTTGCCATGTCCTTCACCCTCCTCTTCCGTTTTATCCAAGTAGACTTCCAACCGGTCCAACCGCTGGGTCCAGCGCCGGCGCTCGGCTTCCATCCAGTCAGCCGCCTCATCGAAGCGCCCCCGTACCAGCTGGCACCAGCGGCTGCGCCCGCGTTTCTCGCTGACGATCAGTCCGCAATCTTCCAGCACCCTGAGATGCTGGGCGAAGGAGGGCAGCGCCATGTCGAAAGGCTCGGCCAGGGCACTGACCGGCAACTCGCCCTCGATCAGCCGCGACACCACGGCGCGGCGGGTAGGATCGCTGAGAGCGTGAAAGGCGAGGTCGAGCGGGGTCGAATGATAAGGCATAGGCGTCAGTAAAGTGGTCCGGGGCGCCGGTCAAGGATAAAAAGGTACTTGCCTTAGTATCTAACTTTGAATACAAAGGTGAATACCTTAGTAACAGGCTTCGAATATTGGGACAGTTATGGTGCAACCACGCGCAAGGAGGACTCCAGTGGCAGTTCGTGTCGATCTCATTATCTCGCTCGATGGTTTCGCGACAACGACGGATCAGACGCCCGAAGCGCCGTTTGGCGAGGACTGGCCGCGTCTCGTCGGCGCATACACTGCAACGCGAACGTTCCGTGAGCGTGTGCTAAAGGATACCACGGGAGCAGGGACCACAAGTGTCGACGACGAATACGCGAAGGAGTACTTCGCTAATGTGGGTGCCGAGATTATGGGCGCTGGCATGTTCGGACTCCACAACTTTCCCGACGATCCGAACTGGCATGGCTGGTGGGGCGACGAGCCACCGTTCCGGGTTCCGGTCTTCGTCCTCACCCACAACCCGAGGCCCTCGATAGAGATGGCCGGTGGCACCACTTTCCACTTCCTCAACACCACCCCGGTTGATGCGCTTCAGCAGGCTGTCAGTGCAGCGCGCGGCAAGGATGTGCGGGTTGGCGGTGGTGCGACTGTCGTTCGCGCCTTCCTCAAGGCGGACCTTGTCGACCGTCTTCACGTTGCGATCGCTCCGATCTTGCTCGGACGCGGCATCCGCCTGTGGGACGATCTGCGGGGCCTAGAAGCTGGCTATACAGTCAGGACAGAAACGGCACCGAGTGGCACTATCCATCTCACCTTCCGACGCTAGCCGCTGCCCCGTGACTTGAAGCGATGATGGACTGGCTACAGGTGGTCTATAACGTCGGATTCTCGAGTTCCAATCTAGGCGCTGACAGTTTGCTTCCGGCCCCGAAGCGGCGGCGTCCTTAACTGCCGAACGTGATGGGATCGATGATGATAATTGTTCCGATAGCGCAGATTAGGTAGAGTGGCTTAGCAGTGAGACTTGGCCAAGAATGGCAATGCGGGTAATTTCTTGCTTCAGACATGAGACGCTCGTGAAAGTGAATCGGCGACGAGCTGGACGCGGCGGTTGATGGCCGCCATGGTGGACGTCACGAGCTGGTCTGGAAAACCGTTGGGCAGCTTCGTGATAGCGGCCTCTGCCTGCTGTTCGGCGTTCGCGGTGATGCCTTCAAAGATCGCTTTCATCGCCGCGGTGCCGACACCGGAAAGGTCCGCCGATTGCATGAAATGGCGGGGTACGATGTCATGGATTGCATAGTGGCGGTTTCTGCCAACCGACATCGCAAGTTTGAATTTCTTGCGGGAGATCTGGCCTTCGTCGAGGCTCGGCTGTGCGGTCAGCACATCGTAGAGAGGTGTCATTCGGAAGCGTCCGCCGGGGCCAAGGAAAATACTGAAGTTTTTAGCGTGACCGTCGGTCGCGCCGAGCAGCCAGAACAGGATACTGGCGCGCATGAATGTGGCTGTATCGGCATCGGGTGTGTCACTGCCTTTCAAAAGGTTGATGATTTCCCGCATTCCAGGGCCGCCGTCGGACTGATATTTTCTAGTGGGCGGGATCGACAGCGCCTGGCAAGTGTCCTCTTGCGGCAGACGGAGCAATCTTCCGTCCTTCGCCCAAAGGCGGTCGAAACGTTCTACGACTAGCGTACGGCGTTCCCCGAATTCCGCGATCTCGACGTTGGCGGTGGCGACGCCCATTGCTTCCAGCAGCTTCAGGCAGAGATACTCATTCTCGACACTGTTGGAGAGGTCGATGCCATTGGGAAGCTGGCCGATCTGCGGTTTGAGAATATGGGTGGTGGCGGTGGTGCCTGTGGGTTTAAACCACTGGCCGTCCTTGCGCAGCAGGGCGGTTTTTTCCTGTGCCCCGGCAATCGAGATTCGAAAATCTTCGTCTTCGCCCATACCGAGCGGCGCGGCGGCGAGATTCTTGATGATGTCTGCGACCTCGTCGTCGCTGACCGGCTTGCCGTCGGTATCGCCGACAGTGCCGGGATCAGTGCCGTCAGGCAGAAACTGCAGGGCGCCCACGCAGTCCTGGCCCAGAGCGGTTAGCAGGCTGAAGGCGTCAGTTCCTTCCGCGCCGACGCGCTCGGCGACCCGGTTGCGGATTGCGTCGTTGTCAGGCAGCAGGTTGTCGAACACATTGATGACCGGGGTGCCGATATAACGGTCCTCGCGCAGGGGCAGTGATAGTGACACCGGGAATGTGCTACGCCAATCCAGCCAGCCGTGTCCGTACTGGAAGTCGATGGCGCCTGTGGCCTCGCGACGCAGTACGCCGACATGACGACCGTTCAGGAAAACGTTGAGGGGGACGTGCGCCCGCCTTCTTGCCATCAGAACAAGTCCTCGATGTCGGCGGCGCTGCCCTGGCTGCGTGGTCGAACGACGAGTTCCAGATTGAGGGCTGAAAGGGCCTCCATCAGGGTGCGCAACTGGACGGCCGGCTCCCCGGCTTCAAGGCGCGAAACCGTGCCCTGCCGCATATGGATTTGTTCGCCGAGCGCGCCTTGACTCAAGTGCGCCTGTTTGCGGGCGCGGCGCAGGATGGCGCCGAGTTGTTTTTCTGTGCGGGCGATCTGTTCATTCATGGTGGTCTCCGATCACCAATATACGCGGTAACGTATAATCTGTCAATATACGCGAATGCGATTAAAGTAATGATATACGCGGAAGCGTTTAAAAAGCCATTATACGACAATACGTATAAGGACGCAGATGCACTCAGCCAGACGCACGCAAAGCGGCAGCGGGGCTGGAACGCAAAGCGGCAAGCGCGGGAACAATGGAGACGAATGCCGCAACAGCGAGAAAACCAGTCACCAGCCAGAAATCGTCCGGCGCGAAATCAACAGGCAGCCGGACGGCCGTCGATGCGGTCAGCCGCGCCGAGATCGTCGATGCTGCGGCGTAGCCGAGGGCAATCCCCAATGCGATCCCGGCGACGAACAGCAGGAAAAGCTCTCCCCACACGAGCGCGATAATCGAGCGAACCGGTGTGCCGAGCGCGCGCAAGGCGCCGATCTGCCGCCATCTCGATCCCACGTGCATGATCGTCACCAGCACGATCGCGGCGATGACGATCGCCTGTGTACCCAGGGCAATTGCCAGAAGCAGGCTGCGGGCGTCCCCCAACGTCGCGTAGAGCCGCGTCAGCACCTCCGCCGGAAAAACGCCGAGCGTTGCGCCTGTGCGGTATTCCTGCCGCAGGCGGTAAGCGTCGGCAACCGTCTTCGGCTTGACGAGAATGGCAGGAACGCCAGGGGATTGCGCATCGAAATACTCGTCCAGGGGCGCATCCGCATCAACATGGCCATGCTCGTGCTCATGGCTGTGATCTTTCGGCCCGGCACCGTGCGACTCGGCTTCCCCACCTTCATGGTCATGATGTTCTTCACCATGCATGCCGTGAAGCTGCCATACGGCCCGGATCGGCACCAGGATGGCGCGATCCCAAGCGGTTCCCGTCGGCGCCATACGGCCAGTCACCTTGTAGGCAATAGCCGTATGGGTTTCACCGCCTGTTTCCGCCGTGCCGTGCATCGGTTTGATTTGCGCTCCAGGCGACAGCGCCACATCGGAACCAACCACCGCTTCGCCGAGGCGCGCGAAATGCGCCCCTTGCGCCAGGTTCGGAGACAGCGTCGAAATCAGGCTTGTCGTGGTGCCGACGATCGGAAAACCGTAAGCGGAGTCACCAAAGCCGACGGGCGCCGCCAATTCGACGCGCGGATCGTTGGCGAGGCGGCCGAGAACGGCACCCTCCATCAGCGGCAGCGGCGCCGGCTGCAGGAAAACGGCCGAAAGCGCAAGCTGGGTTTCACTGCCGGCAGCTCCGACCAGCAGATCGAATTTCTCGGCCGCACGCGCGCTGCCGAGCCGGACGGCCCGCTCCTGCAACGTCACGGTCACGCTTAAAGCGACGGACAATGCAATGAGTACCACAACGGCCAACGCGCCGCTCCAGAATCGCCGCAGGTCGGCAAAAATGAACTTCATCATTGCGCGGCACTCTCTCCACTATCCTCGTCGACACGACCGCTCTCCAGGCAGATGCGGCGGCCAAGACGCTCCGCCAGGAAGGCATCATGCGTGACCACCACCAGTGTCGTGCCCTGCTCTGCGGAAAGCCGCAGCAGAAGCTCGGCAACCTCGTTGCCCGCATGGCGGTCAAGACTGGCCGTTGGCTCGTCAGCGACGATGACGCCGGGACGCTGCAGCAGCGCACGGGCGACGGCGACACGCTGCATTTCACCACGCGACAGTGTCTCGACCCCCTGCCCGACGCGGTTGATCCCGGTGGCTGAAAGCAGCGCAATCGCACGCTCCCGCTCCTCGACGGTCAGCCGGCGCGCAAGCCTGACCGGGAGAACCACGTTGTCGAAAGCGGAAAGCCCGGGGAAAAGATGGAAATCCTGCATGACAAGGCCGATGTTGCGTGCGCGAAAAGCATCGCGCCGGCCGGAGGAAAGACGGGTGATGTCCATACCATTCCAGGAAATTTTGCCTTGCGTGACGTTTTCCAGGCCGGTAATCGCGTTGACGAATGTGCTTTTGCCCGAGCCGGAAGCCCCGGTGATCGCCAGTTGACCGCCGGCCGGCAGATGAAATCGCTCGATGGCGAGGACCGGCGCAGCCAAGCCCGGAAAATGCATTTGAAGATCGGTAACGTCGAGCGCGAGCATGGTGTCAGACGGTCCTGAAAGCCGCGTTCCGAAGACGCAACTGGCTGATGAAGCCGGTTTCCGGATCGGTCCAGGAGCCGAACTCCAGCACCCCACGCGCGATGATCGGCGCATTGAATTGCACGAAGGTCTGCTTGGCCGAGAGATAGACGACCATGATATTATCCGGCCAGTCGGCGTCTGAGGAACAGAACGGGCAGAGCGACATCGGGATTTCCGTCAGGACGAAAAATGCGGCCTCCGCCTTCAGTGGCGGCGCCATGAAGCCGCTGATGGCAATCTCCTGACCACTCAATTGCTTCACCTTGTCGGAAAATTCGAGACCGAGCGGACCAAAGCTTTTGTAGAGCTCGCCGAAGCCCAGTTTTTCGGCAGCGCTTGCGCGTGCGGCAATGCCCATGAAAGGCAAGACCGCAGCGGCCGTGAGCAGCGCCCGACGACAAATAGCAAAGGTCTTCTTCTCCGTCATCGCAATCTCCTTAAACGGGAGGACAGGCGGCTTTCGGCCGCCTGTCCTGTTCGTCAGCCGGACAGATTTACATCTTTGACGCGCCGAGTGCGAAAGCGTCGGCGAGGACACGATAGACGTCGCTCTGTTCCATGTAACCACGGAAGCCTTCCGCACCCGGGCCAACGGCCTGCAGCACGACATCGTCCACCGCATGAACGCCACTATCCTCATCGCGCGGGATGTTGCCCTGGACGAAGACGGCGCCCGGCACGTCCTTGTAAGCTTCGTTGGCGACGTATTCCTTCTTCTCGTTCTGGATCGCCGGAACGAAAGGACCATCGAGCTTCGGACGGAAGGTCTCGTAGTGGTCAGGACCGTTGTTGGCCGCGATGAACAGACGGCGGGAAACATCGATTCGGTCCGGATAGCCATCGCCGTCCTTGTCTTCGTAGTTCGGGAAGCCTGCGGCGGCATAGGTGCCGACCTTGTCGCGCATTTCCATGCCCGGCTTATCATCATCGACAGTGCCGATGATCGAGACGCCGTGCGTATGGTCACCAGTGACGACGATCAGCGTATCCGGATTTTTCGACTGGAATTCGCGTGCAGCCGCGATGGCCTTGTCGAATTCGATCGTATCGATCAAAGCGCGATCCCAATCGAGCGGATGGCTCATCTTGTCGATGGACGCAGCCTCCACCATCAGGAAGAAGCCATCCGGATTCTTCGACAGCCTGTCGAGCGCCACCTTGGTCATATCAACCAGGCCCGGCTGGTTGGGAAACTTATCGACGGTACCCTTTTTGAGGAATTCGCGATCGAGCGTGACGTCGAGGTTGCCTGTGTGGAAGAGGCCGAGCAGCTTGCCCTGGTTCGAGCCAGCCGCGGCGGCCAGTTCATTCTTGTCGGTGGCGAGGGCGTAACCGGCCTCCTTGAAGAGCGCGATATAGTCCTTGTCGTCCTTGCGCTTCGAACCGGGCACGTCCTTGGCCAGGAAATAGGCCGAGCCGCCGCCGAGCAGCACGTCCGGCTTGACGTTGTACATCATGCCGACGATGTCGGCCTTGTCGGCGCGCTTGCGCGTATGGGAAACGAGCGCGGCAGGTGTCGCGTCCTGCACTTCGGATGTCGTCACGATGCCGAGCGACTTCTTGCCGGTGCGGCGCAGAGCCTCACCGATCGTTTCGACCTTGGGGTCGTCCTGGCTGGCCGGCGTGCGGTCAGCATAGACGCCGAGTGCGTTTACCGCGGACTTGTGGCCGGTCATATAGGCCGACATGGTGTTGGCGCTGTCGGTAGCGATCGCCGAGGTCGAGGAGGTGCCGATGAAGGCGACGGGCGGAATGTCATCCATGGCAAGGCGGCCATTGGCCTTCCCCTCGGTCATGCCCTTGGACATGAGGCGGGCGCCGGTGCGGTGCGCAACGGAAAGACCGTCACCCAGCAGGAAGATGATGTTCTTGGCTTTGGGCGTGTCGGACGTTGTGTATACATCCCAGCCGACCGATTTCTTCTCGTCGCCAGCCGATACCTCGACCTTGTACTGGCCGGGCTTCGCAAGCTTGATGTCGCGCAGGATGAGCGCGGATCCGAGCACCTTGTCTTCAGCGCCCTTCTCCTCGGCAACGAATTGGGCGGCCTTGCCGAAAACAGCGTCGTAGCTCTCGCCGTTGATCGTGACTTTCACGTCTTCCGGCTTCACGACCTTGCTGAATTCAACCTTGAAATCGAATGGCGAGCCTGCAAGGACCGTGGCCCGGTCCAGCGGATAGATCGTTGTCGCATGGGCCGCCCCGGACAAGAGTGCCGCCGACGCCACCACAAGGAAAAGTTTACGCATTTCATACCCCCAACTTGGTTAGCTTCCCCTCTCCTTTATAAATCCCGGATGACAGCCAGATGAAATCGCGCCAATTTTTACAACCCGTAAGTTCACAGGATGCAATGATCGCAGCAGCTTTATTGCAGAACTTGCGGTGGGGCGTTGTCATGTCTGAAGTCCACGACCCCGCATCTTTGCGCAGCGCCTTGAGACTCTGAAAAGTCTCAAGGCGCTGCGCGTTCATCTGCCACCAACGGGTAAATGGCCAAACCGATTCAGGCTGAATTCAATCGTTCAAACGGCCGATTCAATGATTAGGGGTGGAGGAGAAACTTGTAGAGGGATCCGCGAAACCCGCTGATCAGAGGCCAGCTGCATAAAATCGCCGGTGATCGGAAAACGATCATTTGTTGTTTCCGCCCAAAGGCATATCCGCAAATTGGATAAGTTCCTTTGTAAATGCCGATAAGAGCCTGTTTGAGATTGTTTCGATTTGAGGCAATAACTCCGCAATCGCTCATCCAGGTCTTTGAAATCAACAATAGAATGATCGCTTTGATGGGATACGAACCGAAAAGTCCGTGGAGTTCCCTTGCCCGCCGTCGAACGATGTTTCTAACGCATCTTATTGCAGAACCCGCAAGATAATATGATTGAACATGTCATGTTTATTGACTAAAGCGGTGTACAGTTACACGCAGTCAGGAAAGATGCCGTCATGTTTGGTAAAGGCCTCAAGTCTCTTTGTGCAATCGGTTTGCTCGGCCTTCTAACCGCAGCATCGGCGTCAGCCGACAATGCAAAAACATTGTCAATTCTCGATGATCGTGGAACCACCATCGAAGTTCCCGCCGATCCCAAGCGTGTCGCTTCCATTTCCTACTTTGCTACCGACGTGGCATTTGCGCTTGGTGTCAAACCGGTCGCAACCACCTATATGGCAGCCGGCCGCGAGCCCGATTTTCTCCTCGGCCTGACAAAGCAGATCAAACAGATCGGCCAGCGTGCCAAACCCAATCTAGAACTACTGTCGGAAGCAAAGCCCGACATCATCATTGCCATGCGCCGCTACACGATTGGCAATGCCGAGCAATTGCAGAAGATCGCGCCCTACGTGGCTTATAATATGGAGCTTTTGAGCGAAAGCGATCGCGAGATTTCCCAGCTTGCACAGGTGCTGGGCAAGCCGGAACGCGGTACGGAACTCAATGCCGCTTTCCGGCAGCACCTTGCCGAGTACAGCACCAAAGCGCCGAAGGACGTGCATCCGCGCTTTCAGATCATGTGGGCCGGAGATACGCCATGGTCCTTCCACACGGAGAATACAACGGCCTCGATCGTTGCCGCGCTTGGCGGTGACAACATTGCGGGACCGATGCGCCAAGGCGGACCGTTCGGTGTGGAGCTGAGCCTTGAAACCATGCTTGAAAAAGACCCGGAGGTCATTTTCGTTTATGATTCCGGTCCGGATCGTCCGCACGAGAATAATCCGATCTGGCAGCAGCTTTCGGCGGTCAAGAATGGCCGCGTTTTCTATGTCGGGGATCATTGGGTTGAAGCCAATGGTCCGATAGCCCGCGAGATCGTTTTGCGCGAAGCAGCACATTATCTGTATCCGGAGACCTTTCCAAAAGTGGATGTCAAAGCCGAGGCGGCAAAATTGATCCCTGCCGATATCCAGTAGCGATATCTCCTTGGCACGGCGGCAAGCAGCAGGCATGGGACGGTCATTGGCCACGACCACACTCATCGTGGCGGCAACCCTGTTGGTGATTGTTGCCGGCCTGCTCGTCGGGGCCAAACCGCTTGGACTGTCCAAACTGTGGCCGGTGCTCCTGTCGCCGGATGGAAAGATCGATTCCATTCTTGTCTGGTCGCTGCGACTGCCCCGCAGCCTTGCTGCCGTGGTTGCCGGTGCCGGCCTCGCCGTCTCGGGGTATCTCCTGCAGACGCTGACCCGCAATCCGCTGGCTGGTCCCGATATTACCGGCGTTGCATCGGGCGCGGTGGCGCCCATCGTGTTCTGTTTCGTATTCCTGCCATGGATTTCGTCAGTGTATTATCCCTTTGTCGGGTTGGCAGGCGGTTTGGCCGCTGCTTCCGCCACCCTTTGGGTATCGCGCGGCGGCGACGGACGACCACTGCATCTTGCGCTCGGTGGCATCAGCATCTCGCTCTTCCTGGGCGCGGCAACGACCTATGTGCTGCTCTTGAGCGGACCGCAAGCGCCATCCCTGCTCTTCTGGCTGTCCGGTGGTTTTCAAGGCAGGTCGTGGCCGCACCTTCTAGACATGACACCATGGGTGCTCGGTGGCTTGGCCGGCGCCTTTGCGTGCCAGCGCGTCATCGGCATGCTCGCTCTGGGTGAACACGCATCCATTGGCATGGGACTGAACATGCGTTTCTGGAAACCGGCCCTGCTGCTGCTCGCCGTGCTTCCCGTTGCTGGCGTCGCGCCGGTCGCCGGGCCGGTTGCCTTTGTCGGTCTTGTTTCGCCGCACATCACCCGGCTGCTCAAACCGCATAACATCGGCTGGTCGATCATCCTGACCGCGGCCATCGGTGCGTTGATGGTCGTGACTGCCGACGTCATCGCACGCAGTATCGCCTTACCGCGCGAACTGCCGGTGGGTATTATCACGGCGCTTCTGGGCGGCCCCTTCTTTATCTATCTCGTCCAGACACGACGCTTTTCGCTGAAAGGCGGGCAGTGACGATGACCGTGTCCGCTCCCGTTCACCGCCCTTCCCTGTTTGGACCAGTATTGGCTCTCCTGGCCATGATGGTGCTCGTCCTTGTCGCCGCGGTGTTTCTGGGCGTTGCCGACATTCCGCCTGGAGATGTGGCAGCCGTCCTGACCGGACATGGCTCCGATCAAGCCAGATCGATCATTCTGGATATCCGCCTGCCGCGCATTGTCACCGGGATCCTGGCCGGAATTCATTTTGCCGTGGCTGGCCTCCTGCTGCAGACCATCACCCGCAATCCGCTCGCAGATCCGTCCATCGTGGGGATTTCACAGGGCGCGACCCTGGCCGTCACCGTCTTCCTTGTCTTCACCGTTTACATCTCTGAGCCGGGCTCCAACACGCTCGCCGAGCTGCCCCTTGCATGGCTTCCCGCCATCGGCACACTGGGCGGCATGGCAGCGGGCGGCCTTATCTACGTCCTCGCCTTCCGGCTTGATCTGGGGCCGCTCCGGATTACCCTTTGCGGCATTGCAATCGGTGCCGTGTTGCATGCCGCCGCGATTGGACTGATTGCCGGCTGGGGCTCGGCGCGCATTGAAATCCTGCTGGAATGGCTGTCCGGCAGCCTTTATGCGCGCAGCTGGACTCACGCCCTGTTCCTTGTGCCGTTCACAATCGCCGGGCTCGCAGCGCTCCCGGCCCTGCGGCGTTCCATAGACCTGCTGCGGTTCGACCCCGCAGTCGCGCGTTCCTTCGGCCTTTCCTATCGCAAACAGTTTTCAATCGTCCTGCTGTTGTCGTGCGCTCTTGCGGCAAGTGCGGTCGGTGCCGTTGGCCCCATCATCTTTGTCGGTCTTGTCGTTCCCCATCTCGCCCGTTTTTTGGTGGGCCGTCATTTTGCCCTTGTGCTGCCGCTGACCATTGCCCTTGGCGCATTTATCGTCACGTTGGGTGATCTCCTCGGCCGGCTGCTCGGGCAGGCTGAGGAGATTCCAATCGGGGTGATCACGGCCCTGTTCGGTGTGCCTGTATTGATCGCACTTCTGCGCAGAATACCTTGAGGACCATAATGCCCCTTTCCTGCTCGCAACTGTCGGTCTTCTACGGTCGCCGCAAGGCATTGAACAGCTTCAACCTTGATCTGAAGCCAGGAGAGATTCGGGCCCTCATCGGCCCCAACGGCTCCGGCAAAAGCACCGCGCTTCAATCCATTGCCGGCTTGATCACGCCGCACGAGGGGCAGGTGGAAATCAACGGCAAGCCCGCCAGAGAAATGTCGCGGCGGACCTTGGCAAAACAGCTGGCGTTCTTGCCACAGCAGCCGTCAGCTCCGGACGAGATGACCGTCGAACAGCTTGTGCGGCAGGGCCGCTATCCCCATGTCGGTCTGTTTCGCAGCTACAGCAGTCACGATGAACGGGCGATAGAATGGGCATTGGAAAGCACGGGGCTGGCCAATCTGGCGGACCGGAGCCTGCACGAATTGTCCGGGGGCGAGCGGCAGCGCGCCTGGATATCGGCGGCGCTCGCCCAGGAAGCCCAAATCCTGCTGCTGGACGAGCCTACATCCTTCCTCGATATCGGCTTTCAGGTGGAAGTGCTCAATCTGGTGCACCGCCTCAGCCGCGAAAGAGGCGTGACAATCATCATGGCCATTCACGACATCAATCAGGCGATCTCGATCAGTGACCGCATTTCCCTATTGGAAAAAGGCCAATTGCTCTTCGACGGAGAACCCGACGAGCTCGCCGGGAGCGGACTGATCGAGAAAGTATTCCGCGTGCAGGGCAATTTTGTCCGCATCGCGCCCGGCAGCCGCCCTCATTTCGATATCGAGCTCATCCGGTCCCAAATTACGGTTTCACCAGCCGGAAGATGACCTTGGTCTGCGTGTAATAGGTAAGCGCATCGGCAAAATCCGGCATCCAGCCATCGGCGACAAAGGGAATGAAGCCGTCAAACTCGAGTTTGCGCGCCGATACCTCGAACCCAGCACCCCCAAACACCCGGGCATAGTCGGTGATGGAGCGATCCTGCACGACCGTGTTGGTCTTCGCCGCAACAAGGTCGCGCCATTTCGGCCACAACGGATTATCCGTATGGCAACCGGTGACCGCGTAGTAAACACCCCCGGGCTTCAGACTCCGCCATATATCGCGCGCATGCGCTTCGATATCGGCAACGAGATAGATCACCTCATGGCTGATCGCCAGATCGAACTCGCCGTCCCAGCCCTCGACTTGGGCAGCGGCCTGATACTGAATGGGCAGATTGCCCTTGAGGTCATTGGCCTTGGCGATTGATTGCTCGGCGATATCGACCCCGAGGGCCTTGCGAAACGGCCGGATCGCGTGGAGGTGGCGCAGCAGCCCGCCCTGATTGCAGCCGAAATCCAGCACTGCCTTTCCGGAAAGATCCCGTTCCGGCAAAAGGCCGATCAAATGCCGCCAGATCGGCGCATGCCCGTCGGCCATGGCATCCTCCGCGTCAGGATCGATGTACCACGTGCTGATATTTGCTGCGCTGCTGTGCATGGGAATCTCCGGTCATGTGTTGATGCACTTTTACACATTCCCGGAGGAGCACAACAGGAACTGCGGCAACATTGTTGCCTGCCAGAAGGATAAATGTTGCGCGCTTCTGGTCATTCACTCCGCTTCCCGGCCCCGGCTGTAGTCTTCAGGCGAAACCTTGTCCATCCAGGTTACCGTATTGCCATCGAGTGCCTCCGATACCGCAAAATGCACCATCGGTTGATCAGCCGCCGCACCGTGCCAATGTTTCACCATCGGCGGAATCCAGACAACATCGCCCGGCTTCATGATCTGGACCGCACCGCCTTCTTTCTGAACCCAGCCCTTCCCTGAGACAATGAAGAGTGTCTGGCCGAGGGGGTGCACGTGCCAGGCGGTATGGGCACCCGGTTCGAATGATACGGTAGCCCCGCCTATGCGGGCAGCGCCGTCGCCCTTATAAGCAGATGACACCTGGACCTGGCCGGTGAAGCGTTCCTCGGGACCGCTCACAGGTTGGCCGCCGCGCTTGACCACCTTGATATCCGCACCAGCCGGTGTATGCGCGGCGGCGGCCTCCCTGCTTGCCAAAACTGTTTTGAGAACTGGCACCGCAGACATGGCACGCGGCCAACCGGCATAGAATCCGGCATGGGTAATGGCTTCGGCCGCCTCTTCCCGTGTCAGTCCGTTATCCATGGCGCGGCCCAGATGGAACGCCAATTGGTCGATCTGCCCCATCGCTATCAGCGCCGTCATCGTAACCAGGCTCCGGTCGCGGGCCGACAGATCCGGGCGCTGCCACAGGTCGCCGAACAGTGCCCGGTTGGTGAGATCGGCAAGGGCGGGCGCGGTCGGCGCCACGTCGGCAGCCAGGGACGCGCTGCGAGCAGCTTCCGCTGCTGCATCCAACTGGATGAGCGCATCGTCGCTATCCCTGACGGGCGCGATCTTCATCTCGTCGAAGACCTTCTTGATCTCTGCCACAGCCGACATCGCGTTGGGCCAGCCGGAATAGAATGCCAGGTGCGTGACCACTTCGCCCACTTCCCGGGCCTCGATGCCGTTTTCCAGCGCCCGCTTCACATGGTTGGCCAGAACGTGCCCCTTCCCGGTCGAGATCAGCGCGGAAATGGTGACCAGGCTGCGGTCGCGCGGGCTCAGATTCTTGCGCTTCCACACTTCGCCGAACAGAACATCATCGGTGAAATGGCCAAGACCGGGCGCAACGTCGTAGACAGCCGGCGGAGCCACCCGGGGGTGCTGCTGCGCTTCAGCGCCCGTGGCTGCGAATGCCGACATGGCAAGACTTGTGGCGATGGCTTTCACGATGCTTCTCCTTGTTGGTAGATCCGGCGACTCCTGGAACCACCGATGGCCTGGCTTCTACGTGGGTATGGCGCGGGGCGCCGCCGGGCATTGAAGCGAATTTACTCCTAGCCGATTAGCTCGACTAGGTGCTAAGATCCAATTGGACTTATATTGGGGATTCATCAATGAAGCGGGATGAGCTGGGCGACCTCGTTGCTTTTCTAACTGTCGCGGAAGAGCGCAGCTTCACGCGGGCGGCCGCGCTATTGGGTACATCGCAATCGTCACTCAGCCATTCGGTGCGTCGTCTCGAGGACCGCATGGGGGTTCGGCTGCTGACACGCACCATGCGCACCGTCGTCCCGACCGAGGCAGGAGAACAATTGGCCGAAACGCTCCGGCCCGCGTTCAACGATATCCGCAGCCGGATGGATGCACTTGGCGCCATGCGGCACGCGCCGGGCGGCACGATACGCATCACCGCCATACGTCATGCTGCGGTGGCCATTCTCATGCCCGCCGTAACGCGCCTGATGCAGTCCTATCCCGATATTAACGTCGAGATCTCGGTGGAAAACCGGCTGGTTGATCTGGTGAACGAGCGTTTCGACGCAGGGGTCCGGCTCGGAGAGCATATTGAAAAAGACATGATCGCGCTGAAAATCGGGCCGGAAATGCGCATGCTTGTCGTCGGCTCTCCAGATTATTTTGAACGGCACCCGAAGCCACTCACCCCGCATGACTTGACGAAACACCGCTGCATCAATCTGAGACTGACCACTGTCGGCGGTCTCTATGCCTGGGAGTTTGAAAAAGACGGCAAACCGCTCAATGTCCGCGTCGACGGCCAGTTCGTCTGCAATGACGTCCCAATCATCATCGACGGGGCACTGGCAGGATTAGGCCTGGCGTGCCTGCCAGACGACTATCTGCTCCCGCTGATCGGCGAGGGCAAGCTGGTTCCGGTGCTTGAAGACTGGTCACCGCCCTTCCCTGGATATCATATCTACTATCCCAGCAGGCGCCTTGCTTCACCCGCATTCTCGCTGTTGATCGATGCCCTGCGCTATCGCGGTTAATTCCATCACCTTTAGTTCATACCAGCGTGAACAGACACCCATAGGACCGCACTGGGCTTTTATCTATCTGTAAAAGCTCACTAATTCTGCGCCTGCGGATCATTCGTGATCTAGAAGTATAAACCCTATCATATTCAGCTCACTAATCGCTCAGTCCGTCTCAGCCTACACTTCAGGGTGTGGGCCGGTCATGCCTCCCGAGGGCTGCAATTCCGTTGACGTCAGCGGCGCGGAGCCGTTGATCGCGGCGTTCAACGCGATGGTGCCCGGCCTGGCGACCAATTGAACATACAAGGAGCACCGAGTTGAATATCACCGACCTCAAGCCTCTCACCGTGGCGGCTGTCATCGCCCTGGCTGCCGGCGAAGTCCGCGCGGATGATTACCGAGAAAACCCCTATACGCTTACCTACGAAGGCGCTATCACTGAAAACGTTGCCGGCAAAGTCAACATTCATCCGGTCAAATACAAGTTGAACGGGCTGGACATCGCGGCGAACGTCTATACCCCGCCTGGCTACACCCCCAGCGAATCCTATGCAGCAATTGTCGTGGCTCACCCGAACGGCGGCGTCAAGGAACAGACCGCAGGGCTTTACGCTCAGCGTTTGGCCGAACAGGGCTACGTTACCATTGCGGCAGATGCAGCATACCAGGGTGGCAGCGGTGGCGACCCCCGCAACGTTGACAAGCCGTCCAACCGCATTGAAGACATCCACGGGATGGCTGACTATATCACGCACTATGCCGGCGTTGACGGCTCCCGCCTGGGGTTGCTGGGTATTTGCGGCGGTGGCGGTTATTCACTTGCTGCCGCCAAGACCGACAAGCGCTTTCAGGCAATCGCCACGCTGAGCATGTTCAACTCCGGCCGCGTGCGCCGCAACGGTTTTGAAGACTCACAGCTGAGCAGTCTTCAGGAGCGTCTCCAGCAGGCATCGGAGGCCCGCGCGCAGGAAGCCACCGGCAACATCATCTACGCCAATGCCACGCCGCTGACCGACGAGCAGATTGCCAAGCTGCCGTTCGAAATGTATCGCCAGGGCACCGAATACTACCAGAAGACCAACGCACATCCTGGCTCCTCTGCGCGCTATACGCTGAGCAGCCTGCTCGATCTGGCTCGGTTCGACGCAACGGACCAGATCGATCTGATCAACAAGCCCCTGCTCATGATCGCGGGCAGCAAGGCTGACAGCCTCTACATGAGCGAGGACGCATTCGCGAAAGCAACCGGAACGACCGACAAGGAGCTGTTCAAGATCGAAGGCGCGACGCATATCGAGACCTATTGGGTGCCCGAATACGTCGACGCCGCGATGGGCAAGCTGACGCCGTTCTTCAACAGAACGCTCGAAGGCACGCGCGGCTAACGAACGAGGCCGGCCCTGAGCCGGCCTTCTCCCCTCTCCCGATGTTGCGGCTTCATTCAGGACCCTCAAGATGAACACTCTACTCACATATGCGACCGGAGCCGCCATCGCGTTCAGCGCTATCGCTCTTGTCGGCTTGCAGGTTCACGCGGAAACCAACCGCGTCAAATTTCCCGAAGGCCTCGACAAGCTGGTACATTACACCGGCCGTCAACGTGGTGAATCCGTCACCCATATCAAGACCACGCAGAGCGTAATCGATACGATCAAGGCGGGAAAGCCGGTACCCGATGGCGCGCAGTTCGTCCTGATCGACTATCGCAACGGCGAGCTTTACCGGTATTTCGTCATGGAAAAGGGCGCCAACTGGGGCGCCGACTATGATGACCATCGGCGCACGGGTAACTGGCAGTTCCAGTGGTACTGGGCGGATCACACGGTCAACAAGGCTGAGAACACCAACCGCTGCCAGTCCTGCCATCAAGGTGCCAGCGGCAATGATTTCCTGTTCACCCACAGCGAAATTCAGGCCTTCCACGGGACGCCGGTGAACTGACGGTCATGGCTCCTACCTTCCTTCTGCGACTGGCGATTGACTTTGCGGCGGCGGGCCTGCTCATGCTGGCCCTTGCCTATTACTGGCTTGGCGACACCGTTCATGAACTGGCGGGTTCGGCTGTCTTTGCGCTCGCCGCGATACACAACGTCTTCAATCGACGTTGGTGGGGCACGGTCGCGCGCACCAGGCGCGAAGCGAATGGATTGATATATGCCGGCATCAACCTGGTACTGTTGGTCGTCGTCGGAACTGTTGTGGTGACCAGCCTTATGATCTCCCGGCTGGTGTTCGCGTTCCTATCCCTGGATGGCGGCTTCACCGCCAGGCAGATCCATACCGCTGCAGCCTATTGGCTTCTGATTATCGTCTCGCTGCACATCGGTTTCCGCTGGCCGGTCGTGATGCACGCTGCCCGAACCCTGTTCGGCATCACGACTTCGGGCAGAGGCCGCACGATCGCCTTGCAACTGCTCGCTGCCGCCATGGCGCTGTATGGCGTGCAGAGTTCGGCAGAGCTGGGGCTAGGCGATAAGCTCCTCATGCAGATATCGATGGATTTATGGGACTTCAATGAATCGATTGCCGGCTTCTTTCTCCGCATTGCGTCCATCGTCGCACTCTACGTCTGGATAGCCCACACGACGCGCATGCTGATCCAGAGGATCGCCAGACGTCGCCACGCAACTTAAACGCGGTTATGCCCTCGGCCCATACGAGGAGTCCTTAATGCGCTCGACAACGAGAACACGACAATTGTTATCGCATGTCTGCTCCACCAGCCGCCAAATTGTCGACGAATGACTTGAACGAAGTGGTCACGTAGCGTGTGTTGACGATCCAGTTTTTCTCGATCGTCAGATTGTCGCTCCAAACGTCTCGGACAAAAAAGTAAACCTTGCCGTCCCGATGATCGATGCAATAATAATTCCCGCCCCAATCAAAGGCAAACTGGATGAGATGGGGTGGCAATTGCTGTTCTGACCATTCCCTTTTGGTTCGTCCCTCAGCAGTAAAATCCGGATCGTCACCAAAGCGGTCGCTATAGCGAAACGGGATGAAGTCGCGAACTTCATTATCATCCCATTTCCCTTCCGGATCGACCCAAACGGATCTTTCCGGTGTTCCGCCATTGTGATCGATATAATGCGCCTTCAAATCGTCGGGAAGTTTTACGGACAATTCCTGTTCTACCGAAATGAAATCCTCGAGCGTCAGAGCTTTTTCACAATCGCTGAAACCGTTTTCACCCCTAACAATATCCATGCCATCTGTTCGAGAGCGAGGGTTCTGCCCGGCAAGGTCCATGACCAAAGCCCGTATCTTGATGGCTTTTTCAAAATGGTCGAGTTGGTGGATGCGTATCCACCATTCCGCGGCCTCCATCAGAAGCTCGGGGTCATCATTTTTATTGCCAAAAAACGAATAGAACGAGAGGCCCACGCTGGAGCCTTTTTCAGATATCTTTTGATCACAGACCTCAACTATCTTTTTTTGCAGAATGGTTCTCACGAAACGTTCTCCATTGAATATCCGGATTTTTGCGACAGCAGATAGAAATTGGCCAGCCAGTCAATCAGTGACAAAGAACTCAAAAAAATCCAGCTTTGCGGAGGGGAATACATTGACAAGCCGTCCTTCCGGAATCTTTTTCGCCGACAGCCCGCCGATGCACAGGCCAAGCGTTCTAAAAATCATGTACTTCGGCCCGATCAGATGGTCAGGATCGATTTCCCGCAGCCGCTGAACGGCCCCTTCAGCATAGATTTCAATTCCATTCACGACCGGCGTGACATGCTTGCTCAGCGTGACATAAGCCAGCTTTCTCCCTTCATATATGAGCTCGCATCCTTCCCGGGTTTCGAGAACATGTTGCATTATATTGTCTGTCAGAGACGTATACGGCTGACCACAGGCTTGCTTGATCTGCGCCTGAGATTTGCCGAACACAAAGTCATTGACCGAGATGAAGGGGATTATCGTGTAGACCCTCATAGCGATCTTCTAGCATATCGGGGAGCATCCACATACGGGCCCCAAATGGCAATTTCAGATTTTTTGTCCGTTGCGAAATCGCTCAAGGATTTTTGGCAATTCCTCCGCGACACCATTGCCATGGCCCACTATTCTCATTGGCTGAGGGTAAATTCCGATCAGCATGATCGCAAGCGCAGGGTGCCTCTTTATCCAATATGGGAAATTACTGATAAACGATCGTTTGTTGTTTCCGCCAAATGGAATATCCGCAAACTGGATTGGTTGCTTTGTAAATGCGAGCAATAAGTTATTTTAGGCAGTTTGGCTTACCGTCAAAAACTCCATATTCGCCCGTACAGGTCTTCGGATCAGCAGTACTCGCCCTCACCATTCAACGGTCTTCGCGCGTGTGCCCTATCCGCAAAACATAGATTGTCACATCCTGGATTTCATAGCGCATCGCATAGCGGCCAATCAGAATCCGGCGAACCTCACGTGGCTGAAATTCATCAAGTCCTTCGCCGAGGCGCGGATGAACCAACAGTTGCTCTGGCGCGACCGTCAGCGATTGTACGGTCCGCGCAGCGGCTGCCGGATTGACCGGCTCAAGGAAATCATAAAGCCGGGCCAGGTCGGACAGCGCGGCAAGGGTCCACTCGATCTGCATCAGCGCGGAACAGGCAAAGGCTTGTCGGTTGCAAGACTTGCGGCCCAGGCCTTCACGGCCTGATGATCTATCGCATTGCCGGCATCAACGTCGGCAAGGGCTTCGAGCGTCAACTGATGCCGTTCCTCTTCCTGCTCGATCCAGGCCGCCAAAGCCTGTTTTACAATCCAGCCTCTTGACCGGTCCAGCCGGCCGGCCAAATACGGAATTGCAGGACAAAAACCTCGTCCTCAGAGGCCACCGTCTCCCCGCCAGTTCCGTCGAAATTCAGTAGCGACGACATACTCCGTACCGGCCCGCCCCACAAATCCTCATGCTCCCTCAGCAGATAGACATTGGCATTGTGGGTTCCGTTGCAAATGAAGAAGCTGGGTCAGGTTATTATTCTGAATATGTAATATTCTGGCATCTATGCCAGCAGTCACTTTGGCATGCCTTGCGGGCGAATATGGCGTTTCTGGGCCGCGATGCGGAAAATGGCATTCGGGCCTCCGTATCCCCTGTAACCGCGCCGCTCGACGATCTCGAAGAAAAAGCCCTCGCCATAATTGGGACTATAGAGCTGGAAATATTCGCCATGCTCATCGCGGTCATAGAGGATATTGGCCGCTTTCAGCCTGTCCGACAGATCGGGATCGAGCCCGAAACGCGCTTCGACGTCATCATAGTAATTGGGCGAGATTTCCAGAGGCGTAAAGCCGTTGGCATTTAGCGCCGCAGCGGTCGCAAAGATATCACCCGTTTCGAATGCAAGGTGCTGCATGCTGGAGCCAAATTTTTCCGCGAGGAAATGACCCGCAAGCGTCCGGCGATTTTCCGCGCCGTTCATGGTGATGCGCAGCGAGCCCGCCTCGTTCTCGACGACCTGGCTGCGAACAACGCCGGAGGGATCAATGATATCGACCATCGGCGTCTTCTTCGCCTTCAAAATGGAAGTGTAGAACAGAAGCCATGTGAGCATTTCATCGAAATTCATGGTTTGCGCCACATGGTCGAAACGCAGCAATCCGGCATCTTCCAATATCTCAGAGTCGTCGACGGGTTCGAATTCCTCGGTCCAAATGCCGGCAAGTCCGGGCTTGCCGTCGACGAAATAGAGAATATCCCCGCCGACACCGCGCACCGCCGGCATGCTGATGCCGGAGGGTCCTGCGGGCTGTTCAAAGGCCTCAGCGCCCAATGCCAAGGCACGTTCAAACGCCGCATGCGCGTCGGCGACATCGAGACCGAGCGCATAGGCCGACATGCCGTGGACCGCATGGGAGGAATGGGCAAAACCCTGCCGCTCGGTGTTGATTACGAGGTTGATCGCACCCTGGCTGTAGCGAACAACGCTCTTGGTTCTGTGTTTGCCGGTCTTGTGAAAACCCAATACCCGCAGGAGCGAGGCAAGCTCCTCCGCCTCATCCGCGCTCGCTGCAAATTCCACAAACGCAACACCGTTCACCTCGACCGCATCGGGCATGGGAGGAACGGTCATGGCGACGTCCGGTTCACGCCGCACCACCTGATCGCCCAGATAGACCAGCGAGCGGTGCCCATCGACGGCGATGGATTTCGGCGAGCCGCCGCGGAACTGGTCATTGAAGATTTCAAGGGACAGATAGCCATCATATCCCGTTGCCGCCACCGCGCGCATGAAGTCGAGAACGGGAAGATCGCCCTCGCCTGGCATGTTGCGGTAATGGCGGCTCCAATAGAGAAGGTCCATGCTGATCAGCGGCGCGTCCGCCAGCTGGATGATGAAGATTTTCTCCTTGGGGATCGAGCGGATCGAGCCGACATCGATCTTGCGCGCCAGCGTATGAAAACTGTCAAGGATCAGGCCGATATTGGCGTGACCGGCACGCCGTACGATCTCCCAGGCATCGCGGTGATCGTTGATATGCCGCCCCCAGGCCAGCGCCTCGTAACCGACGCGCAGGCCGCGTTTGGCCGCCCGCTCGCCCAGCTCGTGGAAATCCGCCGCCGCACGGTCAAGGCCGCCGAGTGCTACCGGCGAGACATTCGAACACACCAGCACCAGGTCGGTGCCCAGTTCCTGCATCACGTCGAATTTGCGCTCCGCCCGGTCGAAGGTGCGTGACCGCTGCGGTTCCGGCATGCCTTCAAAATCGCGAAACGGCTGGAAAAGCGTGATTTCCAGCCCGTGATCCCGGACCATCCTGCCCACATCGCGCGCGCTGCCGTCAAAAGCAAGAAAATCATTCTCGAATATTTCGACGCCGTCAAAGCCGGCCCTGGCGATCGCGCTGAGTTTTTCAGGCAGTTCGCCGCTGAGCGAAACGGTTGCAATCGATGTTTTCATGCGGCACCTCCGCGGAGTGACAGTGACAGGATCGCGCGTGCCTCCGGGCAGCTTGCTGCCCGGCGTCCGTGGCGCAGGACCGTCTGCGCAGCCATCTCCACCAGTTCGGCGTTGCTGCGGGCCAGCTGCTCCCTTGTGATGCGGATATTGTCTTCAAGACCCGTGCGCACCGCGTGCGCACCGCGGCGCAACGCCCATTCCATGACGCTTGCCTGATGGCGGCCAATTCCCGCTGCCGTCCATGTTGCCTTCGGCAGGAGCCGCCGCAACTCCTCCAGCAGGATATCAAGCAGGTGCTCATCGGCCGGCAGCGCATTTTCGACACCCATGACGAATTGCACGTGCGGGCGATCATCCATCAATCCGGCATCAACCAGCCGCCGCGCGCCGTGCAGGTGCGAGAGGTCGAAAATCTCGATCTCCGGCCGGATAGAATGCTGCTGCATCCGGCTGGCAAGATCATGCACAAGCGTGGTGTGGTTCTCGTAAACGATGGAGGGAAAATTGACCGAGCCCGTCGACAGCGATGCCATATCCGGCCTGAGATAAAGCGATGAACCGCGCAGCCCCGGATCGCGTCCGCGCCCTCCGGTGGAAAATTGAACGATCATGCCCGGACAATGCCTGACGACGCCATCCTGCACTTCGGCAAATTTCTCCGGCGACGAGGATGGGCTCTCGTCGTGATTGCGCACATGGATATGCACCAGCGATGCTCCGGCCTCATAGGCCTCGTGCGTTGATTCAATCTGTTCGGACGGACTGACCGGCACGGCCGGATTGTCCTTCTTGCGCGGCACCGATCCGGTGATCGCAACTGCAATAACGACTGGGTTCATTCGGGCCCCTCCCTTGGCCGTATTGAAATCACCGCACAGGACCGCTTTTGCATCCGTTCGAGCAGCGGTTCCGCGCTCTCTTGACATGAACGTACCAGTTCGTACATTATACGTCAATCGCAGACCGAACCACCGGTGACGTCGCGATGGGGAGAAGATGGGAGGAACCATGCAGCCGAACCGCGCCTATGCGCAGCTTTGTCCGCCGTTGAACCGGGATGCAGCGCCATGACGCGTGCACACCCGATTCTGGTCCTCAATGGGCCCAACCTCAACCTTTTGGGAAAGCGCCAGCCGGAGATCTACGGCAAGGAGACGCTTGACGATGTCGAGGCGGATTGCGTGCACCATGCCACCAAGCTCGGGCTTTCCGTTGATTTCCGCCAGAGCAATGCCGAGCACGAACTGATTGAGTGGATCCACGAGGCACGCGAACGCGTCGCGGGTATTGTCATCAATCCCGCCGGCTATTCCCACACCTCCGTGGCGCTCATGGATGCGCTGGCCGCATGTCCCTGCCCGATCATCGAGGTTCACATCTCCAACATTCACCGGCGCGAGGCATTTCGCCATCACAGCTACATATCCCATGTGGCAACCGGGGTGATCTGCGGTTGCGGCACGCAGGGCTACACCCTTGCCCTGACCTGCCTTGCCGCACATCTGGAAAAGGCCAACCGATGACGCCATCACCATCCCCGCATTTTCTTCTGGGCCTGATCGGATCAGGCATTCAGCAATCGCGCACCCCTGCCCTGCATGAGCGCGAAGGAGGCGAACAAGGCTTGCGGCTGCTCTACCAGACCATCGATCTGGAGCGGATCGGCGTTGGCCCCGAAGCACTGCCGGACCTGCTGATCGCCGCGGAACGCATGGGTTTTGCCGGGCTGAACGTGACCCATCCCTGCAAACAGGCGATCATTCCCCATCTCGATGAACTTTCTCCCGATGCAGCGGCACTTGGGGCGGTCAATACGGTCGTGCTGCATGGCGGCCGCCGCGTTGGTCACAACACCGACTGGTGGGGGTTTTCGGAAAGCTTCAAACGCGGCCTGCCCGGTGCATCCCTGTCTTCGGTGGTACAGCTTGGCGCGGGCGGTGCCGGCGCTGCGGTTGCGCATGCGCTTCTCACCCTGGGCGTTGGCGAACTCGTCCTGATGGACAAGGATCCGTCGCGTGCGGAAGAAACCGCGGCGGCGCTCGACCAGCGCTTCGAGCGTTTCGGCAACAGCCGCGTGCGCGTGTCGCGCGATTTGGCCGCCGATATGGCAACGGCCGACGGGCTGGTGCACTGCACCCCGACAGGGATGGACAAGTATCCCGGAACACCCCTGCCCGTCGAATGGCTGCACCCGCAACTCTGGGTCGCGGAAATCGTCTATTTTCCACTTGAAACCGCCCTGCTGCGCGTCGCGCGCCATCTCGGCTGCCGCACGCTTGATGGCGGCGGCATGGCGGTGTTCCAGGCTGTCGAAGCGTTTCGTCTGTTTACCGGGGTGAGGCCCGATCACGAGCGCATGCTGCGCCACTTTATCCAACTCGGCTCCGGAGCGAAGGAGGCCGCTGCCTGAGCCGGGCACCCATGAAAGCCTTGAGGAGGAGGAGACTTCCATGCATCAACCAACAGGTGTCAAAGCACCCGGAAAGGCGGCACTTGCCAGCTGGATCGGCAGTGCCGTCGAGTATTACGATTTTTTCATCTATGGAACGGCGGCCGCACTGATCTTTCCAAAGATTTTCTTTTCGGCCGCCAATCCGCAGGCGGCCGCCATCGCATCATTTGCCACCTTCGGCGTCGCCTATATCGCCCGGCCGTTCGGCGCCGTCATTCTCGGTCACATCGGCGACAAATTCGGCCGTAAGAAAGTCCTGACCTTCACATTGCTGTTGATGGGCTTTTCGACTTTCATCATCGGATGCCTGCCGACCTATGATCACGTCGGTATTCTCGCACCGATCCTGCTGGTCGTCGCGCGCCTGCTGCAGGGTATTTCGGCCGCAGGCGAACAGGCCGGGGCGAACTCGATGACCCTCGAGCACGCACCGCCCAACCGGCGGGCGTTCTTTACAAGCTTCACCCTCAGCGGAACGCAGGCCGGTCTGATCCTGGCAACCCTCGTCTTCATTCCGCTCACCCGCCTGCCCGAGGCAGACCTGTTGTCCTGGGCCTGGCGTATTCCGTTCTTCCTGAGCCTCGTTGTCGTCGTCGTCGGCTTCTGGGTACGCCGCTCATTGCCGGAAACACCGGTCTTCATCGAAGAGGCGAAGAAGCACGAGTCGTCAAAACTACCGTTCATAACACTGTTCAAACACAACTGGGCCGATGTACTGCGCATTGTTTTTGCGGCCCTCATTTCCGTCGTCAGCACGATCTTCAGCGTGTTCACGCTGTCCTATGCGGTCAACACAATGCAGATCGACCGCTCGACCATGCTGACGGTGCTGGTGCTCGCCAACATTGTCGCCCTCGGGGCCATCCCGGCCTGGGCCATTGTGGCCGACCGCATCGGACGCAAGCCGGTGTTCATTTTCGGCGCGGTCGGCTGCGCCGTGCTGATCTGGCCCTATATCTGGGCGATCAGCCAGGCAAACCTGACACTGATATTTGCTCTCGGCATCCTTTTGTCCGGCGTCGTCTACAGTGCCGCGAACGGTGTATGGCCGGCCCTCTACGGCGAAATGTTCGATACAAGGGTGCGGCTCTCGGGCATGGCAATCGGCACGCAGATCGGTTTTGCCCTGGGCGGTTTTGCACCGACCATCAGCGCCGCGCTGCTCGGCACCGGCGCCAATGGCTGGATACCCGTGGCGGCGTTCACCACGATAACGGCGATGATCGCCGCGATTTCCGCCGCAACCGCGACGGAGACCTATCGGACGCCGATGGAAGATCTCGGCAAGAAACCGGTCATCATTGCGGCCTGACTACCAACCTGACAGGCGGGAGCAAGCTCCCGCCTGTCATTTCTGCTGGAGCAGGCCGATCACTGCATCGGCAATCATCTGTTTGTGTTTCTGCCTGCGGCCGGGCTCGGACAGGTCGATGCGGTGGATCGCACCGAAGGTGTGACGATTTGCGACCCGGAAAAAGCAGAAGGCGCTGATCATCATATGCACGTCCACCGGCTCAAGGTCGGCACGGAACAATCCCTGCGCGCGCCCTCTTTCCAGGATCGCATCGATGATCTGGATGATCCGCAGATTGATTTCGCGGATTGTTGTCGCCTCGGCGAGGTGTTTGCCCTGATTGATGTTCTCGATGGTGACGAGCCGCACGAAATCCGTATGGCTGTCGTCGTTCTCGAATGTCTGGTCAATCACCCGCCGCAACGCCGCGACGGGATCGAGCAGATCCAGTTTCAGGGCAGATTCGATGGCCCTGATATCCGCATAGGCCTTTTCAAGCACGGCGAGATAGAGCCCGTCCTTACCGCCAAAATAGTAATAGATCATGCGTTTGGAGGTCTGGGTCCGCTCGGCAATCGCATCGACCCGCGCACCGCTCAGGCCGAAGGTGGCGAACTCCTCCGTTGCCACGGCAAGAATATCGGCCTTGGTCCGCTCCGGATCGTTGGTTCGGCTGCGCTCGGGTCCTGACCGTTTGCTCGAAGGAAGATGGTTTGGCATGCTGGATCAATCTGTCTGCTGCAATAAACGATACCGCATAATGGGCGAACCTGTACGTACATGGCAATAGAGTGTTGAACTGAGCTGTCTTTGGCTGACAGGGCCAGGCGTCCGGGAGAGCAGCACTTGTCCCAACCTCCATGAGATCAATAAACGACCGGATCGGTTTTTCCAATTGGCCCGAGCAGCACAACCGAATCTCATTTCGATTTCCCCGACCGAAAGCGAGGCTGTTTATGTACTCGATGGCCTGTTCGATCACGACACAATTCTGGAGATTGATGAGCATTTTATCGATACCGATGGTGCGAACGATCATGTTTTTGCGTTGTTCGCCCTGATCGGCAAGCGCTGCCACCCCGGCTGCGCAATATCAAGGATCGGAGATTCCATACCTTCGAGAAGGCTGATGCATATCCGGCGCTGGCCCACCATATCGGCACACCGATCAACACCGAACTGATTCTCGATCACTGCTATGACCTTTTGCGTCTGGCCATCTCGATCGCCACGCGCTGTGGCGCCATCAACGATCCTCAAACGATTATCTGCCTCGTCGAATTCCAGCGGGTTGGCCGGGATGCTGTCCGCCTGTGCCGCGGAAGAACCAGCCGCACGCAAGCAGCGCAAGACATACCGGAACGGCGAAGCCCCCGTTTACAGTCATTTTAACAGCTCCAATACTGGCAGTTTCCAATACCCATCAACCGCCTTTGGTTTGCGGCCACGGCAACGCGAACAATGAAGCAACAGCCGCGTGCCGTTCATGAATGCATGAGCGGTCGCGCAAGCCGCAAGGGCAAGTACGTAACTGTTAATTTGTCGAGCTAACGAGAGGAGAGGTTGCGTCCAGTGCTCCCCCTTGGGGCCACTGCGGCAGCGCAAGCCCGGCCTTCATCAGGCCGGCACCAAGGGTGTCTACTAGGACAGGCGCGTACTGGCGGGCGGCCATTTCCGCGCGAAAGCTCGTCCAGAATTGCCGGTTGCGCGATTTGAGCCGGGTGACAACCTCGCCAACCGTTTCCGTATCACCGACTTGCGCTGCGGCTGCCAACTCAAGAATATTGGCGACATAATCGTCCGAACGGCCCATTTGCTGCACGCGCAAAAGCGCTTCCGCAAATTCACCCCGCCGATAGGCGTCAAGGGCCAGGGTCAGACCTGCGTCGCTGTGCGGAACCTCGTCGATCAGGCCCGCCTTGATCGCCAGTCCAGATCCTTCGGCCCACCGTCCCGCGGCAAAGAGCATTGCACCCAATCGGGCCGGGATGACGCTATTCTGCGGATTAAGCGCCATTGCCCGATAACCGGAGACGAAGGCCGCTTCCGTCTGGCCATTGCGGAATTGTGCCAGCATCTGCGCGTAGTTGCTCAGATCCGACATCGGCGCAAGCGAGACGGATTTGTTTGCAAGAACAAGTGCACGTTCCGTCGCATCATTGGCAATGTCAGGCGCGGTCGACTCCAGCAGAAGAACCGCCAATTGGGCATTCACATCGGCATCGTTCGGGGCGACATTGAGCGTGGCCTCAAGGCAGGTCCTGGCTTCCCACATTTCATTGCCGCTGTGCCGCTCGATGGCGACGGCGGCGCGAAGCAGACACCCGTTCCCGATGGTCGGGGCTGCCAGTTCCCGCGTCAGTTCCGCGCTGTTGATCACGCCCCGCGCGCCGGCAAAGCGATTGGCCAGATTGGTCACAAGTTCGCGGCGCAAATCGTCATTGGTTTTATTGCCGACAAGAATCTTCTCCACCCCGGATCGCAAAGCCTCGCCGGTGGCCGGATTGACAACCTGCCACCAGACCGTGCGTTCGCTCGCGGTGGAATGATATTTCAGCTTCACATGGTAGCGGCTCATTCGCCGGTCTGAGGTAAGGAAGGTCACATCTGCCGTCGGCTTCGAAACGTCGCGGCCCATGGCCTGCGGCTGGTCAGGCGCGGACAGTTTGAGCGTATGAAACTGCGACAGGGCAATCATCAGGTAGTCGCGAATGAAAACGGCCTCGCCATCGGAGGGATCACCGGCAAGTTTCATCTCGATCGCAACATTCGGCTTATCGGAATAGATAGCCCCCCGCGCCAGGAAAGCCCAAAGGCCAAGGCATCCCGCAGCGATCGGCAAACCGAACAGCAGGAGATTTCGCAGGGAAACGATGTTCGCGGATTTCACGGCGTGGGGTGCGTCGTCTTTGAATGCGGCGTCTTCTGCCGGACTGACGCCGCTCTCCAGCTCCGCTATTCTTGAGAAAACGGGGATGTACCGACCCCGCGGCAATTCAATGTGCACGCTTCCAACGTCCGTGCGCGCCTCGTAATACTGAACCAGCGACGCTCGAAGGCGCGTGGCTTCTATTCTGACGATGGGATCGGTGGAGGGATCGAAACTGGACGGACGGCCGAAAACATCAACGGCAATGGTATAGGCCTTCACCGAGGCTGAGTTGCCTTCGAAAACCGCGTCGGCAACGTATTTTAGAAAGTTCCTGTTGCGCTCCGTGCAATGAAACTGTGCATCCGAAAGAAGCCGTTCCAGCTCCACTTTGGCATCTTCATCGGTTACGCCTGTGAGTTTCCGCGCGTCGACCATCTCGTCAACGTTCATTGCAGCCCTCGGCGATAGTTGAATTTCTTCGCCGCAGCGCTGTGGCGAGGGCGTTCGCTGCGGCTGGAAGCAATATCGGCGCTATGAGCTGTGCCTTCACGAATTGCTCAAGCCTCAGGCCCAGCTCGACCTGCTGTTCCGCAAGAACAAAGGTGCTGAGGGCGATCAGGAATTTTGCCCACGCGCCGGGATTCATGATGAACGACCGGGCCTCTGGTGAAAGGGTGGACGAAAGGGAAAGCGGACCAAGCCGCGCGGGACTGACGAAGACACGCGTCCGCTGCCCGGCCATGAGGGCGCTGTCGCACAGGATGGAAACGCGCCTCTGCATCTGATACAAAGGGCCGCCATCATATGCCAGAAACACCAGCTGATGCTCCGGATCGGGCCGGATACCCGTCAGGTTTTCTGGCGAATTCTCACAGCTGTTGCCTTCAACGCTCATCGACGGTCAATCCCTGGTTATGTGGTGCGATGCCCACTCAGCTGCCCGCCCGGGCAAGACGGGCGGCGTTCCAGCTGGGAGTATTTTCCCGGGGCATCGTGCGTTAGCTCACCGCAACAGTTTTGGTTGGGTTCTTTTCTGGAAGCGGAGACCCACTTCGATTTCCGCTTCCAGTCGAAAAGGATTTGGCGCGGCCCGACGACCACTTAATTTAAATACTCGACCTTTAGGCGATTGATCTTTCCATTGAATGCAAATGGCTTGCGGTCGAAATATGCAAGTGAGACTGGTGAATAGCTGTCTCGACCAACGTCAAAAGCATCATTGGCAGTAAACGCGAGCGGTGTTGAGCGGGGGACACGACCCTTGGCCACGTCTTTGCCGTCGACGCGGATGACTACGTCGAGCGCGGAGCGTACGCCGCCGGTCGCGCGTGTTTCGACTTCTATCTTGACCTTTCCGGTTGGGAGCGGGGTCGTCGATTCCAGCCGGGTCCGTTCAATCTCGAACAGATTGTACTCAAAGCTGAGTTTGCCGTTCTCTACCCACAACGAAAGACCTCCTGAAACGGCGCCGAGCGCGTAAAGCACTCCCTTCGAGTCCGGCTGGAGCTCTGCGTCGATAGTGACAAGGCTGCTTCGAGCCCCGAGTTTGGGTGCGGTAAACTCCGGAACGGCAACAACGTCCTGCGTGAACTCGAACTTCTTGGCCGGATTGGACGGCGCATCTTCCGGATGGAAGATCACGGACCACAAGCCTCCACCGACAGGATATACCTTGTTGTCTTGCGCAGCCACATCGAACGCTTTCTTCAGCTCCGCGACTTTTTCGGGATGAGCTGCCGCGACGTCGCTGGCCTGTGAGAAATCGTTCTTGAGATCGTAGAGTTCCCAAACATCTTTATCCGGTGACCATTTCGCGATCGATGGATCGACACCCGGTTGCCAAGGTACCCTCGGTCCAAAGACCGAAGCTATCCAGCCGTCCTTATACATGGCGCGGCTGCCCATAACCTCGAAATACTGTTCCTTCTTCTGGTCAGGTGCAGCGGGAGAGTCGAAGCTGTATACCATGCTGGTGCCGTCGAGCGGATCCTGCGTGACACCATCAACAAGCTTTGGCGGCGTGATATGCAGGACGTCGTAGATCGTCGGCACGATATCGTTGACGTGATGAAATTGCGGATGCGGCGTCGTGTCGTGCTTGATCTTGTCTGGCCAGGAAACCACGAGCGGCGTGCGCGTCCCGCCGTAATGCGCGGCGATCAGTTTTGTGGACTGATAGGGAGTGGAGCCCGCCCACGCCCAGCCAGCATGGTACATGTTGTCGACCGTGGGCGATCCAAGCACATCCAGACCGCCGAGTTCGTTCATTGTGCGAATGTGATCTTTGACCTCGGAAGGAAGACCATTCTGCGCCAAGAGTTCGCTGATGGTACCGTTCTGGCCCTCGGCGCTCGAGCCGTTGTCGCCCCAGATGTAGAAGATGAGTGTGTTGTCACGAATTCCCAGTTCGTCCAGGGTATCGATCAACCGGCCGGCCTGAGCATCCGCATGTTCGGTGTATCCAGCGAACACTTCCATGAGCCGACGCTGGAATGGCTTTTCGTCCTCGGGAATATCGGCCCATGCTGCAAGCGTTTTCGGTCGCGGCGTCAGCTCGGTGTCTTTCGGTATCCATCCGAGTTCTTTCTGACGGGCGAAGACGCGCTCGCGCATAGCATCCCAGCCGTCATCGAACTTGCCCTTATATTTGTCCGCCCATTCCTTGAAAATGTGATGTGGACCATGGGAGGCGCCAGGGGCCCAATACATGAAGAAAGGCCGATCCGGCGTCAGCGCACGCTCCTGCTTCATCCATGAGACCGCCTTGTCGGTCATGTCCTCGGTGAAGTGGTATTCTTTCTTGCCCTCGGAAGGATTCACTCGAACCGTGTTTTCGACAACTGCAGGTTCCCATTGGGAGGATTCTCCGGCAAGGAAACCATAGAAGTAATCGAACCCGATCCCCTGCCCCGCTGGCCAATTCGTATAGGGACCGACGGCTGTGGTCTCGTTGGCCGGCGTGTTGTGCCATTTCCCGAAAGCACTCGTCGCATAGCCATAATCGCCAAGCACTTTCGCCGCGGTTGCGGATGTGCGCGGTATCCGGCCGGAGTAGCCATCCCAATCGTTTGCCAGTTCTGCGATCTGGCCATATCCCACCCGGTGATGATTGCGCCCGGTCAACAATGCTGCGCGCGTAGGAGAGCACATCGCGGCATTGTGGAAGCGATTGTACGATACGCCCTGGTCAGCAACACGGCTCAACGTGCGTGTTTTAATCACCCCGCCAAAGGTATCGGGAAGCGCCGGACCAACGTCGTCGAGCATAATGACGATGATGTTTGGCGCATTGGCTGGAAGGTGTGATTGTACCGGCAACGGACTATAGGTCGATTCAGCAATCGTCGGGCCGGCCTTGCTCCCCGAAGGGGTTGGCGGAAAGGGCAATGATTCCTGGGCTAGCGCCGGCGATACCAAGAGCAGGGCTGTTGTGGTCGCCCCCAACCAACGTGTCCGTACATGCTTACTGAGAGACTTTTTCATCAATTTCTCCATATCTAGAAACGCATCTGAAACCGACGTGACTTGTCGAAGTATCGATCGCTTCCGGATGGCGAGCTGCAGGCCGATAGCGACGGCAGTAATTTGGTGCACAAAGATGTGATCCGCCCTTCAGGACCTTTCGCGGTATTTTAATTTCAGGCTGACACGGATCGTAGCTGGTAGACTTAAGCCCCCCGCGAGGGTTTTTGGGGATGCAGCAGGCGTTCGTCGTGTCTGCTTCGTGCTGAGGGGAGAACCAATCGGATGTCCACTCCCACACATTTCCAATCATGTCGTAGAGACCGTATCCGTTGGCCGGAAAAGCTTTCACAGGGGACGTGCGGGAGTATCCGTCCAGGCTATGATTGACCGTCGGAAACGGTCCTTGCCAGGTATTGGCCATATGCCGGCCAGCAGGGGTTAATTCCGGTCCCCAAGCGAATTCGGCCTGCTCGAGCCCTCCTCGGGCGGCAAACTCCCATTCGGCTTCCGTAGGAAGATCCTTGCCTTTCCACCGTGCATACGCCAACGCGTCCTGGTGGGTGACGTGGACGACGGGATGATCATCTCGTCCTTCGATGCTGCTAGCTTGACCATAGGGACGACGCCAGTTGGCACCCTCCAGAAACGACCACCATTGTGTCCAGTCGTGAAGATCGACACGCCTCCTCGGCTCTCGAAAAACCAGCGACCCCGCATACAACATCTCGGGCAGTATGCCGGGATAGTCTCGTGGATCGGGCGCAGATTCGGCAAATGTGCGATATCCGGTTGCGGCCACGAATTCGGCAAACTGAGTATTGGTGACAGGAGTCTCATCAATGAAGAACCCATCGACACTGACGCGGTGAGCCGGTCTCTCTTCGGGGTAGTGACGATCCGAACCCATCCAGAACGTTCCGGCGCCCACGAAGATCATGCCGTCTCGCGCACGTTCCGATCGAAAACCCGCTCGAGCGGTATCAATATGCATAGCCGATCCCCCCGTCAAACCTACAATCAGATGCATATTGAACCGCATGGTGCAGTTACCCAGGCAGCTCGCTGTAGGTTCAATCAACGTAGATTTGAACGTAGCGCCCGCCGTCGGGCTGGTAGTAGACACTGCCGCAGCGCCACACCACGGCGCCATAGACGCTGGTGCTGACGCAGCCGCCAGGCAGAGTGGCGGCATATATCGTGGTGCGACGAACGACCCGGCGTGTAGTGCGTCGGGCAACGCCCGCCACGCTATATGGCGTCAACGGCCGTCCGATAATTGCCTGCGCTTCGGAAACGAACGGACTGAACGGCAGCGGCAGGACACTGTCCACCGCGAGCATGGCCAACAGAGCGATGGCAGCCACCAAGAGTTTACCGTACAATTTGGGCATCTTCATTCTCCCGCCTGGAGTGACAGTTCGCCGGTGACATCGGCATGCACCTGTTCGAGCTTTTTGGCGCCCGCGGGCGGGGAGAACGCGAACTGGGCGGCATCGATCCCATCGGTCTTCCAGTTTCTCAGCCGCAGTGTGTATTCCGGCGCACCGGTGACCCATTTGGTTGTGATGACGTATTTGAGCGGCAACGGCTTGTCGCCCTTGCTGATCCAGATCTGCCAATCGACGGCATCGGTCCTGAATGCGAGGTGATCGCATTCGACCCCACCCACAACGGCCGAGCCAACGACGGTTCCCTCGGTGACCCCGTCGGTCAGAACGGCATAAGGATTTTTTGCCAGCAAGTCAGCACCGGGAGCGTCGAGGCCGGTAGATTCGCGGAACCCCTCGCTCGCTTCCTCGACACTGGGGCCGGTACTTTCGATGTGCGCGTAGACGTTCATTCCCTTGCCGTAGAGCGATATCATCTTACCGTCGAATGTCACTTCCACGTCGGCATACGGTCCCTTGCGAGTTATCCGGAAGCCCTTGTCGCGATCGAGTTTAATGGAACCCGACGCGCTGTACTGGATCTTCTGACCCTCCAGGGTGACGATCTCGTGATCGGCATCGTAGTCGGCGCTGACGGTTGAAAGCGTCTTTAGATTGTTGGTCATGGCACTGAGAATCTTATCCGCAGCCGGATCGATCACAATGTGCGCCTGCGCCGAAGCTGCCAATGGCGTGAACGCCATGCCTAACGCCAATACACGCATGCGCGACGCGGAAACTCCAAGCCATCGTCCAAGTATCAATTTTTTCATGGCCATACCTTAAAAAATAGCACGCCTATCGTGCGCTGAAACCTGCCCGCCCCGGTAATGGAGCGCATCCCTAAGGCCACGCCGACGTGACGTGGTGGCAGACCGACTGAGGAGGCCTGCTGTTCACTGAACCAATTCCTTCGCCCGAATAGCGCCGACTCGCCGGTAGAGATCCCGGACTGAGCCAAGACGACGGAGCGTGAAGAATAGCAGCACTCAAAATAGTCCATCGAACGTCCGGCACATCTTCATTCAATCCGACTAATGCCCGGCTTGAGCCGCATCACAGGGGCTATCCGCAGCAGCAAACGCCGTCAAACCGATCATGACGTGATCGACCGGCAAATTCTAACCAGTCTGTTTCTAGCACAGGCGGATCACCGGTCTTGCCATTTTGGGCCAATGTCTGTGAGGTGACATTTTTAAATGTGGTCCACGTTTGTTGTTGGTTTTCCAGTTCAATTCCCATTGTTGACAAGGAGAATTACGGATGAAGAAACCTCGTTTTTCTGTTGAGCAGACTGTTTCGGCGCTGAAGCAGGCGGAGCTTGGATTGCCGGTCGCTGACCTGATCCGGAAAATTGGCATATCGGAACAGACGTTTTATCGCTAGAAGAAGCAGTGTACCGGGCTGGAATCCGATCAGGTCCTGGAACTCAAACAGGTTCTGGCAGAGAATGCGCGGCTGAAGAAACTGGTGGCGGAACTCAGCTTGGACAAGGCTGTTCTACAGGATGTTCTGGCAAAAAAGTTCCCGGGCCAGCGCTCATGAAACAGGTTGTTGCCTATGTGACGGCATATCACGGCGACAGCGAGCGCCGGGCCTTTGCATTGACATGCCAGCATCGTTCTACCCGGCGCAAACCCACCAGCGTGATCCTCGAACGGAGCTTCGCCAGTGCATGCACGATATTGTCCGCACGCGCATTCGTTGTGGGTAGGGACGGCTTCATGTCATGCTGCAACGGGAGGGGCTGGCATGCGGGACGCAATCTGATCTATCGGCTTTATCGTGAGGAAGGCCTTGTTTTAAAGCGAAAAGGCCGCGTCGCCGCAAGATGGCGATACCGGGAAGATAAGGTTCTGCCGTTGAAACCCAATCAGGCGTGGGCACCGGACCTCGTGCATGAGCAGCTCACGAACGGACAAGAGATCCGGGCATTGACGGTCGTGGATATCCATACCCGCGGAGCCCTGGCGATGGAAGTCAGCCACTGTTTGCGGGCAGAACATGTGGTCAATGCCCTCAATTGATTGACGCGTACAGCAGGATCACCGAACGGTCGAAATGGCGGCCTGAAAACATGAACGCGCCGCCAAAATGCAGGAACTCTCATGCCGATGCCAAGGTTGGCAATGGGTTTGCGACGAAGCCCGAAGGACGGGCCATCTACATTGGCAGTTCGTCCAAGTCCGCTGCGCCAAGGCTTTGACTGGGATTTGTTATTGCATCACCTTTGGTTATCCGTGAGTTTCGGGCAATAGGAAGGCCAATGCATCGCCATCCTCCCGGCAGCACGCAGCGGGAGCGGCGATCCCGCCGAGCGATGACGCACCTTCTCGCCTTTGCTGAATCATCACGACGGATGGGTAAGAAGTCCCCTCAAGACCGTCCTGGTGATCGTCTTCGCAGCCATATCGTAATCCGATGCCTTTAGTTGGCTGACATGCAGCGCATCGCAGGCGAGAGCTTCGAACTCGACATAGAACTGGGTTACTGACCACAACAGAATGAACAGATGGCGTGCATCCACTTGTTCGATCTTTCCGGCCGCGGCCCAGGCATCAATCACCTTCGCCTTCTCGGATGTGACAGTTCGCATGTGATCGCGGGCCTCGATCGAGAGATGTTCGGCTCCTTGCAGTATCTCGTTTGCGAAAAGACGCGTCTCCGCTGCATTCTCCCAGGCATGGTTCAGCTTCGCTCGAACATAAGCCTCGATTGCCTCGCCCGGCTCACGATCGACCGAGATGTGCCGGAACGCATCGTCCCAACTGTGGATGAGGTGATCGATGGCCGCGTTGTAGATCTCCTCTTTCGACGAGAAGTAATAGTAGACATTGCCCTTCGGAAGCCCTGAGGCCTTTGCGATTTCAACAATGCGGGCACCGTCAAGGCCCTTCCTCGAGAAGATTTCGACAGCTGCCGTCAGGATCTTGAGCACGTTCCGCGCTCTGATCGGCTCATCCGACGCAGCTTGCGACGCGAGCCCTTTTTCGGCTGGAACATGCGGCACTCTCAATTCCTCTGCCATTGGTATCCCATTATTTTCTATGCGTTTTATCCTGAATCATCATCCAGGATAAAGGTTTGTTTTTCCTCGCATGTCCGTCAACTGAATTGTAGGGGACCTTGAGAATCGAGTTACAAATAAAAAAGAAGTTGACAATCTGGTCAAGTTTTTTCAAAAAAGCTGACAAAATGGTCAGGTTCTTGGAGAAACTGTAGTGGACCATTGGGAGGGTGCGAATGGCAATGTTGTTAAGAGCCGCCATGGAGGAATTCCTGTCAGATTGGTCCGTTGATCTAAACGAACCCTGGCGCCCGTTGATCGGGTGTGCGGAGCCAAACATTGACGGGATCGCATCCGAACTCGAGCTTGAAGTCTGGGAACCGATCTTTCCGGTCCGTCGCGGCAAGCACTTTCCTGGAATGCCCGTGGGCGCACATTGCCTGAGAGCATTTGACGGCATCGCCCCGCAAGAGGTTCACTGTGTCGTTCTGGGCCAGGACCCCTATCCTGAACCTGGGTTTGCCACGGGACGGGCCTTCGAAGCTGGAAATCTCGCGGGATGGCGCGACCTCGACAAGATGTTCTCCAAGAGCATCCGGGCTTGGATGCAGATGATCGTGGCAGCACGCACCGGCGACCTGTCCTATGCCCGCAGCTTCGACGACTGGCCGAAGACGCTTGCGGCCATGGAGAGCGGTGCCGTCGACATCGAGCATCCGTCTGCCATCGCGGACCGCTGGGTTTCGAAAGGGGTGCTGCTTCTGAATGCCTCGCTGACGCTCACCCGCTTCAGGGTGGATGTGGATCCGCATCAGTCGAAGGGCCATCTCCGGCTCTGGCGTCCACTGATCGTGGATACCTTGCGCGCCCTTGCCTTGCGGGGAAAACCGCTGGTGCTCCTTGGGTTCGGTGCCGCCGCCGCGGACGCGCTGGCCGAGGCCGGCATTGACGCGTCCGCCAGCGGGCATCTTCGCTGTGTTCTGCGTGATCATCCCGCCAGCGCCGAAGCCGTCCTTTCCAGACCCAACCCATTCATTCTTTGCAACGACTTTCTGGAGGAGATGGGCTCTCGTCCCATCGCGTGGTAAGCATGGCGGCAACAAGAACATTCGACTTTATCATCATCGGCGCCGGTTCGGCAGGCTGCGCCTTGGCAAACCGCTTGTCCGCCGATCCCGCCAACAAGGTGCTTTTGCTCGAGGCTGGTGGCCGTGACCTCAACCCGTTGTTCCGCTTGCCGATGCTGATGGGCAAGCTGTTCCATTCGGGCATCTACAATTGGCACTACCATACCGAGCCCGAGCCGCATCTGAACGGACGCTCGCTCTATTGGCCCCGCGGCAAGGTGCTGGGCGGCACATCCACCATCAACGGCATGATCTATGTTCGCGGAAACCGGCATGACTACGACCGCTGGGCGCAGATGGGCGCCACGGGATGGTCCTACGATGAGGTGTTGCCGGCGTTCCTCCGTTCAGAAAACCATGTGCAACGCCATGACGCCTACCACAACACCGAAGGCGAACTGACCGTCTGCCGGGCGCGCGGCTGGAACAGCCTGCTCGATGTCTTCAACGAGGCAGGCGGACAGGCAGGATATCCTCTCAATGACGATTTCAACGGCGAAGAGCAGGAAGGGTTCGGCCGCTATGACTTCACCATCGCGAAGGGTAAACGCTGCTCGGCAGCCCATGCCTTCCTGCGTCCGGCAAAGAAACGCCCGAATCTGACGATCATCACCCGCGCCCATACAAGGCGCGTTCTCATCGAGAACAGCCGAGCTGTCGGTGTCGAGTTCAGCCGAAAGGGCAACATTTCCAAAGTCTATGCCGACCGCGAGGTGATCCTGTCGGCCGGCGTCGTCAACTCGCCGCAGATCCTCATGCTTTCAGGGGTCGGCGCTGCTGACGAGCTCGCACAGCACGATATCCCGGTCGTCCATGACCTTCCTGGTGTAGGCAAGAACCTTCAGGATCACGTCGATTGCGTCATGGCTTATGAATGCCGGGAGCCGGTCACACTCTATTCGGACCTGCGTGCCGACAAGCTTACCTGGTCGGTGATCCAGGGCATGCTGTTCGGTGAAGGCATCACCACGACTTTCCCCTACGAAGCCGGGGCTTTTGTCAGGTCGCGCACCGATCTGGTCGCGCCGGACATCCAGCTTCACTTCATGCCGGCGCTCGAAAAGACGGCAAACCTGCATTTTCCAAACCCGTTCAAGAAAGAACGGGTGGAGGCCAACCATGGCTTCTCGTTGCGCGTCGGCCCGGTCAATCCCGAGAGCCGAGGCGAGATCAGGCTGCGCTCGGCAGACCCGATGGACCGGCCACGCATCAATGCGAATTATCTGCAAACCGAGTTCGATGTTCGTACGATGATCAACGCGATCCGTATGACGCGGAACATTATCAAGCAGAAAGCATTCGATAAATATCGCGGCAAGGAACTCGCTCCGGGTCCAGACGTCGAAAGCGACGCGGAAATGGTCAGGTGGCTGCGTGCCAATGCCATGACGACGTTCCATCCGGTCGGCACCTGCAAGATGGGCAACGACCCGATGGCCGTGGTCGACGCTCGATTGAAAGTTCACGGCATCGAGGGCCTGCGCGTTGCGGACGCCTCAATCATGCCAATCATTTCAAGCGGCAACACGAACGCCCCGGCAATCATGATCGGAGAGCGCGCCGCTGAATTCATTCTCAAGGAGGCATCCGTATGATCGTCGAGCATCGCACATATACTTTCCGGCCAGGAACAGTCGACGGCTGGTTGAAAAAATACGAGACCGAGGGCCTGCCAATCCAGAAGCGGCACCTCAACACATTTCTTGGCCTCTATGTCAGCGAAATCGGCCCCCTGCATACGACGGTCCTGATGTGGCGCTACGACAGCCTTGCCGACCGGGAGACAAGACGGGCAGCCATGTATGCCGACCCTGAATGGCAGGCATTCATCTCCGGCGTCTGGTCGCTCGGCGCCATTCAGAGCCAGGATGTGATGATCATGAATCCGGCGCCGTTTTCTCCCGGCGCCTGAAGCAAGAAGGGTGCAAGACCTTGGACCCCGAGGACGACCGGGCGGCAAACGAAGCTGCCCCAACAAGAAGTAGCTGATATCAAATCTCCAGAGCAAGGAAATGGGAACATGACCAACAAGACTTCAAGTGAAAAGCATATGCTGAACCGGTCAATCGATCGCCGAAACTTCCTCAAGACGTCGGCAGAACTGGCGGCTCTTACCGTGGCAAGCGGCGGTCTGTTGACAACTGCATCGTACGCGGCCAGCGGCCTTGTTGCACTTGTACACACCCAGGCCGCAGGCGATGCCGGTCCGGTGGACTCGATGATTGCAAAACTGAAGCAGCTCTCTGCGGAGCAAGGCTTTCAGTACCGTGCAGTTTACGCCCAGGATCCGGCGACTTACGAGACGATCTTCCGTACTTTAGGGGATGCCGGCGCCTCGGTGATCGCCTCAACGTTCAACGAAGTTGCCGAGCCCTACAAGGCGCTTGCATCCTCCTATCCAAAGACCAAATGGATCCAGCTCTTTGCTGATCCTTTCGAGCCCCCGCTTCCAAATGTGGTGACGGTTTCCTACGATTACTATCTCGGCTGCTACCTCTCGGGCATTTTCGCTGCGCGTGTAAGCAAGTCGGGCAAGCTTGGCTTCATTGGCGGCGTATCCATTCCGCCAATCAATGCCGACTACAATGCATTCAAGGCCGGCGCTTTGTCTGTGCGTCCGGACGCGTCGGTTACAATCGCCTTTGCTGGCTCTTTCCAGGACCCGGCAAAGGGGCAGGAGATCGCAACCCAGATGTATGCGAGCGGCATCGACTTTATCCAGACCGATGCCGCCGCAACCGACTTCGGCATCATTGCCGCAGCAAAGGAGGCAGAGGGACGCATGGTGAGCGTGCTCGACCCTGCCCAGTTCCCCCAGGGTCCCAAATCCGTAATCTCGATCGTCGGTCTCGACTTTGGAACCTCGCTCTATAACGAAGTGGGGAAAGCGCTTGGCGGTAAATTTGCGGGCGGAACTCATGAGCACACCGGTTTGGGAACAGGGGTTATCGACTTCATCCCCTCGTCACTTTTCGCCGAACAGGGACCGGCTGACATTGTCGCCAAAGCAAAGGGGGTTGAGCCAGAGATTGCGGCGGCGCGAGCAGCGATCCTAGATGGATCCTTGAAGGTTCCATTCAATACGAAACTCTGACCTGCGACTGGATCATGCTGCGATGACGAAGGTTCGCCCACCCATATTTGAATGCCGCGATGTGACCGTGCGCTATGGCCACATCGTCGCGCTCTCCGATGTTGGAGCCGTCTTCGAACGTGGTATGATCCACGCCGTGGTCGGCCAGAATGGCGCAGGTAAGACAACCTTTGCCCGAGTCCTGGCCGGTCTTGTCCGTCCTGCGTCGGGTGAGATCAAAATCGACGGTCGCCCGCTTGCGGGCGGAAACGTCAAGGAAGCCCGCCGTTCCGGCGTCGAACTCGTCCATCAGAGTTTTGCCCTTCCTCCCTCTTTCACGGTTGCCGAAGCCATGCAGTTTGGCGCGGAAGGCGCAAGGCTATTCACGAAGGCAAGTCTTGAAAATCGGTGGCAGCCCCACCTCGACGCACTCGACGTGAAAGTGAAGGCCAAGCAGCGCATCCGCGACCTGCCGGTGGAGACCCGGCAGGGCGTTGAAATCGCCAGGGCCCTCGTCTCGGATGCGAAGCTGCTCATTCTGGATGAGCCGACGGCGGTCCTGTCTCCTGAAGGCGCTGCGAAGCTATTTGATCGGGTTCGGCGCCTCAAGGAGCGCGGCGTAACCGTCATCCTTATCCTGCACAAAATACGGGAAGTTCTGGCAATTGCGGATACGGTCACGGTCCTGCGCGGCGGAAAGCTCGTCGATGGGCCGCTGTCCTGCGACGCGATTGACGCAACTCGGCTGGCAGAGCTGATCATCGGGCCAGCCGCGGCCCGCAATCTCAACCCGGACGACAAGGCAGTTTTGACAGGCGCAGCAATGGTCATGCATGCCGAACGGCATGCTGCGGGCACCGATACTGCCCCCGTCCTCAGGATGCGAGCCGTCTCCACACGCCCCGACCCGGAAGGTCCAGCGCTCAACCAAGTCACTTTCGACATTCAGCCAGGGGAAATTATCGGCGTGGCTGGCGTCGAGGGCAACGGGCAAAGAACGCTTGTGCGCGCCATCTCGGCACTGGCTGATGTCATCAGCGGTGAGATCTCCATCGACAGCACAATCGTGACCGGCACCCCACTCGCCGAACGACGGGCGGCGGGACTGCGCGTCATTCCCTTCGAGCGGAATGTCGAAGGGCTTAGTCTGACCAGTTCTCTTTGGGAAAATTGGTCGGCACGTGGTCTTCTTCAGATACCGCTCCTGTCCACCATTAGTCCTTCCGCTATCCGCAGGCTATGCGATACAGCCCTCAAACAATGGGATGTCCGCTATTCCGACGTCGGCCAGCGGGCAGGATCACTATCGGGCGGCAACGCCCAGAAGGTGATCCTGTCGCGGGAGATGGACGAAAACGCCCGCCTCATTCTTGCGGCACAACCCACGCGGGGTCTGGATATCGGCGCAACGTCCTTCGTATGGAAGTCGATGCGTGGTGCACGGGCGCGCGGTTGCGGTCTGTTGTTCATCTCATCGGATCTGGACGAAATCTTCGATATTTCGGACCGCGTCATCGTGATGCTGTCCGGGCGCATCGTCGCCGAATTCCGACCACCTTATGACCTTGCCGCAGTCGGTGCAGCCATGACAGGAGTGCTTAGATGATCGATCGGCTCGTCTCCGTTTTCCGCGCACTGATCTTTATCTTGCTTGGTCTCGCGCTTTGCGGCGTGATCTTTCAGGCCGCGGGCTATTCAGCCCCCCTGATGTTCCAATCGATCGCCGATGGTGCGTTCCTTAGACCTGGCGCACTGCAACAGGCGCTTCGTTGGGGGCTCCCGCTGTTTATCACGGCTGTTGGCGTGGCGGTCTCATTTCGAGCGGGCTACTTCAACATCGGCGCCCAGGGCCAGTTCTATATGGGAGCCATCGCGGCGGCTTTCATGGCCGAATGGCTTAACGGCGCGCCAGCACCAATCCTTATAACTGCCTGCTTCCTTGCTGGCATGATGGGCGGTGCGCTTTGGGCTCTCTGGCCCGGAGTTCTGCGATTGAAATCCGGTGCCGACGAAGTGATTACAACACTCATGGGGAATTTCATTGCCGGCCTCGTATTGCTCTATGTAACCGCCGGACCTCTCAAGGACCCGTCGGGCACCGGACAGCAGGCGTCGAGCCGCCCGCTTGACGCCGCTTACCGCATCAGTAATTCGCTCGGATTGTCTCCGACGATCCTTGGTTTAGCCATTCTGGTCGGCATCGCAATGTGGTTTCTGGTCAATAGAACAGCCTTTGGCGTGCTTTCTGGCCTTGCCGGTCGCAATCCGACGATGGTCGAATGGCAGGGGGCAAGGACATGGCGCATTGGGCTGGCAAGTTTCCTGCTCAGCGGCGCTCTCGCCGGTCTTGCCGGCACCGTGGAATTCATGGGGCCGAACGGACGGTTGACCGGCGGTTTCCTGCCGGGGCACGGCTTCACCGCAATCCTGATCGCACTCGTTGCCAACTTTTCGGTCGTCGGCACGGCTTTCGTGTCGCTGTTCTTCGGTGGACTTGCGTCTGCTGCTCTCTACCTTCCGATCATGGCTGGCCTGCCCTCGTCGGCAATTGACATAATTAATGCAGCCATCGCTCTCTTCATCACCGCAAAATCCAGTGTCGTCGACCGGATGGCAAAACTCGGAGGACGGATATGGAAGACTTCTTAATCGCCATCCTGCGCTCGGGCACTCCGCTGATTTACGTAACACTTGCCGGTGTCATTGCCCAGCGAGCGGGCATCTGGCATCTTGGTCTTGAGGGTCTGATGATTGCCGGAGCTTGCGCGACCGTCCTCGGCATTGTGCTCACGCAATCAATCTGGTTGGCGCTTCTCGGCGCCATTGTGGTCTGCGTTCTTGGATCTATCCTGTTCTGGTTCGTGGTCGAAAAACTCAAGGCCAACCAAATTATCGCAGGGCTCGGGCTGACAGGGCTGGGGCTGGGCGGCACTGCACTCGCCGTACAGTCGATATTCGGGACGCAGGCGGCCGTAAGTGCGCCATTCGGTCTGCCGCATATCGGCTCTGCCTTCGGACCATTCGGATCTCTTTCGGTCCTCGTCTTGATCATGCCTCTAGTCGTCCTGGCAATGTGGATTGTGTTGCAACGAACCCGTTTCGGCCTGCGTCTGACGGCGGCAGGCGAGCACCCCTTTGCTGCTCGTAGTGTTGGCGTCAATCCGGCTGTCATGCGCCTCGTCGCGCTGATGATCGGCGGTGTGCTCTGCGCGCTGGCGGGTGCCGAGCTTGCTGCGGGCAGTCTTCAGATCTTTGCTCAAAACATGACGGCGGGGCGGGGTTTCATGGGATTCGCTGCTGTGATATTCGGCGCCGCCCATCCCATTGGCGCAAGTCTGGCTGCCGTATTTTTTGCCGTTGTGGGCGCACTCGGTATCAGGGCACAGCTCGCATTTGGCGACCGCGTTCCACATGATCTGCTGCTTGCCTTGCCTTATCTGGCTACGGTTCTCGGTATCTGGCTCAGCACACAACTGCGTGGCGGCACCAAGGCCAATAACGGCTTCAGCGAGTTGCGTGACCAGTAATTGAGGCAGTCGCAATGCCGGAAGTAAATCCAGAACCCGCCGCACAAAACGAGCAGGACATGTCCATGCCCCCAAGACCAAAACAGACGATAATCAAGAACGCTACCCTCTTGACCATGTGCGCCCGAAACGCAAGCAACCCTCTTGGCGGCGACGTGCTGATTGAGGATGGACGGATATCGGCTATCGGTCAAAATCTTATCGCTGCCCCGGATGCTGCCGTTATCAACGGCGCAAACCGACTTGTAATGCCGGGCCTCGTTAATGCCCATACCCACTCCAGCGAAACCTTTCTTCGCGGCCGGTATGAAGGCATGCCGCTCGAGATCTGGTTGCTCTACGCCTATCCATTACTGATGGGGCCGATCATCGATGAAAGATTACTCTACCTGCGCAGTCTTCTTCTCGCCATGGAATCGCTCCGCAATGGCGTCACAACGATATGCGACGACTTCTTCGATCCGCCGGCGCATGACCTCTCCCGCCTCTCGACCGTCTTCAGAGCCTATGATGACGCGGGAATCCGCGCCAATGTTTCCAGTGCAGTCATGAACATACATACTCTGGATGCCTTGCCCTATGCCCGCGAGGTGATGCCGCTCCATCTTCAGGAACAACTCGATTTCGGACCGCCCATATCGACAGGAACATATATGGACTATTGCCGCTCCGCTTTCTCTTCGCTGCATGGCAAGGCTGGCCGGATCAATTTTATGATAGCGCCGTCAGCGCCACAACGCTGCACGCCTGACTTGCTGCAGGCCTGCCACGCGCTCGCAGTCGACATGGGTGTCCCGCTGCATACCCATGTCCTGGAAACCAAGACGCAAGCGGTCACCGGGCATGAAATTTACGGCAAGAGCCTGATTGCCCACATGCACGATCTGGGCGTTCTGTCGCGCAACACCACCATCGCCCATTCCATCTGGGTGGGTGAGGAAGACATCGCAATGATGGGCGACAGCAGATGCTCGGTTGCCCACAATGCCATCTCCAACCAGAAGCTTGGTGCCGGCATTGCTCCGATCCGCAGATTAATGAATGCGGGTGTATGTATTGGCCTTGGGACCGATGGCGTCTCGTCGAACGACACGGCCCGCATCTTCGATGTCATGCGGGTGGCTGGGCTGATCCATAGCGTTTCCGGCCCGGATCACGATCAATCGATCCGGGCTGACGAAATCCTGACCATGGCAACGATCGGCGGGGCACGCAGTGCTCTGCTGGAGAATGTCACCGGTTCGCTCGAAGTCGGCAAGGCCGCTGATCTGCTGATCCTCGATCTCACCACCCCCAGCTTCACCCCACTCAACGATATCACCAAGCATCTCGTCTATGCCGAGAACGGTTCTTCCATCGAAACGGTGATGATAGCGGGGCAGATCGTTGTCCATAACGGCCGCCTGCAAACGATCGACGAAGCCGCGATCCTGGCCGAGATCCGCGAGCTCGTCCCGGCGCACCTCGCCGCGCATGCCAAACTGGAGGCACGGAACGCAGCGTTCCGCTCCACCATGGCCGAAATCCATCGGCGCGCCACCTCCACGGACATCGGCATGAACCGCTACGCCGGAGATTCCGCGAGGGAGCCAGCGTAGCAGGTGCCCTCGTCCGGTTAGCAGCATAGCCGGCCGAAGACGAGAACAATCGGTGCGACGGATAGGGCAGCGACATCACCGGCGAGCATGACGGAGGCAGCCACCCACTCCTGCCGGCCAACGAGGTGGCAGAAGGAGAACAACATGTGTTCGATCCGGGCCTTCTAGCCGGAACGAGATGCACCATGTTCAGGCACACCTCGTTCCGGATTTTGTATTAGAACGTAATGCCGAGGGCGTTCATGAACGTGTCCATGCGCTCATCCAAGTCACGCTTGGTTTCTGCCCATGCCGGAACTGTTTCCAGAAGACGCTGCTGCCACGCCGAGAGGTTCGGGAATTCGGCAAAGGGCACCTTGGTGCGGTGAACCTGTGAGAACGGAGCAGCGATGTCGATGTCAGCCAGCGTTAATTCGTCGCCGACGATGAACTGTCGGCTGGCGAGATGAGCGTCGAGCACCGAGGCGGCTGCCCGGATATTCTTGAGCGCGAGATCGACGATAGAGGGGTCTTCGATCTGCCCCATCACGCGACGGGCCACTCGCTCGTTGAATAGCAGCACCGCGAAGATACGCCATTGCTCGCCTGACCAGAACATCCACTGCAAGACCTCGTAGCGTTCACTTGCGGTCTTGCCCGCGAGCGGCGAGTTGGCTTTCTCTGCGAGGTAGAGATTGATCGCCGACGCTTCCCAAATGATCGTGTTGCCATCCTGCAGGACCGGCGTCAGTCCATGGGGATTGAGCTTTAGAAACTCCAGCGTATGGCTTTCACCCTTGAAAAGATCAACGTTCACGCGTTCGTAGTCGACGCCCATGGTCTTAGCTGCGGTCGCGACGCGGCGCAGGCTGCCCGAGCCCAGGTCGCCATAGATTTTGATAGACATTCTTTTATTTCCTAATTCGGCCCGTCCCGATGACGGCGCTGGTCATTAGGTAATTTATTCCACATCTGTCGATTAGCCGGAGAAATCGAATAATATATAGTCCCCTCAGGAATGGGATCCGATCCCGAATCGAGTGGCGTTTACTTGAGCTTCGATGAACTTCACAAAGGCCCGGACCTTTGCGCTCGTTCTGCGACCGGCGGGCATGACGGCCCAAAGATCGAGATCCGGGAGCGTCCAGTCGGTGAGAACCTCACGGACCACGCCGTTGTCTAGCTCGGCCTCGAACATCCACTCCGTGGAAACTGAAAGACCTGCCCCCGCAAGGACTGCTGAGCGCACGCCTTCTGTCGCGTTGATTCGCAGCTTGGGCCTGACCGAGATGGACTTCGTTCCGTGCGGACCCTTAAAGGCAAAACGGTCACCACCCTCGCCTTGCGCAAGCACAATGGTCGTATGATCAACCAGTTCTTCCGGTGTCTGCGGCTCCCCATGCTTTTCAAGATACGATAACCCGCCCACCACGATGCGCCTGCAACGTCCGATCCGTTTTGCAACGAGGCCGGAGTCATCGAGCTGCCCCATTCGCAGGGCGACGTCGATACCCTGTTCGATCAGCCCGACATTTCTGTCATCAAGATGGACTGAAATGTCGATGCCCGGATGGGCCTCGAGGAACGAAGGCAGCTTGGGAATAATGTACTGGCACATGAAAGTCAGTGTGCCGCTGATCGTGATCTGACCAGAGAAATTCTGTGACTTGCTCCTGACGGCGGAAAGCGCAGCTTCGGTATCCTCGACAACCTTGACCGCGTGTTCGTAGAATACCTTGCCCGGTTCGGTTGGCGTGAGCTGGCGTGTCGACCGAAGAAACAGTGGCGCACCGAGTTCACGCTCAAGATGCGCAATGGTTTTGGAGAGGGCCGATTGCCCGACCTTGAGAGACTTTGCCGCGGCGCTGAACGAGTTCGTGTCATAGACGCGGATAAAATAGCGCATCGAAGTAAAAAGATCCAAGTTCTGCCTCCCGCTACTGATCAGGCCTCTATCGCCCCTGCAGACGTGCCGTTCCGCAAGGAGATGTGACCCAGATAGTGATCAGAGACAATGTCCGCCAGTCGGCGGAGAGATACTCGCCGGATCGGGACGCAGAACGAAGGCCGTCTATCAGAGGATCAATCAACACGGTGCTTTCCTGGAGGGCTTGGGGCCAGCCGGATAAACGGCGAAAATGTCGACGGGATCCCCCTCGAAGACGCTATCGGCATGGAGCTCGATGCGGACCTTATCCGCGCTCAAGTGGAACAATATCCTGAGGCTGGCGACAGCCATGCGGGCCCGTTCCGGCGCAATGAACTCGCCACGGGGTGACCGCAGCCACTCCGTCCATTCCTCAAATCCGACGACCGTCGCCGTCGTCGCTCTCGCGTTCATCGTTGCCACAAGCCAGAAGAGTAATTTTTGAACGATCATCCGGTGCAAGGGATGCATATCCGATACTTGCCGCCCTTCCTCTGACAATTGCTGCATCTGTTGGACAGATGGCACGAGGGCTACGCGCGACAAACATCCGCTGATCATCTCATTTTAGGTACTGCGTCTCCTGCCCAACTCCACCGCAGGGGACCCGCCGTTGTTAACGCAGGCCGTCTGCTCGACGCTCCATTGGGGCTACATCGACGCCAAGGACAACAGCATGAGAACGCCAATCGAGAAAACCCTGTTGCTAAAGTCTCACCTCCCTGCTCGCGCAGCCAACATCAGGGCTTTCAAGAACGTTCTCCGAGGGGCTGCATCGAGGATTGCCCTGATGATTTCGGGCGCGGCGATTGTTGGTCCAATCCCAACAAACGTCATGGCGCAACAGGTGTACGTCGGTTCTGGAACCACCCTCGATCAACGGGGCACGCCATTTACCGTCAGCACCAGCAATCAAGATGCAGTCAAGGTGGTTGGAGGCACACTCATTCTTGGCGGAGCGCCCATCAGTATCACCGCAAACGGCGGCAGCGGCATCGAATTGTATAACTCTGGTGCGCAGGGAGCGTCCGTTACAATAGTGGGTAGCCAGTCCGATCATGCCAAGATCACCGCGGCCGGTGTTTTCGGCACGGGGGTCAACATGTACGGGTACTTGCCCTCCACTCTCTATTTGGAAAATGTCGACATAGATGCCGGAATCGGCGGCTCTGGCACAGGTGTCTACGCCAATGGGCCTGGGACTGTTACGATAATGGGCGGCACGATCAGAGCAGCCAATGGCATCCACATTATGGGACCATCCGCGCTCGTCGATGGCACAAAGGTCATCACCAATGCCGCTGGCGCGGGATTCTCGTTCGGGGACAGCGGCGTGGTCGTCAGCAATACGCCTTCGGTCATTGTGGCGCGCAATTTCGACATCCTGACGGGCGTCGACTACAATACCGGGCTCGCCAACGGCAGCCGCTTTGCCTACGGGATCCTGACCGGGAAATATGCAATCGTAAGCCTTGAGAACGGCAGGGTCGAAACCTGGGGGCAAAAGAGCGCGGGTATCTGGGCGGGAGGTGACTACAATGATGTATCGCAAACCCAAACCCTTTTTCACGCTAAGGATGTCGACATCGTCACACATGGCGATGGCGCCAACGGTTTTGACAACACGTTTGTGCGCTCGGAGATGATTGGCGGGTCAATTCACACTTTTGGTGACAACAGCGATGCTGTCACTGCAGGTAACGGTGGTGTGGCATCATGGCCGGGCTCCCACGTCACTTTGATCGGAACCAGGCTCACGACAGAAGGAAACGGATCCTATGGCCTTTTTTCCTGGGGCGGTTCGACCATTGACGCGACCGGCGTTCAGATAACCACCAGAGGCGAAAGCGCCATTGGTGCGCGGGCAACTGGAGCATCGCGTTTGAAACTCGGTGATGGCTCGTCAATCGTCACGGAAGGCTTCGGTGCCCATGGTGCCGCAGTCACCTTCGGGTCGCAGATCGATATTGAAGGGTCATCCATCCTGACCAAGGGGGAAGCTGGCGCCGGCATTTTCATGTCGGGCTATAATACGCCGGCAAATGTGACGCCGACGACGAAGAACGTCAACGTTGCCAATGTCACGAATTCGACGATTGAGGCACGTCAGGCTGCCGCGCTGCGGGTGCGGGGGGCTTTTTCCAATACGTTCAATCTGACCGGCTCGCACATCATCGGGTCGGCGCCCGGCGCTCTGCTCTTCTCCAGCTCCGACTATATTTACGATGATGGCCAGGGCACCGTCGTTCCGATGCCGAGCGGCACGATTGACGTCAATGCCAAAGCCTCTCTGCTCGAAGGCAACATTCTGGCCGAGAGCGGTCTTGTCACCTTCAATCTCCGGCAAGGCAGTCTCCTGAAGGGGACGGCGCTTGTCGGATCGTCCGGGTCGCTGCTCGACCGCCTCACCATCGATGCCACAAGCGGCTGGGAGATCACCGGCTCCTCCACGCTCAATCACCTGACCAACGCTGGAACCATCGGGTTCGCAGCGCCGGAGGCAGGCGCCTTCAAGACGCTGACCGTCAATGGCGACTATGTCTCCGACAACAGTGCGCTCATGCTGAATGCCCGCCTCGGCGACGACAACTCTCCGACGGACAAGGCCATCTTCAATGGCAGCGTCAGCGGCGTCACCAGGGTTTCGGTGAACAATGCCGGTGGTCTTGGCGCGCTGACGACCGGCAGCGGCATCAACGTCATCGACGCTCGGCAGGCGGCAAGCGGTGCGTTCGTTCAGAACGGCCGCATTGCTGGCGGCGCCTACGAATACACGCTCTATGCCGGCCCCTCGAGCGGCGGATTTGACGGCAACTGGTACCTGCGCTCCACCTATGTGCCGCCGATCACTCCACCCGTTGTCCCGCCGGAACCGCCGGTTGTTCCACCCGTGCAGCCACCGGTCACGGAACTGCCGGACTACCGGGTGGAAGTGGCAACCGACATGGTTGCGCCGGCGCTGGCCCACCGCTTCGGTCTGGCCATGCTCGGCACCTATCAGGACCGCATCGCCGCCCAGAAGGGCCAGCGGATCTGGGCGCGCGCCTTCGGCGAGACCGGATCGTTCGGACGGCGCGGCGGCAGCGCCGAGACCCGGCTTGGCGACTTCACCCGGCATGGTTCGAGCTACGACTTCAATCTTGGCGGCATCCAGCTCGGCGCTGATCTCTTTGAACGGGAAGGTGAAGGCCAGACGCGCGACACAGCGGGCATCTATTTCGGCACAGGCAGGATCGACAGCGACGTGCGGGGTGTCTATCGCGGCAAGGCAGGCGAGACCGCGCTCGATGGCTACTCGCTCGGCGCCTACTGGACCCATCTTGGCGACAGCGGCTGGTATCTCGACGCGGTCGCGCAGGGAACCCGCTATGCCAACCTGAATGCAAGCTCGACCAGGGGCGAGACGCTGCAGTCGGACGGCTGGGGCTTTGCCGCCTCGCTTGAAGGTGGATATCCGGTCGCGCTCGGTGACGGCTGGACCATCGAACCGCAGGCGCAGCTCGTCTACCAGACCGTCTCGCTGAAGGACGGGGCCGATCGTTTTGGCCGCATCGACTTTGATACGGCCGACGGCCTCTACGGGCGCGCCGGCAGCAAGATCGCCAGGGCCTGGGCGCTTGAGCACGGCCGCGCCGTCACGGCCTGGGCGCGCGCCAATGTCTGGACCGCATTCGGGGCAACGGCGAAAACGACGTTTACAACGCTCTCCGGCACCAATCCCGTCGCGCTCAAGACCAGCCTCGGCGGGACCTGGGGCCAGCTCGGCATTGGCGCCTCCGGCCAGCTCAGCCGGAACACCAGTCTGTTCGGTTCGCTCGACTACAACCACAGCCTCGATGGCGGCCGCGGCTACAGCGTTGGCGGGCGCGTCGGTCTCGCATACACCTGGTGACGACAAACGGAACACCGCGAGTTGGACAAGTCCGGCTCGCGGCTTCGGCGTGGCGACGTCAACGGAAGGTAAAAACCATGCCCGTTCGAGACATTACGATAGTTTGGACCGGTATTGGCGGCCGTACCCAAACTGTTGCACCACCAATGCGGCCGAAGTGTAAGCGTCGAAACTCGATGCTGGCGGCGTGGAGACGACGCCGTCCTCGTATTGAAGCACTTGAATGTTGGAGATGTAGTTGAGGATGCCGCGTCCCGACCGTCGCAGGTCCGAGATTCTGCTCCTGGACGAAGGCACCGTAGTTCCCCTCGAGGTTCGGCCGGATATCATTTCGACGTTTGGGTGGATCGGATTCTGCCCTCCCCCGACACCTCAATGGCTATCTCGAAGTAAAAGAGAGATTTCGCGCCATCAATAGTACATTCATACAGGCCAAAACTTTGCAATGCGCACCTTAATTCAATTAGAATCATTCAAAGTTATTTATATTTTGAACGAACAGATATTACCTGAAGTAATATGCGCGAGCGTAATATGGACGGCGATCCTATTTTTGAACGAAACATCTATACATTCACCAAGCCAAAACCGATCATTTACATGATTGCCGAGCCTCTTAGGCCAAGGTCGGCTGTTATGTTTCTGGGCAGGACGATCGAAAAGGCGGTGGTAAAATTTTGGAGGCGGAACGTTCATACAATGGCTCCTTCGGAGCAGATGGTCATTATTCCGCTGCGAAAGAGTTGGCAGGCTCCAAGCGCGCGTTCGGATTTGCGCTGGACGAGACATCCCTTCCCAGGATCGATAGTATTGAAGTCATAAAATCGAGCGAAAGCAGCGGTTGGTCGGATATGGCTGTGGCGGTTACGCAAGAACGCCCACACGTTGCCGAACATCGCGCAATTTCCAGCATATGGATCGGCATGGCGATCGAACATGCTGAGGTTCGACGAACAATCGGACGTGAAACGCTCGAGTCGCCCTTCGGCATCAACAGCATCGTTATTACGCCTCCGGGTGAGGTCGTTGAGGATACCGTTCTCACGCATTCACGCTGTCTTCACCTTTTCCTGAGGGAGAGCGTGCTGAACGAAGTCGCGAACGAAATTTACGGGCGGTCAAGTGTAACATTCGAATACAATTCGACCTTTGCAGCGGCCGATGCTGGGCTGAGCCACCTTCTGCGCGCGAGCAAACAGATGCTCGCCGAACGCAGCGACGGAAGCTGGCGGGGAGATTACCTTGCGCGGGCAATTGCCAGCCATGTTCTCCATGCCCATTGCACAATTGGATTCACGGGATCGTTGCGTAACGCTACGAAACTGACCGCCGTTCAACTGAGACAAGTGGAGGAATTTCTGCGCGCATCATTAGATGGACACTTCACATTTGGCGAACTGGCGGCATCAGTTGGACTCAGTCGGACCGCATTCTTTCAGCGCTTCTCGAAGACATTCGAGCAAACACCCCAACAATACCTTCAGCGGCTTCGCATTGACCAAGCCAGGATGCTGATCAAGGCAGGCCATCTCACTCTCGCGGAAGTTGCGACGACCTGCGGATTTGCGGACCAGACGCACATGACGCGCTTCTTCAAGAAATTTCTGGGCAGGACGCCAGGCCAGTATCGCAATGACGTGCTGTAGGAATGCCTATCGACAGATTACGCGATGATACGTCGTTTGACGTCCATCGAGCGGAGTGGAGAGAATATTTCCGGCATTGAGAAATTTGGTGACCTGGTGGTGCTGGCTCCGCCTGCAGGACGACGCGAAGACGCTCAGTAGCCGAACCTTAAACGCCATTTCAGTTTTGAATGCGACGCCCGCGATTGGTGACTGTTGCTCATGTCATTACCACAATCGAGCTGGATTATGCTGACCTCAGATGAACGGAAGAAACGCGTTCGTCGGATCATGATAATGCTGCTGCCGATCTTCGGGGCTCTGACCCTATTGGCTGTCGTTGTGCTCGTCGTGTTTAACTAGCTGCTTGTGGCCGACCCGAGCGGATCACGTTTCAAAACCATCATTCTGAGGGATGACCCACACGCCAAGCAAGATCGTCAAAGGGCATAAACAGAGCCGGATCGCGCAACTCCTACCCTGGACTAACCCGGCAGGATGACGCGTGCCCAGAGATAGAGGCAGGTCCGGCGCGGTCTCAAAGTACCTTTTTGGCGAGCCAGATCGTCGCACCGCCACATACAGGATCATGCTCTACATGTCGGATCACTTCAAAACCGTTGGATTGCAATAGTTTGCCATATTCGGAATTATCCAAACTCCCGTGATACAGTGGCTGTCCCTCAAAAGTGCCTATCACTTCGCCATGCGTCGTGCCGCTGGTAAACAGTAATCCAGCCCCTGGAAGAGCGAGACGGCCGAACGTCGTAAACATTGAGCGCTGATCCTCCGGCATCAGATGGAAAAAACTGTGCCATGCGACAAGTCCATGAAATCGGCCGAGGTTAGGTAAGCGGCGCATGTCGGAGGTAAGCCACCGATGATCGGGAAACTCTGCCTTCGCCAGTTCGACCAACGTCGAAGCACCATCCACTCCGGTAATGCGATAACCTTTTTGGATCAGATATCTCGCGATTGGCTCTCCGCTTCCACAACCAATATCGATGAGATCCGCTGCTCCTTGCGGTAACGTACTCAGAAACGCATCCAGCCAAAACTGCTCGACCAATGCGCGTCCTCGCAACTTCACCCATGCAAGTGCATTCTTGTCGTAAAGGTCGATGACATTGTGTACGAAATCTGCGGACATGGATTTCCTTTCGCCAGGGCCTTGTAGTACGCAAGTTCGACCGGAAGAATGTCCGCGAATGGCGGATAGTTGACTTGCTGTCAAATCCAAATTTACGGACGACATGCGAGTTGCACACCGCTTACAAAACAACACCGCTGAAGTAGCGTCACTTCCAATGGAAATCTGGCAGAATATGCGGGTGGGATATCGAACGAGCGTCCCATTCTTTGACTGATCGTACAAGACCCTGCTCGAAACCGTGCAGCCGATTAGGCTCCTGCCGCGCTATACCCTTTGAGCGAATGGGTATGCGGCACTCGTGATGGCCTACTAACCCCTCGATGTCCCATCACGGGCGCATGCGGTAGAGTGAGTGTTTGCAATGTCAGCAGGCGCTGGTTTGAGCGCTCAAATCCAGCGAAAGAAACGGCTTGGCGATGTAGAAACCCTGAAGCCAATCCACCCCGAGTGAATTCGCAATCTCCTTGACCTCGGGCGTTTCTACTCCTTCGACGATCACTATGCAGCCGATCCCCTTTGCCATCAAAATCAGCGATTTTAGCAAACCGCGGGCAGCAATGGAACTTCTTGCGCGCCACAAGAAGCTTGCATCGAGTTTTACGATATCGGGTTTGAGGTCGAACAGATTTGCAAGCGATTCCCTCCCCACTCCGAAATCGTCAATTGCGATCCTGCAACCAAGCTCGTGTATGCGAGCGGCGAAATCCACTGCGCGTGAAGGCTGGGGAAAGGTGCCGGTTTCGGTAATCTCGAAAGTCAGGCGTTCTGCTACGCTCGGTCGTGAAGTCAGGCAATCGAATATCCCCTCCCACCAGGGCTCGCAACATGCACTCTGCGCCGCGATATTCACGCCAAGCCGCAGCTCAGGTTCACTTTGAAGAGCGTCGATAGCACGACCAACCACTAGAGCATCGACCACTCTGACCAACCCTGTCCGCTCAAACGGCCCGATGTATTTGCCAAAGCTGGAGACTTCGGGGTATCGCGTGGGAATGCGCAGAAGGCATTCGCTGTAAAGCACATCTTCGCAGCTTGGGGCCGTCGAAATCTTTTGCTGAGCAAGCACGACCTGACCATTTGAAAGATGGCCAAAAAATTCTGAAACAACGAGAAGGTCGTCGCTGCAGGCCACCATCCTGTCATTGCCGCACAATGCTGTCGGACCTGAACCGGGATCATGCCGCATGCCGCCGATTACGTTTACAACCTCGCTCGCAGACCGGAAATCTTGTTCTATTAACGCCAACAACCCATACCTTCCGTATACTCAATCTCAATTCACGAACACTGAACGACAACTCGGTCAGTTTCGTCAATTTACGGGCTGCAGCGGATAAAATATTGAATTATCGTCCATAACTAGTTTCATAGTCCGTAACTTTTGACGGTCGGACTGGACGACGAAGCACCGGACTCGATCTGAATTTCAGACAGACGGGACGCTGGCGAACGCGGATACCCTCTGGAATACAAAGTTCCTGACTAAGCGTATCGGTCGGGACATGTGACGTTTATGGGGTATCTCAAAGTTTTCATCGCCACGGCGACCAGTAGCGGGGGCAATGGCGGTATGATCAGGGTGCCTTTGGGATTTCGCAGGTGAGCATCGCCACGCTTACGTGTCAGCCGAAACTCGAAGGGGGTACCATGTTCCAGTAGATCGCAATTTGCGGCGTTTCGCTGCCATCACTCTTCCACGGCATACGAACATGCCCGGCGAATTTAAGGATGCGAACGGTCACAATACCTGCATATCTGCGGAACGTTTCAGTCGGAGGGTGAAGACAGCTGCAAGCGCCGCGGTACCGGCACTCGCGATAATAGGGCCTAGATAAGTGCCGGTACGATCGAAGACGAAGCCGGCGACAGTTGGGCCCAAAAGCGCGGCAATTCCAACTCCAGTATAGAGATAACCGAGCATGGCACCGATGTTGCGCGTGCCGAAGAGATCGGCGGCAACCGCCGGGTAAAGGCCGACGCAGCCTCCGTAAGCGGCTCCGAAGAGCACCGCGAAAATGGCGAGTGCTGCAAAACTGCCGGCTGATGCCCATACGACGAAGGACGCAGCGACGACCCCCGTCAGGATCGCGAGCATGCGCACCGCGCCCAAGCGGTCGCCCAGGCCTGCCAGCACGAAGCGCCCGAATATATTCCCGATGCCGATCAGAGCAATGAGAGCTGTTCCTGCGTCGAGCGACAGTCCAAGGTCGCGGGCCGCCGGAACGATGTGGACATAGGGGATGAAAATGCAGAAGGAGCCGAGAACGATAACGAGATAGAAAAGCGGAAAAGCGGGCTCGCGCCAGGCTCTGACCGGGCTGAGCATAGCTGGCGCGCCGGCGTTGGGGTCAGACGCGACGCGTCGACGCCGAATGAGCATGGCAGCGAATGGGCCTATCACGGCGATCACGGCCGCAAGCATGAGAAAGCAGCCTCGCCAGCCAAGATGCGGGATAAGGCGTCCGACTGCGAACGGCAATATGAGCGTTCCAAGTCCAAGACCCGCGGTCGCGATGCCGGATGCTCGAGCGCGCTTGCGAACGAACCAGGACTGGACGGCACCGATGGCCGGTATGTAGGAAAGCCCGATGCCGAGACCCACACCAGCCCCATAAGCGATATAGAGCATCAGGAGAGAACTGGCTTGGCTGGCAGTGAGATAGCCGACGACCATCGCGAGGAGGCCGGTGGCGACAAGCCGACTCGTTGACCATCGATCAGCAAGTGGGCCGACAACTGCACCAAGTGAGTAGAAGATGAAGGCAGCGATGGAAAAGACCAACGCGATCTCGCCGCGAGAAGCGTTGAACTCGGCCGACAGACCTGGAAACACAGCTGAAAATGCGTAAGCCGAACCGAACGTGATGGCCGTGGTGGCGTGCGTTCCACCAACGACGCGCCAACCGTATCGAGAGTCGGGTTCTTCGTCATAACGCTGAAACATCAGTTTCTCCCTGAAACAGGCGAGATTCAAGCGCGGGCGCGACATGTCACGTGCCATGTCCGATGACAACTCGAACCAATTTTGTCGCGAACATTCAGTTCGCTCGCGCGTTTGGGCACGGCTTCATTGAGCGGACTCTCCTGCAATACTTCAAAGGGTTCCAAGCGCGAGCATTCATTTAAATGTATATACATATTGAATGGGATCGAAAAGACGGTTCTATCGCAGACTTGCAATGGACGAACAAGGATCACCCAGGGGTACACAGCAGGGAGCCCAAAGTTCAAACCGCCCGGCAAACCACCGCAGCCTCATCCAGCAAGGAACCGTAGAGCGTAGAAACAAGCAAAAGCTGACGATTTATACGCACCTCTCCGACAATATGCGTAGGAATTTCTGTCGAGATCACATTGCTGTGCCGAGCCGCGAATGAGGCAAATGGCAGATATCTGCCGCCACCAACGACCGTGTATTTGGTCAACAGCGATGGAGGGTCAGCGCCCTGCACTGCTACTTGAGAAAGAGCAGCGGCCCTACACTGTGTTTACCATCTCCTTCGACACGATAGTGCAGTTTTTTTCTAAGAACATGTCTGACGCTATCACCAAAACACTGGGCTGCTTTTCCCATCGGATTATTTTTCCTGGAGGTGATACTGAGAACTCCTGGTCTAAATTTCTCCTTTAGATCAAGGGATACAAACACATCGGAGAATGGCTCCATATCAGTAATAATGCGGGGGCCGATCGCGCACATGTCCAACGAAATCGTAAGAGACCTGACAATCGCGACAGAGTTCACGAAAAAAATTTTGCTTTCATCGATGTTAACGCCATGACGCCAGAACAACTGCTCCATAGCTTCTTCTCGCTGACCTTGACCATTTTGCACTATCCAGTTGCAGTCGAGGAGATCATGGATCGATTTAGCGTCCTGTCTGGGATGACCTCGCCGGACGATAATGGCAGTCTCATATTCAAGCAGTGGATCTACATCATATAGCTGACGATAGGATTGATCCGCGTGTGCGATGGAGAGATCGATCGTGCCATCCCTTAAGAGAGGCTCCGTGATGATTTCCATGCTGTCAAAGAACTCAAGCTGAACCTTCGGCATCTGTCGTTTGAACTCGACAATGATCTCATCAAGGAAAAGATCCGACAGCCAGGGCGTGAGGGCGACACTCAGCCTTCCCTCCATCCGACCACGCCGAACTTCCATCTGCGCCCGCGCCGCCCTTATCTGATTGAGGATCAGTCTGGCGTGCGCAAGGAGCACTCGCCCGTCCTCGGTAAACTGGAGACCGGTCGGAGAACGGATCACGAGAGAAAGTTGCTGCCGTGCCTCCAGGTCACGGATGGCTTGGGTGACGGCTGGCTGCGAGATACCCAGCTGTCGCGCCGCAGCTCGCACACTGCCAGCGTCAGCACATGCTGCGAGCGCTTCAAGCTGATGGAACTTCATTTCACTCCCGATAACCATTGCTTATAGGGATAATAACATTCTGTCTCGTAAAGTCCATTCCATTTACCTATATAAGAATTGTCGAAAGCGACGGCTTGAAGGCTGTCAACTGTGGCTTACCGCGAGAGCAAATCCGGCTTCAGCTCTCCTGGCTGCGAGAATGCAGCTCTGCCGAACGAAACAATAGAACGCAAAGCCACGCATAATCAAGCACCCGTTACAAGGGAGGATGACAGGGTACCCAACATAGGAGTTATGATTGAACGTCGTTACTACCATAAAGTCTGATATCCGCCCCATGAGGATGCCGAGGCATTCTACGACAAAGGGCAATCGTCGCGTCAATGAGTTCTCGCTCGATAAGACACCTCTCACCCTATCTGATACCAATCGAATTCTTGCGACTAGCGAAGGGCTCGGATGGGCCGATATCGCTGCAGTTGTAAAGAAGGATGACCCGCAGGAGTGCTATCGGCGCCCCGTGTCCAGCCTCTGGATTGCGTTTCCGTTAGCACCCGCCGACATTACCAGGACCGTTGATGGATCCCGCGTTCGCGTAAGCGAAAATGACGGCAAGATCCTGCTTAATCGGCCGAAACGCGAGGTAAAAGACACCATCGCTCGGAGCAGTTCGACCTTTCACCTTTTCCTTCACGAGGCGGTTCTCGACGAGGTCGCAAGCGAGCGTCTCGGCGGGCGAGCCGAGGATATGGATTGGGACTGTGACGTGCTTGCGGATGACGAAACGCTTCTGCATTTCATGAAAGCAGTGGTCCTGATGCTGCGCGAAGGCGAAGGAACCGCCTGGCGCTCAGGGTATCTCGCGCGTGCGATTGCTGCTCATCTGGTTGATCGGCATGCAAAACCGATGCTCGATTTGCATGATGAGACGATCGTCGCTCCGCTTTCGGCTATCAAAATGGCGAAAATCCGTGAGTTCATGCAGACCAATATCGAGGGGCGATTCAAATATAGCGAATTGGCCGCCCTGATGGGGCTCAGCCGCACAGCGTTCTTCGATCGGTTCTCACAGACGGTAAACCAAACGCCTCATCAATACATGCAATCCATCCGGATTGAGAAAGCCAAGGCATTGGTGAGCGAGGGAGAGCTCTCTCTGGTGGAGACTGCGGCCGCTTGCGGTTTTTCCGATCAGAGCCACATGGCCCGAGCGTTCCGGCAACACGTCGGGGTTACGCCGTCCCGATTCCGAGCGACAAAACGTTACTATCAATGAGCACACTCATGACAGCCAGGTCAGTGGCAGAAGCCAGATTCTGCCGGACCCGCGCTCGGAACGTAAGCGTTGTCCCGATGGGCTGAGCCTGGAAAATTGCTCCACCTTTAGACATGTCTTCGGACGAGATGAAGTGTTCCCCGCCATATCGCCAAACCGCAACCACGGGAGCTTCTGACACCAGCCATTCCCTGAGGTGTCGGACAGCCGGTTTCCGCAGAGCTTCCGCTGCGCTGACGGCATGATAAGCGAACCCGGCAAAGCGCCCGGGAGAAATCAAGCGATCATGACAGCCTCGCGCGCCTGTCTCGTTGCTTCGCCTCCATCCTCAGCCTGATACGCCGATCGACCCTTGCGCGTTCCTTTCATTCATTCGCGTCTGTTTCACACTAGGCTGGCATTTTCCCAGGCACCGCGAAGACTGCCGGTGACAAGGGCGCTCAGACAATCCACCGTTCACGATGGGGCTGAACGGCATCGGCACCCTTGCGACCATCCAGTCGCAAGCAGCATCGACGAAAGTTGTGTCTGCCACGCCGACTGATTTTCCTCATTTGAGCAGATTCGCGCGCGTCTCACTCCTCTGCCGGATTTCTTCGCTCGAGCCATACGATTGGCATCTGTCTAGTACGATCGTCCCAAACCATCTTGTCGTGAGAAAAACTGCCAAGATCGACGCGGGTGACTGCGCTGTTGAGCCGAAGCAGACACTCTCTTCTATTTCGTTAACATTATCAATATCTTAGATGAAAATTTTTGGTTGCGTCGGTTCGGATCTGAGTGCCCGTCAAACGTGCACATGGATCGTACGGGACGCCTGAACGATCAACAAAGATCTGTACGATTATTCAATCATCAGGACGATCAGACCCGTATTTTCGCAGCGTTAAGGCTCTGGAGGGCGCCATGAATTAAAGGTTAGGAGTATTGAAGATGACTATTGCAAAGAGGCTTGCCCTTCTTGCTCAGTCAAGCGCGCTGATCGTGCTTGGGCAGGCTGTTTGGTCCGGACAATTGCTGGCGCAGACTTATGATCAGACGATTGATACTGATCAGTCGAGCACCGTAACATTATCAAAACCGGGCTCGACGGTACACATTGCCCCTGGCGCGACCATAGACGTGTCGCGCGGCAATGCGGTCCAAGGAAATGCAGGCGACACCTGGATCATCACCAATGATGGGATACTCAAATCAGCAACCGACATGGGCCTCTACCTCACCGGCAGCGGCAGCATTGTTACAAACAACAATATCATTACCGGCAACTACGGTATTTGGAGCACAACAGACCTCACGGTCGTCAATGCAGCGTCGGGGTCGATTACGGGCTCGGGAACCGGTATTGTTGCTCAAGGCTCCCTGACCCTTCGCAATGCGGGCACAATCTCTGGATACACGGCCGTGGGCGGCTACCTGCAGAATGGCAGCTTCGGCGTTGATATCGTCAATAGCGGCCTTCTACAGGGTATCAACACTGGCATCTCCGTCAGCGGTAGCGCCTCGGTGAGCTCGACGAACACGATCCACAACGCGTCTGGCGGACAGATCATCGCGAGCAATCCAACCGGCTACGGCATGTATTTGATGCATGGCTCGTCAACAATCATCAATGATGCCGGGGCGACGATCCGCGGCGGGCTCTATGGTGTCGCCGGTTCGGACCTGTTCACAGAGGTTGTCGTCAACAATGCCGGCAGCATCGAGGGTACGAACGGGACCGGCATTCGCTCCTATGGCGGCGGCCTCATCACCAACCAGGAAGGTGGTTCGATTTCGGGCCAGGGTGGCGTGGCTTATGTCCGCAGCCGCTATGGCGACGTGGATCTGACAAATGCCGGCACCATCACCGGAACGGCCACCAGCTTCACGGCAGGTACCGGTACCTATGCCGGCGCTGGGGCTGGCGTCTACGTGGGCGGCACCCCGGGTTATGGAACGATCAAAAACCTCGAGACAGGTATCATTCAGGGCGGCGTCTACGGCATTTACACCGGCCCTGCATCCGTGCCAAGCGACGCCTCGCCCATGTCGATCGGCAATGCCGGTACGATAACGGGCCAGACGGGCATCTCCGTGAACGGCGCCCTGGCAAACATCACCAATTCCGGCACGGTCACGGGAAACGGGGGAACTGCTATCAGCTTCGATCAGACTGGAGCCTATGATAACACGCTGACTCTCGACACTGGATCCGTGCTCAATGGGAAGGTCTTGGGCGGCGCTGGCCACGATACATTGCGTCTGAACGGAACCGGAACCGAAGACATTGCGAAGTTCCAGAACTTCGAAACGCTGATGCTGAACGGATCGGCCTGGTCGCTCAACGGGAATGGAACATTCTCCGCAGGCACCGTCATCGACACCGGTCGGCTCGAGGTCAACGGCACCCTGACCAGCCCAACGATCGATGTGCAGTCCGGTTCTGCGCTTGGGGGCAGCGGCACGATCATCGGCAACGTAATCAATGCTGGCACGCTCTCACCCGGCACGGCAATGTCGGCCGGCACGCTTGCCATTGATGGCAATCTAACACTGACGGGAAGCTCCGTGCTGGACTACCGGTTGGGCGAAGCCGGCGTTGCCGGCGGTGCCCTCAATGACCTCATCAATGTCAGCGGTGACCTCACACTGGACGGCAAGCTGAACGTCAGTTCGACCCTGGGCAGCGCTTTCGGTGCCGGTATATATCGGATCATCAATTACGGCGGCAGCCTGACCGACAATGGACTGGCCCTTGGCGACATGCCGGCGGGCAGCACCAATTCCATTCAAACGGCGATTGCGGGCCAGGTAAATCTTATCAATGCAACCGGGCCGCAGCTGAGCTTCTGGGACGGTGATGCCGGCCCGAAGGGAAATGGCGTTATCGACGGTGGTAGCGGCGTTTGGCAGGCTTCTGCTGGTAACAAGAACTGGACCGAAGCGTCAGGTGTTCTCAATGGTGGGTACTCCGATGGTTCATACGCCGTCTTTGCAGGCAAAGCCGGCACCGTGACGGTCGACAATAGTCTTGGAAGCGTAACCGTTGCCGGCATGCAGTTCGCCACCGATGGCTATAAGATCCAAGGCGACCCGATCACGCTGCTGAGCGGCGAGACCTCGATCCGCGTTGGTGATGGCAGCAAGGACGGCGCAGGTTTCACCGCAGAGATCGCCTCGTCGCTGACAGGCGACGGCACACTTGCAAAGACCGACGCCGGCACGCTTATTGTGAGCGGCACCAACACCTATACGGGCGGCACTCTGATCCAGGGTGGCGTCTTGCGGGTAAGTTCCGATGCCAATCTTGGTGCCTCGACGGGCGGTCTGACATTCGAGGGCGGTGCGCTGCGGACGACGTCGAGTTTCGATACCTCCCGCTCGATCTCCCTTCAGTCCACCGGACTCGTGGACGTCGCAGATGCGACGACGCTCGGCCTCGCCGGCACGATAACCGGATCGGGCGATCTGCTAAAGGATGGTGATGGAACGCTGATTCTAAGCGGTAAAAACAACTATGGAAACACGCTGATTCAAGCCGGCACGCTTATCGGCAACACCAACTCGATCTCCGGTGATATCGGCAATGCCGGTACGCTCGTTTTTGATCAGGGTGTTGACGGCAGCTTTAAGGGCAACGTCGTCGGGCTTTCGGACGCAGAAGGTACCGTGGTCAAGCACGGAACGGGTTCCCTTGCGTTGGCCGGCACGTCGACACTCGACTGGACCATCGAGGAAGGAAAGATCGTCTCGGCGGCGGAACGTTTTATCGGCAACGTCGACATCGCCTCTGCAGGGACCATGACCTTCGATCAATCAGCCAACGCAGTTTACGCAGGCACGATCTCGGGAAACGGTACGTTTGAAAAAACGGGCACAGGGGCAACCGTGCTGCACGGCGACAGCTCGGCATTTGACGGCCTCACGGCCATCAACGCGGGTACGCTCTTCGTTGATGGCAAGCTCGGCGGCACAGTCGGTGTTGCAAACGGCGGCGTGCTCTCCGGGAGCGGAACCGTGGGCAGTACCATTGTCGGGACCGGAGGCACCCTGTCGCCCGGACAGGCGCCGATCGGCAATCATTCGAACAATGATCCCGCAGCGGGTACGTTGACTGTACAGGGTGATCTCACCTTCCAAGCCGGCTCGACCTTTGCTGTCGACATGTCGTCAACGGCCTCGGATCGTGTGAACGTGCTTGGCAAAGCAGCCATCGATGGCAGCACGGTGTCCGCCGAGAAGGCAGGAGGTGTGTATCTCCCCGGAAATCGCTGGACAATCCTCAACGCCACCGAGGGTGTCACGGGCAACTTCACGTCTGTTACGGAGAACCTGCCCTATGTCGGCCTGACGCTTGGTTACGACATCAACAATGTCTACCTCGACATCAAGCGCAACGACACCGCCTTTTGTCTGCCCGGTTTTACCTTCAACCAGTGTTCAGCGGCCAACGGCGTGGAGAGCCTCAGTGAGGGTCAACACCTTTATGACGTGATCGCATCGCAGGCCGATGCGGCTTCCGCCGCTCGCGCGTTCGACCAGCTGTCGGGTGAAATTCACGCCTCCGCCAGGACTGCATTGACGGAAGACAGCCGGTATGTTCGCGAAGCCATGAACGACCGCCTCCGCGGGGCATTTGCCACGGTAGGTGCGCCCGGCATTCCGGTTCTTGCCTATGGTGCGGGCGGACCGAACCGGCTGCCTACGGCTACCTACTCCCCTGCCCTTTGGATGCAGGCATTCGGAGCGTGGACGACGTCGGCATCCGATGGCAATGCGGCTCGGCTATCGCAATCCACGGGTGGGTTTTTCACTGGAATCGATGGTGCGTTTGGCGACAACTGGCGCCTTGGCGTGCTTGGCGGATACAGCCGCACCAATTTTACCGTCGACGGCAGGCTCTCCTCGGGGACGGCCGACAACTATCATGTTGGCGCCTATGCGGGCGCTCAGTGGGGGAATCTGTCCTTCCGTACCGGGGCGGCCTACACGTGGCATGATGTTTCGACGGACCGTTCGGTGGTTTTCCCCGGATTTACGGATCGCCTGACCGCGGGCTACCGCGCGCAGACGGCACAGGCCTTCGGTGAGCTGGGATACCGCGTCAATGTCGGCAAGACTGCACTTGGGACCATCTCGCTGGAACCTTACGCTAATCTTGCCCATGTTCATCTCCGCACCTCGGGCTTCACCGAACACGGGGGGATCGCTGCCTTGTCCGGAAAGTCCGGCAGCTTTGACCAAACCTTCTCGACGCTAGGCCTTCGCGCCCAGTCCGAATTTGAGTTGGACAACGGGACGAAGATCACGGCTCGCGGAGCGGTCGGTTGGCGTCGTGCCTTCAATGCCCAAACTCCCAAGGCAAAACTCAATTTTTCCGGAGGAAATGTGTTCGACATCGCAGGTGTTCCGATGACCCGGGACTCTCTCGTGCTTGAAGCGGGTTTGGATGCCAGGGTTTCGAAATCAATGACGATCGGTGCATCCTATGTGGGGCAGATATCCGGCTCTCAGCAGGCGCACGGCATCAAGGCGAGCCTAAACTGGAAATTCTAGCTGTCCCTCACTGAAAATGCGGCACTTCGGTTCCGCCAGGAGTTGGCCCGGTCGCGGCGGGCCAACTTTCGCCATGTCAGTCCCCGCTCGTGTCCACAAATCCACACGCGGACGGCCCCCCGTTTCGGCATGGATTCGACACGCAAACGGCACCCACCCGCCAGAGCTTCCCAGATACAGACATACACAACCGTCAATGCCTGGATCTTCTACCTGTTTGTGAGTTGATGATGAACAAAATTCAGTACCCAAGCTGGTTAGGTTTCATGGCGGAACCTTTTGCTTCCAGCGCGTCGCCGCGATCCCCTGCACGCTACCCCTCAGCCGCCGGGGAATCCGGCCCCCTCGTCCCGGTTCTGTCGCAAACCGATTGCTTACCGTTCGTCCGCTATATCCATGCATGACGCCAACGAACAGCCGCTGAACGGCGGGCTGATCTCGGCCCGCATCGACAAGGGCAGGCACACTCATACCGGCCTTGTCCTGCATCGTCAGCTCGACGAGCTAGTGCCAGGCGCGTTCAGACTGACGGCCAATCTCGTGCAGCCGGCCTGACATCCCAGGCCGGCGGTTCAATCGCTCCATTCAACCCTTCGACATATCCAGCGGCGGCTCGACACCAGCCTTGAGCGGGCTGACATAGGGCGTACGAGCTGTCTGCTGGGCGAGCGCATGTTTGGAATCCTCGAGCAGAACCGGGTTGGTGAGAACAGCCAGGCCAAGCGCCGCCATGGCCTTGGCCGCATGCACCATGGCTTTGTGCGCTGCCGGTGCCTTGCCCTGCGCAACCACTTGCCACGTATGGAAGGGCGTGCCGATAGCGACCGTTGGCGCATGCACCTGCACGGTCGGAACGACCCAGCTGACATCCGCAATATCGGTGGAGCCGATGAAGGGTCTGCGCACTGTGTCAAAGGGCACAAGAAACTCCGCCAGCGGTGCATCGGTAACCGGCATGCCGATCGCTTGATAGACCGACGCTATCTCCTGCTCTGACAGAGTTTCACGAATCCGCCGGGCAAAATTGCGGTCATTGTCATCAAAAGCCGGGGCACCGAGTTCTTCCATCGCGCGGTACAGCGCCTGTTCGAGCGGCTTGTTGCCCAGCGTGTTGGAGACGGCGCTGATGATTTTCATGTCAACGCGCGTCTCGGTCATCATCGCCGCACCCTGCGCGATCTTGTGAACCCGCTCCACCAGATCGAGCATGCCCGGCAAATCCATGGCGCGAATGGAGTAACGCACTCGCGCATGGGCCTGCACCACATTGGGTGCTATCCCGCCCGTATCGAGCACGGCGGAATGCACCCGCGCATCGGAAGGCATATGCTCGCGCATGTAGTTGACGCCGACGCTCATCAGTTCCACCGCGTCCAAGGCACTGCGTCCGAGATGCGGGGAGGCTGCCGCATGGGCCGCCCGCCCGGTGAAAACAAAGTCGGCACGGGTATTAGCCAATGACAGGGCAGGCGCGACTTCCCAGAAACTGTAGGGATGCCACGAGATTGCAACATCCACATCATCGAAGGTCCCGGCCCGCACCATGAAGGCCTTTGCCGCGCCACCCTCTTCGGCCGGGCAGCCATAATAGCGCACCCGTCCGGCAATTCCCTTCTCGGCCAGAAAGTTTTTCAGCCCCACTGCCGCCAGCAAAGCGCCCGCGCCCAGGAGGTTGTGGCCGCAGCCGTGTCCGTTGCCGCCAGCTTCAACAGCGCTGTATTGCGTCATCCCGGCCTCCTGAGACAGGCCCGGCAAGGCATCATATTCCCCGAGGAAGGCAATGACCGGTCCGCCGTCTCCGGCCTCTCCGACGACGGATGTGGGAATGCCCGCCACACCTTCCGTGATGCGGAACCCGTGATGCAGCAACTCCGCCTTGTGTTCGGCAGCCGACCGGACTTCCGTGTAGCATACTTCCGGCATGGCCCAGACGCGGTCGCTCATTTCAATGAGCCGCTGCTTTTCGTCCTCGACCTTTTGCCACAACCCCTGACGGTCATTCATGCTCATCTGCTTGTTCCTTTATCTCTCAGAGTTGTGCCGCATCATCGAAAACCAGCGCGGAAGCCGGTGGAACGGCGCCTTCGAACCAGAATGCCGCAGCGGCACGCGACATGGCAGCGCCGTCATGGCCTACCCCTTCAACCCCGACAAGCCTCCAGTTGAATTCCATCCCAAGACGTTTCGCCGCGCGCTCGGCAAATCCATAGACGAAATGTGCGCGCGCATAACGTGAACGCCCCTGTGCAAGCGCCTCCGGCTGGGAGGGCAGGTTCGGGTCGTCCTCGGCTATGTCCTGATCGCCGGCGAAAATATGCATCGGATAGGCAAGCCAGCGCGCAAGCTCGGTCTCAGACAGCCCGATCCCGCCCGTCCCCTCGGGAAATTGCCGCTGCAGGTCCGGCAATGTGTACCAGCCGGGATTGGCGGCAATGACAGCTGAAAAGACACTGGGATTCTGTGTCGCCAGCAGGCGATGCGCAAACTGGCCGCCGGCGGAATGTCCGAACAGGCGGGCCTGCGCCAGCCGGGTTACACCACTGGCCTGAAGCGCGGCAAAGATGCGGGCCGGAACGCCATAGAGCCATTCCTCTCGCTTGCGCGCCTCACCGTTTGCGTCCATGACAAGGCCGTTATTGTAGCTTTCGGCCTCCGGAAACTGCGCATCGGAAAATGTCGGGGCAACAATCAGCAGCTTGTGTTTCTCAGCCGCCGGTATCCAGAAATCCCGATACTCGTCGCCATTGCGCAGCATGCCGTGCTGGACAATGACTACGGGATCGTCAGGGCCATGGGCTTGCGGCCGGTAGAAATGAACGGTCAGCGGCCGGTCAGGATGGAACCTGTCAATGTGGGGTATCGCGCTGCTTCCAGTCGCGGGAATGAGGTGGACGGACGTCATGCTATCTCCGAGTTATGCAAATGGCAGGCCGCACTCTGCCCTGGAGCGACGTTCCTGAGTTCGGGGCGGCGTTCACGGCATACGGGCATCGCCTGGCCGCAGCGCGGATGAAACGGACAGCCGGTTGGTGGGTCGAGCGGCGATGGCAAGTCTCCCTTGAGCGGCTCAAAACTGCGCTTGCGCCGGCTGATGGACGGGCTGGCATGGATCAGCGAGGCACTGTAGGGATGTGCCGGCTTGCTGAAGATTGCCGCAGCGGAGCCGATCTCGACGATGCGTCCGAGATACATGATCGCTATGCGGTCGCTGATATGCCGGACGATACCCAAATCATGGCTGACAAACAGATAGGTCAGCCCGTAACGCTCGCGCAAATCCATGAACAGATTGATGACCTGCGCCTGGATGGACACGTCAAGTGCAGACACCGGTTCGTCACAGACCAGAAAATCAGGCTTCACCGCGAGCGCGCGAGCAATACCGATGCGCTGGCGCTGTCCGCCGGAAAACTGGTGCGGATACCGATCCCGGTAGGCCAGATCAAGCCCGACTTCCTCCAGTGCCTGATTGACGGCACCGGTAATTTCGCTCTTGGGCATCAGCCGGTGCACTTTAAGGGCTTCCCCGACGATCTGGCTGACACGCATGCGCGGATCAAGCGAGGCATAGGGATCCTGGAAGATCATCTGCACCTTGAGCAGGAAGTTCAGCCGTTCCTTGCCCTTGAGTTTGCCGACAGGCTGCCGGTCATAGATCACCTCACCGGCGCTTGGCTGGTGAATGCCCGTCGCCATGCGCGACAAGGTGGATTTGCCGCATCCCGATTCCCCGACGAGGCCCAGAACCTCGCCGCGCTGGATGCTCAGGTCTACCCCGTCAACGGCACGCAGGACACGTGGCGGCGCAGCCTGGCCGGCGAGGGCCAAAATGCGTTCGGCCATGGAGGATTTGGCATGGAAGTGTTTCTCGACACCCCGCATTTCAAAGAAAGGTTCAGTCACGGCCTGGCCTCCTGAACTGGCGCGGGATGGGCTGCCTGCGGCACGGGATTATGGCAGTGCAAACCCCGGCCATCGATCATCCGCAGGACCGGATAGCTCTGGGAACAGACCGGCTGCACCCGTTCACAGCGCGGTCGGAACGGGCATCCGCCCGGGCGGGCGTCGATCCGCGGCGCATTGCCGTCAATCTGATGCAAGCGCTCGCCTGGCCTGACCATGCCGGTGGATGAATTCAGCAAACCAAGCGTATAGGGATGCAAGGGCCGGTCGAGCACGTCATCAACCGTACCGGTTTCCACAATCTGGCCCGCATACATCACGGCCACACGGTCGGCAAGTTCAGCCACCACCGCCAGATCATGAGTGATCCAGAGCACGGCAGTACCGGTTTCACGCGCCAATTTCTGCACTTCATAGAGAATCTGGCTCTGAATAGTCACGTCCAGCGCCGTTGTCGGCTCGTCGGCAATGATCAGGTCCGGATTATTGAGAAGCGCCATGGCAATGGCCACGCGCTGGCGCATGCCACCGGAAAATTCGTGCGGATATTGTTTCAGCCGCACTTCCGGCGAGGAAATCCCGACGCGCCCGAGGGCTGCCACCGCTTCTCTCGCCGCCTGGGCCTGACCGCAGGCACGATGTTCAAGGATCGCCTCGCACATCTGCTCGCCAATGGTCAGCACAGGATTGAGTGTTGACAGCGGGTCCTGAAAGATCATGGCGATGCGATCGCCGCGCAAATTGCGCAGGCGTTCGCCGGAAGCGCCGCGCAGGTTCTCGCCATTGAACAGCACGTCGCCCGCGACGATTTCACCTGGCGGATCGATGAGCTGCACCAGCGAGAAACCGGTCACCGATTTGCCCGAACCGGATTCACCGACCAGACACAATACTTCGCCGCGCTCGACCGTCAGGTCAATGCCATCCACCGCAGGCCATGCGCCGCCGAGCAGATGAAAGACGGTTTTGAGGCCGCGTACTTCCAATAGAGGCGCCATCACCCACCCTTTACGTTAAAGCTGCGGCGCAGGCGGTCGCCGACAAAGTTGAGTGACATGATCAGCAGCACGAGCGCGAGACCGGGGAAGACAGCAATCCAGTATTCGCCGGAAAGCAGGTAGTCGAACCCGTTGGCAATCAGCAATCCGAGGGATGGCTGGGTCACGGGAACCCCTACCCCAAGAAACGACAACGTGGCTTCCAGCGTGATTGCGCTGGCAATATTGATCGTGGAAACGACGAGGACCGCGCCAATCGAATTGGGCAGCAGATGTGCCAGCATGATGTAGGGTGTCGGCAGCCCGAAATTGACGGCTGCCTCGATGTATTCCTTGCGGCGCTCCACCAATGCCGATGCCCGCATCAGGCGCGCATATTGCGCCCATTGCACCAGCATAATGGCGAAAATCACCTTGTCCACGCCGCGTCCCACCGATGCCAGCAGGACGAGGGCAACGAGAATGGACGGAAAACCCAGCATGAAATCGACGATGCGCATGATCAGTGCATCCACCATGCCGCCCAGCTGGGCGGCAAGCAGGCCTGCCGCAACCCCGATCGTCAACGCGCCCAGCGTTGAAAGCAGGCCAACCAGGAGGCTGGTGCGCAGCCCAAATAGGATGGCGCTGACCATATCGCGGCCTTGCGCATCGGTTCCCAGCCAGTAGACCGAACCGCTCATGCTCGCGGCCCCGGGCGCCAGCCGGTTGTCCATGACGCTGAGCGTGGCAAGATCATAGGGGTTTTGCGGGGCAATCAGCGGGGCAAAGACCGCAAGCAGAACGAGGCAGGCCAGCAATATGCCGGCACCGCGTGTCGTCGGCTTTTTGCGGATGCCGCGCAAGACTTTGCGGCGCAGCGGCGTCGCCGTATCATCCGGAATGATCGGCTTGTTCATACCATATCTCCGGACAGTTTTACGCGCGGATCAAGAACCGCATAGAGTACGTCGACAATGAAATTGACGACCACGAACAAAAGCGTTGCCAGCATCACATAGGCAACGACGACAGGGCGATCGAGCTGATAGATGCTGTCGATCAGCAATTTGCCCATGCCCGGCCAGGAAAAGACTGTTTCCGTGATCGTGGAGAAAGCCACAAGGCTGCCAAACTCAATACCGACCACGGTGACGACGGGGATGAGGATGTTGCGCAGCACGTGCCTGCCGACGATACGCCGGCGCCTCACGCCCTTTGCCCGGGCAAATTTCACATAATCCTGCGTCATGGCTTCCGTCGTGCCGGCTGCCACCAGACGGATCATCAGCGCCATGTTCGGTATGGCGAGATTGAGCGAAGGCAGAATCAGATGCCGCAAACCATCCGTGGTAAACAGGCTGGTCTGCATGCCGAGAAATGCAACCGTTTCGCCCCGTCCGGCGGTCGGCAGCCAGCCCAGCGCCACGCTGAACAACAGAACCAGCATCATTCCCTTCCAGAAACTGGGCAGGGAAAAGCCGATCACAGTACCCGTCATAATCACCCGCGACGCGCGGCTATCGGGATTGAGGCCCGCCAGCAGACCCAGCGGAATGCCGATCACGGCGGCTCCCGTCATCGACAGGAGCACCAGTTCGAAGGTCGCTGGCAATCGGGCGAGGATCAGGGAAACGACCGGTACGCCGTGCACGAAGGAAGTGCCGAGGTCGCCTTTCATCGCATTGAGCAGAAAGGTGAAATATTGCTGCCACACCGGCAGATCCAGTCCAAGCCGCTTGATCAGCGCCAGCCTTTCGGCGGCGCTGACCTGCGGCGGAACCAGCAGTTCAACAGGATCACCAATGCCATAGACGGCGAAGAACACAGCGACGGATACTGCAACAAGAACCAGAGCACTCTGGATCAGCCGCTGAAGAATATAAGCTGTCATGGCATATCACTCAGATTTCTGTCCCGCGCCGGCTTATTTCGCCGGCTTGACGGACATCGCCAAAGTGAACTGGTCTGAGCGGCCCGTGTAGGTGAGGTTGGCCTTGTGTGCCCACACAGCGCTTTCGAAATGCAGCGGGATGAACGCGAAATCCTTCATCATTTCGGTCTGTGCCTGCTGCAGCAGGGATGAACGCTTGGCATCGTCCAGCGTCGAAATCGCCTCCAGGATCAGCTTGTCAAAAGCGGGGTTGGAATAACCACCATAGTTGGAACCGCCGACCGTGCCCTCCTTGTTGGGTGTTGCCGGCCACTGACGCAGGAAGGATGAGGCCTCACCGCTGGTCGATCCCCACCCGCCGATTGCTACACTCAACTCCTTCTTCGAACGGCGCGGGAAGTAGATGGCGCGGGTCATGGCGTCAACATCAGCCTTGATGCCGACCTGCGTCAAATATTGCGCCACGGCCTGCGTGATCTGACTGTCGTTGATGTAGCGGTCATTGGTGGTGGAAAGCGTCAGCTGAAAGCCGTTTGTATAGCCTGCTTCAGCAAGAAGTTTCTTGGCTTCAGCCGGGTCATAACGCAGCTCCGGCGGATTGGGCAGCGTGCCGAACATGCCGGTTGGCAGAAACTGGTAGGCGGGTTCAGCTGCACCATCCATCAGGCGCGCAACGATTGCCTTGCGGTCGATGGCGAGCGACATGGCCTGACGTACACGCACATCCTGCAGCGGATTCTTGCCGTCGGCAGCCTTGACAAAGGGGCTTTGAGCGCGACCGATATCAAGCTGGTAATAGATCACGCGCGTCGTCGGCGTAATCACATAACCGAAGCGCTTGTCATCCTTGATACGGGCCAGGTCGCGGGCGGCCGGATTTTCAATCACGTCATAGTCGCCGGCCAGAAGACCGGCCAGACGCGGCGCTGCATTGGGCACCGGCAGAAAGCGGACGCTTTCCCACGGTTCGGCATCGCCCCAATATTTGTCATTGCGGTCGAGATCGATGGCGGAGCCCCGTACATAGCTTTTCAATTTGTAGGGGCCTGTTCCGATGGCGAGCTTGCCGTCATTGAAATCCCCGACCACCGGCCAGGCCCCGGTAACGCCGCAATTCTTGCCAATATCGAAACTGAGCTTGTCGTGCTTGACGATGGAAGAGCTCAAAACACCGACGGTGCCGAGGAATGTCGGCAGCAGCGGTTCAGGCGCCTTGGTGGTAATGACCACGGTGTGCGCGTCCGGCGTTGCGACGGATTCGAAATTGCCGGTAATGTCGGCGAATGAACCGGCAATCGCGGTTTCGTTCTTCAGTGTACGGCAGAACGTAAAGACCACGTCATCGGCGGTGAAAGGCGAACCGTCCGAGAATGTGACGCCCTCACGCAGCTTGAAAGTCCAGGTGTTCTTTCCGTCATTTTCCCACGAGGTTGCGAGCGCCGGATGCAGTTTCTGTTTTTCATCCTGCCGAGTCAGCCCTTCAAAGATGTGGGCCGTTAGGGCATTATTCGGTGTAAGATCGTGATAATGCGGGTCGATCGCGGTCGGCTCGGAGCCAAGGGCAATGCGTAAAGGCTGTGCATGAGCAGAGCCGGCGAAAAGACATGTTGTCAGTAGGCATGCCAATAGTGTCTGTTTATGCATAAAGTTCTCCGTTCCCCAACGCCTCGTCATTTTTGACATGTTTATTTTCAAAAATAACGTATATGAAAATTTTATGCCGTCAACACCGGAAACGCGTATGTCAAAAACGTTGAACCCAAACTCCGATTTCTCCAACCGCATGTCTGCCGCTTACCCTGCCCTGAGCAAATCGCACCGCAGGATTGCCGACTTCGTGCTGGCAAGGCCGCTTGATGTTGTCGCGATGTCCATCGAAGGCCTGGCCCAGTCAAGCGGCAGCTCCACGGCCACCATCACCCGCTTCGTTCGCGCGGCGGGCTACAGCGGCTATGCCGAGTTCCGCGAGAAAATCGTTTCAGATTTTCAGTTTGTGCCGGAGGAAATCCTTGCCGTTGACGATATGGGCAAGGAGACAGGCCAAAGGATTTTGTCGTTGCACAGCCTGCTGGCGGACAATGCGGACAACATCAGGGATACGATAGCCAATATCGATAACGCCACGTCTTCCGGTTTCATCGCGGCGCTGATCAACGCAAAGCGGATCATCATTCTGGGCACCGGTGCAAGCCACTACGCCGCAACGTTTCTGGAAGAAGGCCTGGCGCTCTACACGGAAAAAAGCGTCTCGAACATTCTGTCCAGAGGCGCCTCCGAATATTCCAACAATTTCGTGCGGTCCGTGGACGAAGGCGACGTCGTCATTGCCGTCTCCATGCCGCGCTATTCAAACAATACCGTGCAGCTGTCGAAAGCGGCCAAAGAGAAGGGCGCTTTGATTCTGGCAATCACCGACAGCCCAACCTCGCCCCTGGTTCCTGTCGCTGACATCATCCTGTTTGCACCCGCCCGCAACCGTCTCTTGCCGAATTCACCCGCAGCGATTTTCGCACTCGCGGACGCCATTGTCACCGCCGTCGCAGCCCGCCGCCCGGATATTGTCGCCTCGACGATCGGCGTCCCGCCCGAAGACCTGTTCCTGTGATCCCTACTTCTCGACGGCCGCAACAAAACCCGCGTGGAAGGCCGCAAGATCAGCAACGCTGACATCCGACACCGCCCAGAATGTCAGGCCGCCGCTGGCCCATTCGGCAAAATTATAGCCCTCTCGTGTCCTGCTCGCGCCCCACCCGGAATGGCAAGGCAGCTATGATCAGGATGGCCCGACCGCCATCACCACCCGCCGCAAGCTCATCGATCGTGTCATCGCCGACAACATACAGATCTGCGGCTCACACTTTCCGTTCCCCGGCTCGGGCACCTTCGTCAAGGACGGCAACGCCTATGGCTTCACGGCCACCGTCCAGGCTTAGAAACACAATGGAGATAGGATCATGATCAAGACTGCATTCATCGGCTTTGTAAGCCTTGTCACGGCTGCAACCCTTATGCCCGGCACCGTCGTCGCCCCGGCCTACGCCGTCGACAATATGGAGACGGCAGGCGCTCCGGATCTGACATCCGCGACTGCGGCTTAGCGGCTGAAAGACGCAATGGTTTTCAGTGCTCCGTCGAGTGCAGTTCCCTTTTCGTCCTTGAGCGCCGCCTCGCGCAGCCGCCTGATCCAATCAGCAGCATCGGCACGCCCCCTCAAATCATCCAGGATCGAGAGCACGCGATCAAATTTGGACTGCCCGCGCACATGCGTATCGCTGTACCCCTTGATCAACCGGCGACAATGAATGATTTCGACACCAAGCGCGTAATCATCCGCCGCGCGATCGAGCGCAAGCTTATACCAGCGCTGGAGATGATCTACCTCCACATGATGGCGCAGGAGCAAGCGGCGCCAGCGGCGCAGCCCGCTGACGCACCAGAGCAGGGCGAAACCTGACATGCTGTCCGTCCGGATATGCCGGCCGTGATTGATCCGCCGGTCCACCCAGGCAAAGAGTTGTGGCCGCTTTTCGATGTAGCGGCCGATCGCGAGCGGAAGCGTGCCGCAGAACTCTTCCGCCCGCGGATGAAAATACTCGGTCAGTTGCAGCACCGCCGCGTCATCGACGCCGACTTCGGCGCGAACGCGGCGATCCCGTTTGGACCGCGTTTTCAGATCGGCCACCCGGATCATGTCGTCATAGCACATGGCATTGGCAAGATGTTTTGCAGCGGCAATCGACAGCGCGTAGGCTTCCGCCGCAAGGTCCGCCTTGACGGCCATATCCAGACGGTCGAGATATTCAGCCCCATAGGCAAGATCCTGATAATCCGTGACTTTGCGCAATCCGCGCAGCGCCATGTCCTGAACGGGCATCGGATAGGCCGCGATGCGCGCATTGAGCTGTTGCCACTGTGCGAGAAGCCGTGCGGGTCCCTTTGCCTGTTTCCCTGTTGGCCGCGCGTCTGACGTCACCGCCGGTTCGGCTTGGCCCTCCTTGCTGGTTTGGTCATACGCCGCTCCGAACGCCCGCATGCTGGCGGCTGCGCCCCGGCCCGAACCACTGAGGACGCTCTCATAGCTCCGGCGGTCAAATGGCAATGCGCCCGACGCGGCCAGTGCGCCGAACAGGCTTGCCGAGATCATTGATCCCGCCTCAAGCGCGACTTTTTCCAGATCAAGACAGACCAGATGCCGCGCGGCAGTCTTCATCGTTGCCATCACCTGGTCCGACGGTGCCCGCCCGTCGCCGGGCTCGATCTTTTCCGAAACCGCAGCGATGCGGTGAGAAGAGGCAATCAATGTCGTGCGGTTTGGCGTGACGAACCCCCGCATGACGGCGCGTCCCGCCTCCATCAGCTCCGCTGCAATCAGGATGTCCACATCCCCTTGAGCCGGCGCCAAGGCAAAAACCGGCATGCGGCCGGTATCCCGGCACATCTCGACATAATAAATGGTCGCGCCGGTGCGCTGGGCGACACCTGCCACCGATGTGGATTGCGCCCGGTAGCCATTGTGTTCGGCAACGGCGGTGATCCAGTCGGCCAGCACACCGCCGCCTTGGCCGCCAACCGCCAATATGGCAAGTTTTATGATCGCGCCGGTGTCTTCCCCCACGGTCCCGGCGGCTAATGAACCAGACATGTCACGCATCCACAAACTCCAGCCGCCGCTTCTCGCGCCTGCTTTGCATCGTCCTGATTATCGCCCGGCGCAGCCTGTCGGCGAACCGCAGCCATGGACCGGGATTGTGAACCACGTCGGCCCTGTAGAACGATGGGCACAGCACGGCGGCATCCGCCACCTCCCCGCAATTGCCGCAACCAACGCAGCTCTGGTCAATATGGGCCACGGGATCATCCCTGAGCGGATCATCCAGCGTTTTTACCGACAGGGACGGGCAGCCGGACAGCCGCATGCAGGCATGGTCACCGGTGCAGATATCTTCATCAATGCCGAATTTCGGCTTGACGACGGTCTGCCCCGCCTTGATCGCCGTGTCTATCAGGGGTTTTTCCCGGCGTTGCCGGTTCAGCATGCACTCGGACGACGCAATGATAACTTTCGGGCCGGTTTCAGGCGTAGACAGCGCTTCACGCAAGGTGTTGCGCATCCCGCTGACATCATAGGTGTTTTCAATGTGGCGAATCCATTTGACCCCCATGCCCTTTACGGCTTCGGTGATCGGATGCTTCGTTGATTTCGACCGGTTGCTGGCGCGCGACGAAAGAATGTCCTGACCGCCGGTCGCGGCAGAATAATAATTATCGACGATAACGATGACGCCGTCATTGCGGTTGAAGACGGCGTTGCCAATGGAAGAGGTCAAGCCGTTATGCCAGAACCCGCCATCGCCAACAAACGAGATCGAACGGCGCCTGGCATCCGGGGAATTGAAGGCAGAGGCCGAAGCCGGGCCCAATCCGTAGCCCATCGTCGTTGCCCCAAGCTCGAATGGCGGCATGATCGAAAACAGGTGACAGCCGATGTCCGATGCGATGTGATGCGGTCCAAGTTCCTGCTCGATGAGTTTGGTTGCAGCAAAGATGGGCCGTTCCGGACAGCCGGTGCAAAAGCCGGGCGGCCGTCCCGGCACGATAGCGGCCAGGTCGGAAATGTCCTGGGAAATATCGACAGTGTTGGGTGCCCGGATGTGAGCGGGCAGCAGCTGCGGTGCGTGCTCGCGCAGGAACGTGCCGATGCCATCGAACATGACCTGACCCGTATATTCTCCAGCCATCGGCATGACTTCCTTGCCGATGACCCGTGTGGTGTGACCAGCCTTGTGCAGCATGGACGCGAAGGCCTGCTCGATATAGTTCGGCTGCCCCTCCTCAATGACAAGAACCGCATCCTTGCCGTCGCAGAAATTGAGGAACTCGTCTTCAATCAAGGGATAAACGGCGTTCAGCACGTAAAGCGGCACGCTGGTCTCGCCGTAGAGATCGGTAAGGCCAAGGCGCTGCAGGGCACGAACAACACCGTTGTACATGCCGCCCTGAAGCACTATCCCGATCCGCGCCATATCCGGACCAAAGACTTCGTTGATCTTGCGCGAGCGGATAAATTCCACGGCCGCCGGCCAGCGCTTCTCCACCTTCTCCTTCTCATGCAGGAAGGAAGCCGGCGGAAGAACAATGCGCTTGGTATCCCGCCGTGGCGAATCCAGCGCATCGGCCACAGTCATCCGGGGGCGCTGATTGTCCTTGGCAATAAATTGCCCGTGGACATGGCAGCAGCGAATGCGCACCTGCAACATGACCGGCGTATTGGATGCCTCGGAAAGCTCGAAACCATCCTCCACCGACTTTACGATCGATGGAAGGTTGGGCCGCGGATCGAGCAGCCAGACCTGGCTCTTCATCGCAAAGGCATGGCTGCGCTCCTGCATGATCGAGGAACCCTCACCATAGTCTTCGCCGACGATGATCAGTGCCCCGCCTGTGACGCCGCCCGATGCAAGATTGGCCAGCGCATCGGAGGCCACATTGGTACCGACGGTGGACTTGAAGGTTGCTGCGCCCCGAATGGGATAGTGCACGGAAGCCGCAAGCATTGCCGTCGCCGTGGCTTCGGACGCACTCGCCTCGAAATGTACCCCCAGCTCGCCAAGAATATCCTGCGCATCGGCAAGAACGTCCATCAGGTGGCTGATCGGGGCTCCCTGATAACCGCCGACATAACCGACACCGCACTGGAGCAATGCCTTGGTGATCGCAAGAATGCCCTCACCGGAGAATTCCTCGCCCGCACCGAGCCGAAGTTTCTCCACTTCCTTTGCAAAGGACCGTTCAGCCATGTGACGTCTCCCGTGTCAGCTTGCCAGTATGCGTGCCGCTATCCCTACGCCTTGGGTACGAGCGCCAGCACGCGGGTCGGACTGCCGGTGCCATTCCTGATCTTCAGCGGCGCCGCGATAAGGATTGCACCCTTTGCTGGCAAACGATCCAGATTGCACAGGCTGGCAAGACCGTAGCGATTGGCCTGATGCATCAGGCTGTGCGCCGGAAACGGCGGGGTCATACCGCCGGCCTGCCCCGCATCGGTGCCGATCGTCTCACTGCCCCAGCCGATTGCCCCCGTCGCAATGATGTACTGTATGGCTTCGGCCGTTGGTCCGGGCGTATGCGGACCTGTCTCGTTAGCATTGAGGAAATCAGCCTCCGAGCCGTTGCGCTTGTACCAGTCCGTGCGCATCACGACCCACTCGCCGGCACGGATAGCACCGTGCTTGGCCTCCCATGCCTTCACATGATCGGCGGTCAGAAGGAAATCGTGATTTTCAGCCGCTTCCCTTGAACAATCGATGACATTGACGGGCGCGACAAAGTTTTTGACCGCGATGGTATCGGTCGACCCGTCGGCGTGATCCTTGCCGGTGATCCAATGGTGCGGCGCATCAAAATGCGTGCCGGAATGCTCGCCGAGTTTCAGCCAGTTCCACGCCCACCACGGACCATTCTTGTCATAGGCCGATATTTCATGAATCTCGATCTTTGGCGTGTCCACCGCGAGTTCCGGCGGCAATTTGATCAATGGCGTTTCCGGGCTGAGTTCCGCTGCGAGGTCGACGACCTCCACGCCGCCGGACAGCAGCAGTTCAGCCAATTGGCCGAGCAATTCATTGGTTGTCATTCACGTATTCCTCTCTCTTTTCGCGCTCTTTCAGTCGCTGTTCCCGTCCGTCGATGCTACCGCGCAATCGCAGTCTTTGCACCTCGTGATTGCGCTCCATGACGCTCGATCAGGATGCGCAGCGCTTTCTCGAACCGGTGGATTTCCTCCATCGTATTGTAATGCACGAGGGAGAGCCGCACCGCTCCGCTGTCCATGCTCAGATTCAGCCGCTTCATCAGGCGCGGTGCATACATGTGGCCGTCGCGGATACCGATCATCATGCCGGACATTTCTTCAGCAACGAGCTTCGGCGGCAGATCGCCAATATTGAAACAGAAGGTCGGAACCCGCTGCTCGATACGGGCCATGTCGTCAACGCCGTAAATCGTTGCGCCGCAATCTTTGAGCACACGCAACATCTCGGCGGCGAGCTGAAGTTCGTAGGCACGGATTTTATTCATGCCGGCGACGATGTTGTCGCGGCGCTGCCTGTTGTTGGACGGGGCAAAATTGCGGCCGACGGATTCGAGATACCGGACCGCGGCATCCATTCCGGAAACATTCTCGTAGATGAACGTTCCGGCCTCGATCTTATGGGGCGGTATATCGGGAATGAAATCCTCGCGAAACGTCGGCAGGCGCTTCAGTGTTTCGAAGCGTCCCCAGAGAAAGCCCATATGCGGCGAAAAATTCTTGTAGCCGGAACAGACGAGGTAATCACAATCCCAAGCCTGGACGTCGATCAGCCCATGCGGCCCGTAATGCACGCAATCCAGGAACACTTCCGCGCCTGCCGCATGCGCGATCCCGGCCACCGATGCGACATCGACGATCGACCCGATCGAATGGGCGGTAACGGTGCAGGCCACGAGCCGGGTGCGGCTGGTCAGCAGCGGCACGAGATCGTCAACATGCAGATTGCCGTCTTCGCGCATGCGCCACCAGACGAATTTTGCCCCAGCCGATTCCAGCGCCAGCCAGGTGGCGATATTGGCATCATGATCCATGTCGGTGACGATGATTTCATCGCGTTCGCCCAGCATCTGGCCGATACCGAGGCTGACCAGGCGGATGAAGGACGTCGCATTCATCCCGAAGCAGACTTCTTGCGGGTCGCGCGCATTGATCAGCAGCGCCACACTTTCCCGCGCGTCGGCAACAGCCTTGTCGACCTGCACGCTGCGTCCATAGCGGCCGCCGCGTTGAACGTTGAAATCAACCAGATGCGATTGAACGGCATCCAGTACGCTTTGCGGGATCTGCGCCCCGGCGGCGTTGTCGAAGAAGATGAACTCGCCCGCTTTCTGCAAGGCGGGGAACATCGATCGCACGGTGCCGATCGGAAACTCAACTTCGTTGGCATTGGCATGGGGCATGACGGGTTCCCTGGATGTTCGGCGTTTGAGCCGGTGTGTCGAATTGTTGATGTCGGTTGCTTATCTCGAACGCTGCTGTTTGCTTCGTTCCTCAAGGTGGCTGACCAGCCGCACCAGCGGCCAAAGAAATGCGAGATAGATGATGGCCGCACCGATCAGAGGCGTTGGATTGGCCATGAGTGCCTGGGCATCGGTCGCCTGCTTCAGAAGATCTGGCATGGCAACGACGGAAGCGAGCGACGTGTCCTTGTAGATCGATACGCAATTGCTCGTGAGTGGCGGAATGACGATCTTGATGGCCTGCGGAAGTATGACCTTGCGCATGGTGATCCAGAACGGCAGGCCGAGCGCGGATGCCGCTTCGAACTGCCCGCGCGGGATGTTCTCGATACCGGCACGGCATACTTCGGCGGTAAAGGCCGCCAGTACCATGGACAAGGCAATCGTGGCGGAGGTGAATGATGTGAAGCGGATGCCCGCCAGAGGCAGCGCGTAGTAGATCAGGATGAGGATGACCAATATGGGCAGAGCGCGGAAAATATCGATGTAAAAGATCGCCGCATATTTCAGCCAACCCGGCCCATAAAGCCGCATCAGACACAGGACAAGGCCGCCCGCGCAGCCAAAGACGATGGCGGCACATCCCAGAAAGATGGTGTTGCCAAGCCCGCGCAACAGGATTGGGAATGACTCAACCAGAATTTCCCAGTTGAAGAATGTATTGATCAGTTCCATCGAATTACCTGCGCCTTGAAGAGGCCCCTGGTCGGCACACGGTTGAACTGGCCGGCATGGAAGCCGGCCAACGAGTGTGCCGGTTGCTATTGCGCCTTTGGGACCGGCAATACGCTAAGCGTGCTGGTACCTGGCTCCGGCGCTGTGCCGAACCATTTCTTATGGATCGCGGCCATTGTACCATCGGTTTTCATCGCGGAGATTGTCTCGTTGACTTTCTCGACCAGCGGGCTCGTTTTCTTTGCCATCATGGCAAAGCGCTCGCCGGTGGGAATGCGCACCAATATCTGCAGTCCCGGCATTTTTGTCATGGCATATTGAAAGCCGGCAAGTTCGCCTGCGCCCCCGTCAATCCGCCCATTCTGTACCTCCATGAGGAGGTCTTGCTGCGTGTTGTAACTCTTGACCTCGGCGATGCCGAGCTTCTGGGAATTGGCCTTTGCCCAGGCATCCCCTGTAGACCCGGCAACCACGCCGATGGTTTTACCCTTCAACTCATCGAGCGACTTGAGCGTTGAACCGGATTTTCCGACCACAGTGCCATCGCTGTCATAATAGGGCTGAGTGAAGGACTGGTTTTTCAACCGCTCATTCGTGATCGAGATCGAGGAAATCGCAAAATCGATGCGGCCCGAATTTGTCGCCGCAAACAGCGCCTGAAATCCCATGTCCTGGAAATCGGCGGTCAAGTTGAGGCGTTTGGCAACCTCGCGAACAACATCGATTTCATATCCTTCAAAATCGCCGGATGTCGTCTTGTATTCCCATGGCGGATTAGCCGGATAGGCTCCGACGACGATCGATTGAGCGCTGGCCGAGGCGGCTGCGAAGAAGCTCGTTGCAACAAGAATTCCCATTAGACGTGAACGGTTCAGCATTTTTGTTTCCCTCTGTTTTGCCGTTTTTGTTGTCTTCTCTCAGGCTCGTGCCCTCATCTTCATTCGGGCGTCATTTGCTCCCACCGGGCGTTTATTTCATTGGATCATTTGCTTGAGCGAATGACACAGCTCTTCAACGTCGCTGCGGCTCGTCACAAATCCGGGGGATAGGCGCAGGGTCGATCCGCGCGCGTCACAATACAGGCTTCGCTCGCGCAAAGCCGAAACAAGGCGGCCTGCATCAATAGTCTCAGGCAATGAAAGCATGATGCTTCCGCCACGCATGTTCTCGTCGAGCGGCGAGCCCAAGGACCAGCCATTTTCCAATGACTGTTCTACAATGAGGTTGGTCAGGGCAGCATTCTGGGCAGCGATGGCATCGACGCCCATATCGATTGCCCATTCAAGGCCCGGCAGGGATGCAACAGACGCCAGTATGGCCGGCGTCCCATGATCAAAACGGCGGGCGTCCGATGCATAGGAAAAGCGGTTCAAATCCCAGGAGAAAGGATTTTCCTGACTGAACCAGCCGCGAAGTTCCGGCTCGCAATCAGCAAGCAGCGCCGGCTTTACCTGCAGAATACCGGCACCCGAGGTTCCGCAAAGCCATTTGAGCGAGGTAGAGACGACGAAATCCACATTGTTTGCGGTGAGCGAGAAGGGGGCGACACCGACGCCTTGCGTGATATCGGCACCGACAATCGTACCCATGCGGTGTCCATGCTGTGCCAGCCGTCCGATATCGGAACGATGCGAGGCGGTGGAGGTCACGAATGTCAGCAGCGCGACGCCGACGTCGTCCTGCCAGCGCGCAAGGATATCGTCGTCGCGAACCCATTTTTCCCCCGGCCGCAGCGGCACGGTATCGAGGACAAAACCAAAACGGCCGGCAATCTTGGCCAGCATGAAATGCAGGCTCGGAAAGCAGTCCTCGGCAATGAGGAAACGGCGCCCGGAAAGCACGGTTTTGGGAAGACCGCCCATCAGGCTGTACAGGGCGGTCGTCACATTCTCAGCCGTTGTGAGCGAGCCTGCCGGTGCGCCGATCAGTCCGGCCCATGCATCGATGAACCGCTGCCGCGCCGTCAATGCCGCAGGCCACTGCCCGTCATTTTCCGCGCACCATACCTGCGAAAATGCCGTCAGCGCCGTACTCACGGCGGCTGCCTTGCCGGGAAAGGTGCCAATCGAATGGTAGAGAAAATAACCTGACATGCACCGCCTCTTGCCAATTTGTGATCATTTGATCACAAATCTGAAAAAGCGTCAATTGCTCCCTCACCGGCATCTTGCAAAAATGGTTCTGCGCATTCAGCTTTACGGGAAAGATGTCGGGCGGATATGCTGCAGCCTTGGGCTCATCAAGGGGATTCGGTTCTCTTGCCCTGCGGCGCCTCCCGGCGCTTTGCTTGATTGTAATCGTCACCTGTTTCGGGCTATCAGCCATGGAGTGAACAGCCCGGCGGATTTGTTCCCGGACGCAAGGGAACGCGCAGCGAAGAAGGAAATGTCCAGATGGAAATGAGTTTTGGGCCGGTTTCTTCACGCACCACCATTCAGGATGGCGTTTATCAGCAATTGCGCCAGGCTTTGATGAATGGACAGTTCGATCCTGCTCAAAGCCTGACCATCGCCGGCTTGGCCGAAACCTTCGGCACCAGCAACATGCCGGTACGCGAAGCGCTTCGCCGCCTTGCCGCAGAAAATGCGCTGGAGATTGCCTCGAACGGCTCGGCACGGGTTCCCATCGTTACCGTCGCCCGGCTGGACGATCTTTGCCGGGCGCGCATTGCCGTGGAGGCTCTGGCAACGGAACTTGCCGCCCCGCTTTTAACGGAATCAGATCTTGAGATTCTCGAAAAGATCGTTGCTGAGCAGCGGGCAATCGGCCGGCAGGAAAATATCTATACGCTCATCGGCAAGAACCAGCAGTTTCATTTCACCATATACCGGGCTTCCGGGTCCGACGTCCTCAATCAGCTTATTGAAACATTATGGCTGCGTTTCGGACCTTACATGCGCATGCTCTCGACCCATGTGGCACCCTTGATCCGTGCGGGCGAGTCAGAACCGTCCGGACGCCACGCCACCATTGTCGAGGCCTTGCGGCAAAAGGACTTCGCCCGCGCCAGGGACGAAGTCATTGCCGATATTCGCGCCACGCAGGATGTCTTGCGCGCCCTTTGCCCGAAATAGCAGGCAGCGTTCAGAGACGCTGATACCGCGCAAGCAGATCCACCAGCGTCTTGGCATTGATTGCATCGACCCGGACCCGGTCATAAGACGTGCCCCCCAGGCTTTCCGCGGCAAGCATCGCGTTGACGACAGCCTCTTCAACGCAATCGACAACCGCGGAATATATTGGATCAAACTGTTCGTCATTGACGATCTCAAGCGGCAGGTGCGTTCCGGACTTGTGGCGCATCGGCTGTTTGTTGGCCGTCGAGAAGGCGAGGAAGATATCGCCAGAATTATTGCCGCCCGGCGTGCCGTTGCGGCCAATTCCGATGGTGCAGCGGCGTGCGATACGTTTGAGCTGGTGCGGCGCCAGCGGCAGATCCGTCGCCACGACGACAATGATCGACCCGCGCTCCCTGAGCTGGCTGGCAGGCGTGCCGTCACGCAGATGTTCTCCAACCGGAACGCCGCAGATCGTCAGCCAATCACGCTGGCCGTGATTGGCCTGCACCAGCACGCCCAGCGTATAATCCGTGCCACCGATCTCTACGACGCGGGAGGATGTCCCGGTTCCGCCCTTGAAACCGTAGGTGATCATTCCGGCGCCGCCGCCGCTGTTACCCTCGGCAATGGGGCCGGCAGCCGCTGAATTCAATGCTGTGAATACATTCTCAGCCGTCACATGCTGGCCATTGATATCATTAAGCAAGCCATCATAGGTTTCCGCAACGACCGGCATAACCCACAGCAGGTCCCTGGCATTGTAGGTATCGGGATAGCGCTCAAGCATCCATTTGATGGCGGCATGATGGGCAATCCCGACACTATGCGTGTTCGTCAACAGGACCGGCCCGAGAAAATAGCCGCCATCCTCGATCCAATGCGACCCGGTCATCTCACCATTTCCGTTGTACCGGTGGATACCGGCATACACGATCGAGGGCTCGGCATCCTCGGCATGCGGTATGATTGCCGTCACGCCCGTGCGCACCGGCAGCTGGCGGCCTGCCCGCGGAGCATTCTCGATGATCGTCTCGAAGCCTACCTTTACGCCCCTGACATCGGTGATCGCATTGAATGGCCCGGTTCTTCCCTTGAAAGGCAATCCCAGCTCGCGAGCGCGCAGAGTTTTATTGTCGTTTGTCATGGTTGTGTCTCGTCGTTCAGGATTTTTCGCGGGAACGGAAATAGAGGCCCAAAGAGGCGATGATGACGGAGAACATCAGCATCATCACCGCAATGGCATTGATTTCCGGCTTTATTCCACGGCGCATCATGGAAAAGATGAACATCGGCAGTGTCGTCACGTCGACGCCGGCGATGAAATAGGTAATGACCAGGTCATCCATCGAAATGATGAATGCCAGGAGTGCCCCGCCGATGATCCCCGGCATCAGCTGAGGCATGACCACGCGCCTGAACGTCATCCACTCATTGGCTCCAAGATCGGCCGAGGCGTGTTCGAGCGTGCGGTCCATTCCAGCCAGACGCGCCGAAACCACAATGAACACATACGAAATGAGAAACGTGCACTGGCCGATGATGATGGTTCCGATGCCGAGGTGAATTCCGGCCGAAACAAAGAAGATGAGCAGTGCAATTCCAAGCACGATATCCGGCATCAGCATGGGCAAGAACAGGAGAACGCGATAGAGCCTCTTGCCGAAGAAATGAAAGCGGTGCACCGCCAAAGCCGCGGCCGTACCGAAGAGTGTCGCGACCGCTGTCGTTGAAAGCGCGATCAGCAAACTGTTGCGCACCGCCTGAAGCAGTTGATCCGTCGATTCCAAATAGAGCGCATTCTCCGAAATCGTCGTCTTGAAGCCGAGAACCTGAGCATACCACTCCGTGGTAAAGCCGGACCACGTCATCATGTTCACAGGATTGGCGTTGAAGGAATAAACGATGATCAGGAGCAGCGGCAGGTAGACAAAGACAAAGAACAACACGGTGTAGAATGCGAGGGTGCTGCGCCCGATGGATTTCATCAATTTCATGGTTATCTCCTACCGGCCGGATGCAGGGACTTGGCTGTCACGGCTTTCCTGCCGGACATAGAAAAGCAGGAGGACAAGCATGACACTCATCACAAGCATGGCCAGCGCGGAACCGAACGGCCAGTTTCGGGCGGACAGAAACTGCTGTTCGATGAGGTTGCCGAGCATCTGAATCTTCGCACCGCCCAGAACTGCCGGGACGACAAAGTTTCCAAGCGCCGGAATGAACACGATGATCGAGCCGCCGACGATACCTGGTAGAGTGAGTGGCAGGATGATCCGCAGGAAGGTGCGGACCGGACCGGCCCCCAGATCCTGTGATGCCCGGACGAGCGACCAGTCAAGCTTTTCGACACTTGCATAGACGGGCATGAACATGAACGGAATGAAGATGTAGACCATCCCGACAATGATCGCGCCGTCGGTATAGATCATCTCCAGCGGCCGGTTGATAATGCCGGTTTTAAGGAGAAGCTCGTTGATGAGACCGGTCTGCCGCAGGAGCAGAACCCACACAAAAAGCCGGACAATCAGACTTGTAAAGAACGGCAGCGTGATGAGGAACAGGCTGATATTCTTCCAGCGCTCGGACAACCGGCTTATCTGGAATGCGGCGGGATAACACACAAGAAGCGTAACGACGACCGTCAGGATTGCAATCCTGATCGACCGGAGAAAGATCGCGATGTAGATCGGATCATATTCCTCAAAGGCCGGATCAGCGAACCCGAGAATGCGCCCGAAATTGTCGGGGTAGAAGTGCCATTCGACGCCGCCATAAAGACCCGGCGCCAGAAAACTCGTCACCATCATGATGAAGAGCGGCCCAAGGAAGAAAATGGCGAGGAACAGGCTCAATGGGCCCAGCAATGTCCCGAGTTGAAGACGGTCGCGCGTCCGGAGATTCATGCGGAAACCTCCCCTTTGGCATTGCCGGGCATGAGATGGACGGCGGCGGGATCATAGGTCAGCACGGCCTTGCGCTCCTGTTCCGCCGCCGCAATTCTTGCCGTATAGGCAGCGGGGATGATCGCCGACAATTTGCGCCCCCGCGCGGTGTGCCCCAATAATTCGAATGACGATCCGACGAACACGATCTGCTCGACTTCGACTTCGATGGAAGGACCTGCTGTACCGGCTGCGGAAAGCGAGAGCTGTTCGGGACGTATCAGCGCGGTCACGGCATTGCTGCCGCGGAACGCCTCGACACCGTGCAGGCAATGAATAACATCGCCTTCTCCCGTCACCACGGACTGTCCGCTGACGGTTCCTTCGAAGAGATTGCTTGCGCCGATGAAGCTGGCAACAAAGGGATTGGCTGGCTTGTCGTAAATCTTGCGCGGTGTATCGAGCTGCTGGATCGTGCCGCCCTGCAGAACCGCAATGCGATCCGACATGGTCAAGGCCTCCTCCTGGTCATGCGTGACGAAAATGAATGAAATACCCAGTTCATGCTGGAGCGTCTTCAATTCGATCTGCATGGCCTGGCGCAGATTGCGGTCAAGCGCCGACAGGGGTTCGTCAAGCAACAGCAATTTTGGCCGGGCAACGATGGCGCGCGCCAGGGCGACCCGCTGCTGCTGGCCGCCCGAAAGCTGGCGCGGGCGCTGGCTTCCCAGATCTTCAAGACCGACCATGCGCAGGGCCGCATCGACGCGCTGCTTGCGTTCGCCCCTGGGAACACGTGCCACCTCCAGCGCATAGCCGGTATTCTCGCCCACAGTCATGTGCGGAAACAGGGCATAATTCTGAAAAACCGTATTGACGGGCCGTCGATGGGGCGGCGTATCGATCACGTTCTCCCCGTCGATCATGAGACGCCCCGCATCCAGCTCGACGAATCCGTTGATGGCCTGCAGCAATGTCGTCTTGCCGCAACCCGATGGTCCCAACAGCGTCAGAAATTCGTTGCGCCGAACGTCAAGATCAATCCCGTTCAGGGCATTGATCGTCCGGCCTCCCGGAAGCGAAAATGACTTTCGCGCATCCTCCATTCGAACAATGGAATCCTGCATCTTGTATTCCCCTTTGGCATGTTACTTAAATAACTCTTGCGCCTTTCTGATATAGAGATATCATTTACCACGTGAAGTCAACGGCTCGTCAGAAGTCGGCACGAGACACTCAAGGGAACCAAGAACAGGCACAAGGTGCCGAATGAGGAGAACTGAAAGATGGCCCAAAAAAGTTACGCATCCACGCTCGGTACAGTGCGCCGGCATGCATTCATTGCCGTGATGACCGGCACCATGCTGGCCGGCTGGAGCGCGGGCGTTCAAGCAGCAGATCAGTTGAACATCTATAACTGGGGCGAATATATCAATCCTGAGGTCCTGAAGAAATTCGAGGACGAGACCAAGATAAAGGTCAATCTGGCCACATACTCCTCGAACGAGGAAATGCTTGCCAAGATCCAGGGCGGCGCGACGGGGTACGACATCGTATTTCCCTCCGTGCACATGCAGGACATCATGGCCAAGCTCGATCTTCTGCAAAAGACCGACATCAGTCAGTATGAGGGCTTCAAGAATATCGATCCGTCGTTTCTGCGCACCAAGAGCGACACGAAGGGCGAATACTGCCTGCCCTATGCCTGGGGTTCGGTCGGCATCATGTACAATCGCAAGATTCTCGGCAAGGACATCACCGGATGGCACGATTTGCTGGCAACGGTGAAAGACAAGAAGCTGAAGTTCACGCTGCTCGACGATATGCGCGAAGTTCTTGCGGTTGGCCTCATTCTCAATGGCAACAGCATCAATTCCACCGATCCCAAGCAGTTGCAGCAGTCGGCCGATACGATCATTGCGATGAAACCTCAGGTCGCGGCTTTCACCTATGATTCACGGCCATTGGTGCAATCGGGCGATGTTGCGGCAGCGCATTTTTTCGTTGGCTCAATGGTTGACGTGTTCGGCAATCAGAAAGATCTTGGCTATGTCATCCCCGAAGAGGGAGCCACGATGTATCAGGAAGATATGTGCGTGCTCAAAAGCGCGCCAAACAAGGACAATGCGGTCAAGTTCATGCAGTTCTACACGCGGCCAGAGGTTGCGGCCCTCAATGTCTCCCAACAGACCAATGGTACGCCCAATGTCCCGGCTCGGGCATTGACTCCGGACAGGATCAAGAACAGCACGGAAATCAACCCAACCGCAGAGACGATGAAGCGGCTACAGATATTTGAAGATCTCGGCGCAAACCTGCGTCAGGTCGACCGGGTCTGGACCCGAGTCAAAACTGCGCAGTAAATAGACCGCATCCGGCCAGCGACCCAGACTGGCCGGAACCAGGCCAAGATGGAGGAGCCGCCCATGAGCAAGCTCATACTGGAACGCGTCAGGCACCAAGAGATGCGGCAATCCAATTCCGACAAGCTGATTTCGAGCTATCTCGAACGCAACATCAATGAATTGCCGTTTGAAACCGCACGGTCAATTGCCGGCAGGGTCGGTGTCAGCCCCATGACCGTGGGCCGCTATCTGCGGCGCCTGGGTTTTGAGGGCCTCGACCAGCTGAAGGATGAACTGAGGCGCGGGAACAGCAATCCCGCATGGCAGGTCAAAGGACCTCTCAAAGGCTTGCAGGCAGACATTCGCGATGGTGAATTGCTGGCAGGCCTCGTCAAACAGCAGATCGACAATCTCGGTCACATCTACGAACTGACGACGAGGGCCGAATGGCGCCAGGCCGTGACAACGCTGATTGAGGCTCAGGAAGTGTATGTAGCGGCTTTTCAGAATGTACGCGGCATCGCCCAGTATTTCGCCGCCCAGCTTTCCTATGCGCGGTCGCGGGTGGAATTCATCGACGGCCTCAACGGCACCTATGCCGAATTGCTCGACGGCTCCGTGGAGAACCGGTGCCTGTTTCTATACGACGTGCGCCGGTTTGCGGCAAAGGCGCGCCCCTTGGCCATCGAGGCGCGTAAATCCGGCGTCAAGGTCATTCTGTTAACCGACGAGTTCTGTCCGTGGGCGGAAGACGTGGCTGATGTCGCCCTCATCCTCCCCGGCGCCCACGGGCCGCTATGGGATGGCGCGGCAACTGTCACCGCCGTTCTGGACCTGATGGTCAGCAATATCATCGTTCTCCTCGGCGAACAGGTGAGTGAACGCGTCGCCAATCTGACGAGGCTGCAGAATTGCTTCGGAGACTTCGAGGCGTGATGCTGATCCGGTTCGGCGGCGCCATCCGGCAAACCTAAAGCTGTATCCTGGCTGTTTTCAGATCGGCGTATTTGTCGAGCGCTGCAGCGACTTGTCCTGGCCCTTGCCGGCCTGTTTGACCCCGCCCAGGGGGACCGTATTGTCTGCGCCGCCATGGGTGTTGACATGGACGATCCCGGCCCGGACGCGGTGCGCCTGCGCCAGATTGCCGGTCCATACGGCCGAAGCCAGGCCATAGGGTGTGCCATTGGCAATGCGCAACGCATCCGCTTCATCTGCAAATGACATCACGCACAGCACCGGACCAAACATCTCATCCCGCGCCACACTCATCTCGGGCGTCGCGTCGAATATGGTTGGTTGCATCTAGAAGCCGCCGGTGTCTTCCAATAGGCGTTTTCCGCCGGTGTGCAGCCTTGCGCCTTCCGCCAATGCCTGATCCACGCAGCTCAGGTTCTTTTCCCGTGGCGTGCAGCACGACGCCCTGCGCGGCATCGGCGTTGAGCAGGACAACATCAATGAGGATCGCGCTTCCGGCACTCGGGATGACGGGCCGGGCCGGCCGCCTGCCTAAAATCCTAGCGCGCCGACGATGGGGTCGGGAGCGGTACGGCCGCTATTCGACGCCTTTCGACAGAACCGGTCTGACCGCACCCGGCCCCGAAGCAGACAATGCTCGTCGCCCAACTTTTTCCGATAGCGATGAGTGGAAACGACGAATTTCTGGCTGATGGGCGTCGGAAACGGCAAGTGCGCCGGTTCCTATTGCAACTTGCGGCTGAGAGACCCCGACTACGTAAAGCAATAGCGGTGTCGCGCGGATGAAATCACCGCCGCCGAGGAGCCCAAGCCTAAAACCCACGATGCCCCGGAGCCACTGGCGCAACAATTGAATAGATCATGCTCGCTTGCTCCAAATCCGATCATGGAGTGTCATCCCTACAAGCATCGCGGCCACGAACAGGAATGTTTGGGGCAGGCCCACCGACAATGATGCAATCGCCGGCCCCGGACAGAAACCGCCAATGCCCCAACCGAGGCCAAACAGCGCTGAGCCGATGACGAGAGGTGCGTCGATCCTCGTATTATCAGGAACATGGAATGTGTCGTCGAAGGCTGGTCGTGCCAGTCGATGCATGATCTGGGCCCCGATGAGGGCGACCATCACCGCTCCACCAAGCACGAAGGCTAGACTTGGATCCCATACACCGAAGAGATCAAGGAAACCTTGGACGCGGGCCGGGTCGAGCATACCCGACAGAGCCAGGCCAAATCCGAAGACCGTCCCGGAAAGCAGAGCAGTAACCGGCCGCAGCGGTTTTCGTGTCATAGGCCTAATCCTCTTATGACAGCCACTGCCACCACGCCTGTGGTCAGAAAGGTCGCAACAGCCATCGCTGACCGCGGTGAAAGCCGCGCAAGACCAAGAACACCGTGCCCGCTCGTGCAGCCGGAGCCCATCCGCGAGCCAAATCCGACCAGCAAACCGGCGGCAACAAGCAAAGGCCGTCCAACGGTGATCTGCACATCTGGCCAATGGCTGAATGTCAGCCAGAAAACAACGGGTCCGAGGACGAGACCTGCAACGAACGCAAGGTTCGACGATACGTTCGCACCTTGCGCAAGACGGCCTAAAATACCGCTGATGCCTGCAATCCGCCCATTGAGAAGGAGTAGTATCACTGACGAGAAGCCAATGAGCATGCCGCCCAAAAGGGATTGGACATAGGTCGTCATAGTTCATCCTCCTTGCAGAAGATCGTATAGAGGGCGTTTACAAGCTGCGCCGCCTTCTTATCCGTCAGACTGTAGAATATCTGCTTTCCGTCGCGTCGTGTCGCCACGATTCCCGCCTCACGCAGCCATGTCAGGTGCTGCGACAAATGCGGCTGGTGAATCTCAACCTTCGCCTCAAGTTCGCCCACCGAGAACTCGCCCTCCACCAGGGTACAGACCAGCATTAGCCTGCCCGGATGAGCAAGGGTCTTGAGCAGAACCGAAACCTCTGTCGCCCGCGCTGCCATGTCCTGCGGCGCAATTGACACCCTCTTGCTCTCCGTCCCGTGCGTCGTCATGACCAAACGGCCCCTTCCAGCGCATCCAGTGGAAATTTGAGATACCGCTTTCCATTCGCTTCAGGCTCCGGAAGACGACCGCCGCGGATATTGACCTGCAACGCGTGCAGGATCAGTTTCGGCATTGGAAGAGTTCGATCCCTTGCGGTGCGCAGCTTGACGAATTCATCCTCGGCCAGTTGCAGGTGGGAATTCCCTTTCTTTTGCTCCGCGACCGTCGATTCCCAGCGAGGTGATCTTCCCTGAGGTTGATAGTCGTGCCCTGTGAAAATCCTTGTCTCCTCCGGGAGCGCGAGGATCCCCTGGATCGACTTCCAGAGCACACGCGCATCGCCGCCGGGAAAATCCGCCCGCGCCGTGCCGCTGTCGGGCATGAAAAGCGTATCGTGCACAAAGGCAGCATCGCCGATTGCATAGGTGATGGAAGCCAGCGTATGACCAGGTGAGAACATCACCTTCGCATCGATCGATCCCACCTTGAACGTTTCCCCGTCGTCGAAAAGACGGTCCCATTGCGATCCATCCGTCGCAAATTCGGGCCAATGGTAGATGTCCCTCCAGAGTTTCTGAACACCGACCACGTGACTGCCGATAGCGGTCGCCGCGCGCGTTTGCTCCTTCAAATAATGGGCTGCGGAAAGATGATCGGCATGGGGATGGGTGTCGAGAATCCACTCGACGGTCAGATTGTTCCTGCGGACATAGGAGAGGATGGCGTCGGCGTTGAGGGTAGCCGTCGCACCGCACTTCTCGTCGAAATCCAGCACAGGGTCGATGATTGCGCACCTTGCCGTGTCAGGGTCGGTCACCACGTACTGGATGCTCCAGGTCCGCCTGTCGAAGAACCCCTTGACGATCGGACGCCGGGCAAAATACGCCCTGAGCCATGTGGTCGCCGCCGACAAGTCGATGGCGTGGCTGGCTCCGACAGATGATATGTCTTCCACCGTCATACGGCCGTCGAGAACCTCGCCGATGACATGAAGAAGCAAGGCCCGCGTACCGGTCTTGCAGTGCGCGATCACGGGACCTTCGGGCGCGTCAATGGCATGCTGAAACGCGCGTACGTCCCCTTCGGTGATGGTGGTCACGGTGACTGGTACGAAGGCGTATGAGAGACCCGCTTGCTCTGCAGCCGTTCCTTCGGCTTTCGTTCCGGGCTGCCCCGGCTCTTCACCATCCGGTCGGGCGTTGATCAGGCTCTTGAATCCAAGGGCCTGCAAAGTTTGGAACTCTCCTGGAGCCGGTTGCGGCATCACGGAGAGCTTGTCGTTGATCCTGATGATGGTCATGCGCCGTCCCCTTTGAATTGACATTATACGTTTTAATATAATATATAATGTTTGTTGGATCAATCCTCTCCGTCATCCGAGCGAACGCGCGGATAAATCACTCATCATTCAGTCTTCTTGAAGAGGCTGAATTAAATCGCCCTGCTTGAATCAACAGACCCTGAGCCCAGCGACTCTTCGTCAACTCGACCACCGGCCTCGTTACCCATAGTTTCACAACTGCGATTTGGAGGAGTTAACATGACTGATATTTGGTTTAGCACCGGGGAAGCGACTGTACTCGCGGCGGAGGGGCAAGTGACTGATGCCATGCCGGAGGTTGTGCTGGGGTCGGTAAGGGGGCCTGTCGGCCAGGCGTTTGCATCGATGATGGGACAGGTAAAAGGCCATACACGCATGTTCGTCGTTCGCGACCTTAATCAGGCCGTGCGCCCCGCCACGCTGATGACCACAAAGGTCACCATCCAAAACATGGCCTATGCCGAACTGCTCGGTGGTGTTGTCCAGGCAGCCATGGGCGATGCAATCGTGGATTGTCTTATCGAAGATGTCCTTCCAAGAGATCAAGCAGACGATCTTTGTATGATAATCACCGTATGGCTCGATCCACGTTGCGCGGAAGATGACAATCTCGACCGTAAGGATCTGTATCGGACCAACTATGAAGCAACGAAGCTCGCCATATCTCGTGCTATGACTGGCAAACCCACCGTTGAAGAACTGATCGCCAACCGCAAGACGGTTAAGCACTATGCATTGGATGGGGTAATCGATTATTGAGTCCGTAGCTGCGCTGTCGCGGCCAATGTTCTGCTGATGAGTTGCGCCACCAATTGACCCATTTTTCACCTGGGATTGACGAGAGTTGATCGAGATAAAACAAAGATAAATAATAAGTTTCCAAAAGAGTTTTTGGGCAACGTTGAATGGCAAAGTGGGTCAATCTCTTATGGAAATCAACATCGCGGTCTCATACTCTTTAAGTTCATCTGAAAAAGGGCCGCCGAGCCGTTGTGATTCAGACTCAATCCGATTCATCAAATGCCAGGCTGAACATTCGGGCCTGCTTTTGGGCGGCTGAGCCCGACTAAGATTCGGAAACAGGGCGGCCGCGAAGCTGCAACACAGTCTCCCGTTCTGCACGCCTGCAGACCTGAGGCGGAAGGCCGCGCAACACCAACTCAGTGTCCGCAAGGACCAAGCGACCAATTTCGAAGAAGCTCTCTACGAGCGCACCTCGATCATTGTCACGACAAACCTTGCCTTTGGGGAATGGCCGACAGTGTTCGGCGACGCCAAGATGACCACAGCTCTTCTCGATCGCCTAACGCACCATTGCGAAATCATTGAGACCGGAAACGAATCCTGACGCTTTAAAAACCGGTCTCAAAGCTGAAGTCGAAGGGCTCGATCACCCGCACTTGGCCTACCCTCTGCAACCCCGGCCAGGCCAAGCGCGGATCGTCCACAGGGGGTGAAGATTGGACGCCGATTGACAGTTCTGGCACGGAGCCGCAGGGACATGAAGAAAGCCAAACGCTTGATCCGCAAGAAACAAGGTTGCACGCCGCGTGTCACGGTGACGGACAAGCTCAGATCGCATGCGACTGCCAACATGTAGATCGGTCCGACCGTTCGATACTATGTAGGCAAATAGATTTCGCGCACGCGCGCGTCCCCTGAAAGTTTTCCGGCCGGACCGGACACATGAATCTGCCCATGCTCGAACGCATACACGTAGTCCGCGATTTCGAGCGAGAGGTCGACATTCTGTTCCACCAGAAGGATCGATACACCAGCTTCCGCAAGCTTGATGATGATCTCGAATATCTGGTGAATGATGATCGGCGCAAGGCCTAGCGACGGTTCATCAAGCAGCAGCAATTCGGGGCTGCCCATCAATGCGCGTGCAATAGCCACCATCTGCTGTTGACCGCCCGAAAGACGCCCTGCCTGGCTTTTCCGGCGTTCGGCGAGTACTGGAAACAGACTGTATACCTCGTCGAGAAGCGCGGCTTCCGATTTGCCACGCCCTTCCAAATAGCCTGCCATGAGGTTTTCCTCAATGGTGAGATGTTGGAAAACTGCGCGTCCTTCCGGGCAATGACCAAGACCGCGCATGGCGATCTGGTAGGGCTTCAGCCTGTCAATACGTTCGCCCTTGAAGCTTATTTGACCCGTCGTGATGGGGCAGACACCGCTGATGGAACGCATAAGCGTGCTCTTGCCGGCTCCATTGGGGCCTATGAGGGAGACGATCTCGCCAGCATGCAGCTCAAGGCTGATGCCACGCAAGACTTTCACCCGCCCGTATCCGGACTCGATTTGCTCGACCGCGAGCAGCGGCTTCGATCTCGCTGATTGCGCCTGGCTGGCCAAGATAAGCCTCCTGTACTTGCTGATTGTTGCGGATATCGGCCGGTGTTCCATGCGCCAGCACGCTACCACGGTTCATCACGTAGATTTCGTCGGAGATGGACATGATCAATTTCATGTCGTGTTCGATGAGGACGACGGCGATCTCCCTCGTCTTCAAATCAAGAATATGATGCTTGAGCTGTTCTGTTTCGCCATGATTGAGGCCTGCAGCGGGCTCGTCGAGCAGGATGGCATGCGGCTTGTTGACCATCGCGCGGGCAAGCTCCACCAGTTTCTGTTGACCGTAAGCCAGTGAACCGGCCAAGCGGTTGGCGTGGTGGGCGATGCCCAGTTTTTCGAGCAGCTCGTGACATAATTCACGGCGGTGTCGCTCCGCACCGCGCCCTGGCAGGGCGTCCGCGATCAAGGCCCCAAGCGTGCGGGGAACAAGGGCTACTTCGAGATTTTGCGTCACCGTCATGCCGTCGAACAAGCGTATGTTCTGGTAGGTGCGGCCAAGCCCGGCATGCGCGACCTCATGCTTGGGCAATCGTTGAAGCTCGATGCCGTCAAGGACAATCCTGCCCGACGTCACCTGGTAGGAGCCCGCGGCCATGTTAACGAGCGTGGATTTACCCGCGCCATTCGGTCCGATGACGGCTGTGATCTTGCCCGGTTGCATGACCAGCGACGCATCATCGACAGCCTTGTGCGCACCGAATGCTTTGGTGACATGTTCGAAGACAAGCATCAGCGCCTCCCCAGTTTGGCGGCAAGCCACGATGGGCCATATTGGCGGCTGAGAATGCCCATTGGTCGCAGCAGGATCACTGTGACGAGTGCCAGACCGAAGACCAACTGGCGGTAGTCGGCGTATTCGCGCATGAGTTCAGGGATAAGAACCAGAATGGCGGCGCCCAGCATGGCTCCAAATGGATTGCCCAGTCCACCAACCACCAGAACCAGAACGATGGTGAGCGACTCCCAGAAAGAAAAGCTTTCAGGACTGACGAAGCGCTGCATAGACGCGAATACGACACCGCAGATGCCGCCGATCACCGCACTTGTGGCGAAGGCCACGAGCTTCACCTTGGTGGTGTTGATGCCGCACCCACGCGCTGCATCCTGATCTTCACGGACTGCCGAAAGAGCGATGCCGAGTGCACTTTGTTGCAACTTCCATACGAAGAGAAAAGTAATGATCAACAGCCCGATCAGGAAGTAGAGAAAGTCGAGCGGGGTCGAGATCGTCCAGCCGAGAAGATTTGGTTCATCGATACGCGCAATACCCTGCGGACCATTGGTGAGCCAGTTCAGGTTGTTCATGAGAACGCGAATGATCTCGCCGAAGCCAAGCGTGACAATTGCCAGATAATCGCCACGCAACCGGAGCACCGGCAGTCCCAGAAGGAGCCCGGCCATGCCCGCCAGCACAGCCCCGATCACCAGAATGACGGGAAATGGAAGGTGCAGTCCCAACTGGTCAGACGCCAGCAATGCGTAGGTATAGGCCCCGATCGCATAAAAGGCGACATAGCCGAGATCGAGAAGGCCGGCATAGCCAACGACGATGTTCAGTCCCATGGCCAACACGGCGTAGAGCAGGATCGTATCGAGGATGCGTAGCGGATAGGTGGGCAGAAACTGCCCTAAAATGATGAGCAGCAGCGGAAATATTGCAAGTACCAGTGCTGTACGTCCCATGGAAGTAGCGGATGTTGGTGCAGTGCCTGCGTTTAAGGAAGGAGCTTCAGAAGTCACTTTTGTACACCATCGTTTCTTCGCTGACCTTGGCGCCCAGAAGACCGGACGGACGGAACAGCAGGATGAGAACAAGGACGGAGAATGCGAAAATGTCGCGATACTCCGTGCCGATGACGCCGTTGGTCAGACCAGGCAGGAGGGCTGTGGCGAATGTCTCGATGAAGCCGAGCAGGATACCGCCGAGCATGGCGCCGGGTATGGAGCCGATACCACCGAGAATTGCGGCAGTGAAGGCCTTCATGCCTATGACGAAGCCCATGGTGAATGTCGCAACGCCATAATAAGAAGCATAGAGCAAACCTGCCACAGCGCCCAGACCGGGTCCGATGAAGAAGATGGCGGAGATTGGAATATTGGGATTGATGCCAATCAGCGATGCTGTATTGGCGTTTTCCGCAACAGCGCGAATGCGGATCCCCATCCGGCTACGGTTGACGAACAATTCCAACGCCAACATCAGAACGAGAGCAATGGCAAGGATCGTGATCTGCTTCCAGGTGATCATAATGCCACCAATCTCGATCACGCCGCGTGGCAGCATCGATGGATAGATGATCGGGCGGCGGCCAGCAAGCAGCATGACCACGTTCTGGATGATGACAGCCATGCCAAGTGCCGACAACATCGGCGCGAGACGCGATTTATTGCGCAGCGGCCGATAGGCCGCGACCTCGATCGTCATGCCGAGAACGCCGATGATCACGAAGGCCAGAATGCCCACGACAACGGCTGCGCCGGGAAAGCCCGCAATGCCGAGCGATCCCGTCAGAAAAACCGCAACGAACGCGCCCGACATGAACATTTCGCTGTGCGCGAAGTTGATGAGGCGCAAGACGCCGTAGACCATCGTATAGCCCAGCGCGATAAGGGCATAGATTGAGCCAACCGTCAGCGCGTTGACGGTTTGCTGAACTAGAAAGGAAGACATCTGCGAACCCTCGATTTTCAAGGAGCACCGGAGAAACACATGATTGAGCCATGCTGGCGGATTCCCTGGCGCTCCAATTTCAGCCTTGAAAGTACGAGCCCTCCCAAGGAGTGGCCCCGACTGACAAGGGCCGCGTTACTTCACGAGCGCGAACTTGCCGGCTTCAACCTTGTAAAGGAAGATGAAGGGGTTGGTGAGTTCGCCATCCGGTTTGAAGGTCACGGTGCCGACCATGGTTTTCAGGTCGGTTTTAGCAATCTCGTCCGAGATGGCTTTGCGTGTAAGCGGTGCCGGCAGTTTCTTCATTGCTTCGAGGATGATGGAGGTTTCCACAAAGCCATATGCGGAGTAAGGCCCTGGCTCTTCACCAAAGGCTTCCTTGTATGATTTTGCGAAAGTTTGCAGATCTGGCGAGGAATCGTAGGGAGGGGCCTGGAATGAAACGACGGTGTCTTCCGCGCTATCGGCGCCAGCGACGTTAACAAAGTCGGGCGCAAAGGCAGAGTCTGCTGCAAAAACCGTGGCCTTGATCCCGAATTCACGGGCTTGCTTCACGAATAGGCCGACGGCAGGCATGACGCCGCCAAAATAGATGACGTCAGGATTCTCCGACTTGATGCTCGTCAGCAGCGCGGAAAAATCCACATCCGTCTGCGTGATGCCGGAGAAAGACGTTACCTTGCCACCATCCCTGATGAAGGTGTCGCGGAAGACCTCGGCCACGCCCTGTCCGAAAGCCTGCTTGTCATGGACAACGGCAGCGGCCTTGGCTTTGAGCGTATTCACCGCGTAATTGGCCGGGGCCGACCCTTGCGAGAGATCGTTTGCAATCGGACGGAACAGATTCTTGTAGCCGGATTGGGTTACTTTCGGGTTCGAGGCATTTGTCACCTGAGGCATATCGCAACGATGATAGACGTCGGATGAGGGAATGGTCACGCCGCTGTTGAAATTGGCAACCACGCCGAGCATGGCGGAATTGTCGCAATGTTTCTGGGCAATCAACGTACCCTGCTTGGGGTCGGCATTGTCGTCATCGCGTTGCAGGACGACTTTTTCGCCATTGATACCGCCGGTTTTGTTGACCTGGCGGATTGCGAGTTCCATTCCGTTCATCCACGTCACACCGAAAATGGATTCAGCGTTGGTGAGCGGACCTGCTGCTCCGATGACGATATCTGCATATGCGGCACTCGACAGGCCGACTGCCGCAATGGTTGCGGCAAGAAACTTCTTGTATGCTTTCATGTTGTTACCCTCTTTTGATTTTTTCTGGCCTTCATGGGCCATTGCTTTTTATAGTGCTGCGGGTGGGCCGTTTTCCCACCGACACTCCTTTGCATTCAGGCTGTTTTCGTATTCCGGCCTTCCGATCGGTTCTCGATCAGGGATTTCATCAGACTGTTGGCCACGCGCTGGATGTGCATGCGCAGCATCTCCACGGCGCGTTTTGTGTCCCCCAGGCGCGCATAGGCGACGAGCGTGCGGTGATCGGCAAGCTCCAGTTCAACGTTCTGGGCGACTGCGATCTGCAGGTTGATGTAGCGGTTGGCATTGTCGTGCACGCTTTTGAGCAGCTTCAAAGCGACGGTCCGACCGCTCGGCGCATAGAGCGTTTCGTGAAACTGCCAATTCAGTTCACCCCAGTTTTCCACATTGCCGGCGGTCATCGTATCATCCGTCAGCCGTTCAGCCTGGCGCAGATCCTCATCCGTCAGGCGCGGTATCGCCATTTCGAAGAGCCAGGTTTCAAGATGGATGCGGATGTCGAAAAGCTCCTGAATCTCGGCAAGCGAAAGAGCGCGAACAATGGTTCCCTTGTGCAATTCGGATTGGACGAAACCTTCCGCCTCCAGCTGGCGAATGGCTTCGCGAATTGGAATACGCGATACGCCCAGTTCGGTTGCCAGAGCTTCCTGCCGCAGCGGGCTGCCCTCAGGAAGTTCACCGGCAATGATGCGGCGGCGAAGCTCCACGACGATCTGATCCGTCAGCGACTGTCGTCCAATCTTGCTTGTCATCGAACTCTCCATTTATCGATTGGATATGATATACAAAACTCTAAGTCAATAACGAAAAAATGGTCAGGGCAGCGGATTTTTAGCAGAATTTGACCGTAATACGGCATTGACGTGGGTGATTTTTAAGCTACGATTGTATATCGTATCCAATATTGATGAACTTAAGTTCGCATCAGGGGAATGAAATGACCAAAAAGGAAACGCGGGCCGTCGCTGGTGAGGGTCTTTGCGGAGAGGTGCTTATCGTTCAGCCAGGCAATGCAGAAAGCTATTGGCAGCCGGTACCTGCCAACGGTTCTATCGATGTCATTTTCGCGCCGCACACGGTTCCCATGGATCATCCGATTGGCTTTGGAACGCAAACGGTTCCACCCGGTGGTTATGTCCGCGAGCATGCCCATGACCAGAACGAGGAAGTGATCTTTGTCGTTTCGGGCAAAGGTCGGGCAGTGATTGACGGCGAAAGCCATGAGATGAAGCCGGGATCAGCCTTCTTTATTGGCAAGAACCGTCGTCACATGTTCATCAATGAAGGTGACACCGACATTTTCTGGACCTGGTTGATCGTACCCAATGGTCTGGAGGATTTCTTTCGGCTGATTGGTCGTAACCGGAGTGACGGTGAACCCGCGCCTGAGCCATTCCCACGACCGGAAAACGTTCTGCAGATCGAGCGCGACACCGTTTTCGCGGCACCGCCGTCCGATCCTTACAAGGTCTGATCCAAACAATCCGGCTGGCAGCGCTCTTCAACTGCACACGGCTCTGCTGGCGTTCTACCAATGCATCCGACGGGCCATGGAAATGCGGACCGTTGAGCATGCCTGATTTTCAGAGGAAAAAATGCGTCTTAAAAACAAGGTTGCGATCATCACAGGTGCAGGTGCCGGTATCGGCAAGGCCGCCGCCGAGATATTCGTTCGCGAGGGGGCCAAGGTTCTGGTAGCGGATCGCGACGGTGCAAAAGCCGCTGAGGTTGCAGCGGCCCTAGGCGATGCGGCACTTTCTTTCATGGTCGACGTTTCCCGAGCCGATGAAGTCAAAGCAATGATTGACACCGCAGTTGAACGTTTCGGTCGCCTGGATATTCTGGCCAATAATGCAGGCTACGGCATTCCGGGCACGGTCGTCAGCACCGATGAAGATGATTGGGATGCCTTGATGGCGGTCAATCTCAAGGGTGTCTATCTGTGCTGCAAGCACGCCATCCCGGTCATGGCCGCGCAGGGCGGCGGCACTATCGTTAACACCGCTTCCAATGTTGCGACTGTCGGTATTTTCGACCGCGCGGCTTACGTGGCGTCGAAAGGCGGCGTTGCCGCCTTGACAAAGGCCATGGCGCTTGACCACGCCAAGGAGAAAATCCGTGTCAATTGCGTGGCGCCGGGCGTCACGTGGTCAAGCTATTTTGAAAAGATGGTAGAAACAACGCCTGACCCGGACGCTTTCAAATCTGCCCTCAAGGCCCGTTCGCCAATCAACCGTTGGGCCGAGCCGCACGAAATCGCCAATTGCATCCTTTGGCTCGCTTCGGATGAGGCGTCCTTCGCCACAGGTGCGATGTTCACCGTCGATGGCGGCATGTCAGCCTGGTGACCAGATCATGACGGCGACAACCGACATCACACCTCACATCGCGGTTTTGGGTTTCGGCGCAATTGGGAGAGATTTGTGCCGCAAGCTTCTGGCCCATGGTTGCCAGGTCAGTGTGCTTTTGCGCGAAGGTGCAGCAATACCGGATCAGCCCGCCCAGGGAGTCCGGTTTGTCGATACAATCGACGCGTTACTGACATCAAAGCCTTCCGTTGTCGTCGAAGTTGCCGGGCAAGGTGCCTTGCTGGCGCTTTGTCTGGACTTTCTCAACAGCGGGCTTGATGTCATTGCCGCATCTGTTGGCGCGGTCGGTGTCGATGGCTTCATGCAAAAGGTCGACGCAATCACGCAGCGTGGTGGTGGGCGGCTTATCCTTCCGACGGGAGCAGTCGGTGGCATCGACTATCTCAATGTCGTGGCGACGGCGGATGATCTTTCGGTGCTATATATCTCGCGCAAGCCTGCAGGCGCGTGGAAAGCCGAACTTGAAACACTGGGGCATGATCCCACGGCGCTCAAGAAAGAAGTCACGCTTTTCGAAGGCGATGCAATCACCGCCGCGCGTCTTTATCCGCGTAACCTCAATGCTGGTCTGACCGTTGCGCTGGCGGCTGGCACAAAGCGCACGACTGTTCGGGTTATCGCGGACCCACAGGTCAGCCTTAATACCCATGAGATACTGGTGCACAGTGCTTTTGGAACCGCATCCATGCGCTTCGCCAACAAGCCTTCGCCAGACAATCCCAAGACATCGGCCATTACAGCTGCAAGCCTGATGGTCGAAGTGAACCGCTATCTTGCCGGGCAATTGCATCCGGCGCATTGAATGGATGGAGTGCTGAATGAGCAATGTACTCATTGCCGGTGCCGGAATTGTGGGACTGAGTACCGCGCGAGCGCTTTTGGCGGATGGTCATAATGTGACTGTCGTGGACCGTGATCCGGCAGGCGACAAGGCATCCTTCGGCAATGCCGGAGGGCTCGGTGTTACTGAAATCGTTCCTGCCAGCGTCCCCGGTCTTATCTGGAAAGTGCCAGGCTGGCTTTTTGATCCGCTCGGCCCGTTGTCGTTGCGCCCCGTTCATTTTCCAAAGCTTGTACCCTGGCTCGTCCGCTTCCTGCGTAGCGGTTCGCAATCCGAGATGCTGCGTATCACCAAAGCGCTCGCCGCTCTAACCGCTCCTGTCTATGACGACTATCTGCCGCTGCTTGAGGAGTTGAAACTGACGCGTGAGCTTCATCAGGTTGGAGCGCTATGGGTTTACGAAACTGAAGCAGCCTTCAAGGCGGATGCAGCGGATCGTGACCTGCGCCGCAGCCATGGCGTTATCTTCAACGAAATGGATGGCAGCGAAGCCCGTAAGCTCGAACCGGCATTGAGCAAGGCGGTCGTGCGCGCGGCCATGACGCCGCAATGGTCGCATTTTTCCGATCCCAAGCGGGTCGTCGACCGTCTGCGGGAACTGGTTATCGACAAAGGCGCCAAGATCGTGACCGGCGAGGCTGTCGCTGTCGAGGGCAAGGCCTTGCGCCTGCATGCTGGCCAAGCGCTGCCGTTTGACCAACTCGTCATTGCGACCGGTGCCTGGTCGACACGTCTGGCCCGGACATTCGGCGATCACGTTCTTATGGAAAGCGAGCGTGGGTATAATATTACACTGCCGCATTCGGACATCAAACTCACGCGTGAAGTGATTTTCGCCGAGCGCAAGTTCGTTGCTACGCCAATGGACATGGGCGTGAGGATTGGCGGCGCGGCTGAATTCGCCGGACTGGATGCGTCCGCCAATTTCAAGCGCAGCGACACGCTGGCAAAACTTGCCCGCATCTATCTGCCGGATCTGAAGCTGGACAATGGCACCAGGTGGATGGGGCATCGCCCGACAACACCGGACAGCCTTCCGGTCATCGGACGCTCCACCCGCCGTGCCGATATAATTCACGCTTATGGACACGGTCATGGCGGTCTGACGCTTGGTCCGACAACCGGCAGGCTTGTGGCCGACCTTGTTGCCGGGCGCACCCCGCCCATTGATCTTTCACCCTTCGCAGTCAGCCGATTTTCCTGAACGGAGCCCTGTCATGAACCCACATACTTTTCTTTGCGTCGACGCCCACACCTGCGGCAATCCCGTGCGTGTTGTTTCCGGCGGCGCACCGATGCTGCCCAATGTCAGCATGGCCGACAAGCGTCAGATTTTCCTCAAAGATCACGACTGGGTGCGCCAGGCGCTGATGTTCGAGCCGCGCGGGCATGATGTCATGTCCGGCTCTATTCTCTACCCTTCATCACGGGATGATTGCGATCTAGGTGTTCTCTTCATCGAGGTTTCGGGCTGTTTGCCCATGTGCGGCCACGGCACCATCGGCACGGTTACCGTGGCGCTCGAGCAGGGCTTTGTCGTTCCAAAGAGCGAAGGCAAACTGGCGCTCGAAGTGCCAGCGGGTCGCGTTGAGGTCGAATACAAGCGCAACGGACGCTTCGTGGATGAGGTCCGCATCTACAATGTGCCCGCCTATCTCCATGCCACCAATGCAAGAATCAATGTTCCCGGCATGGGCGAACTGGTGGTCGACGTGTCCTATGGCGGTAATTTCTATGCCATCGTCGAGCCGCAGAAAAACTGGCCTGGTCTCGATGCCATGACGGCTGACGATATTTTGAAAATCAGCCCGCTGGTTCGCAAGCTCGTTCAGGAGGCTGTTGCGCCGGTTCATCCCGAAGATGACCGCATTGCAGGCGTCAGCCACGTCATGTGGGCCGACAAGGCAAAGCATCCCGAAGCCGATGCGCGCAATGCAGTCTTCTATGGCGAGCGTGGTATCGACCGGTCACCATGCGGTACCGGCACCTCCGCGCGCATGGCGCAACGTGTCGCCAAGGGTCTTCTCAAGGTTGGCGATACCTTTGTTCACGAATCGATCATCGGCACTCTGTTCCATGGCCGTGTGGAAAGCACCGCAGACATTGCAGGCCGTCCTGCCATCCGCCCGAGCATCGGCGGCTGGGCACGCGTGACCGGCTACAATACCATCCTTGTCGATGAACGCGATCCGCTCGCACTCGGCTTTCAGGTCAAGTGAGGTGGCGCGATGATTCTTGAAGAACGCGACTATCACATCGTGTCAGGCCGCATGGGCGAGTTTATCGCCACCTATGAAAGGCTGGGGCTTGCCATCCAGAAGGAAATGCTGGGCGGGTTCGTCGGGCATTTTGTGACCGACATTGGCGAACTCAATCATGTCGTCTCGCTCTGGCGCTACGAGGATATCGCCGAGCGGGAGGCAAAGCGTGCCCGTATGCTGGTTCATCCCGGATGGCAGTCTTATCTCGACGCCATCAAAGGCATGATCACGCAGCAGAACATACGCATCCTGAAACCCACTGCATTGTCACCGATGGTATAGTTATGAAAACCGTTCTGCCTGCCCTTGCCGATCTTGTCCCCGAACGCATGCAGCCGGGTGCCGATCTGCTTGCGCAAGGCCGGCGACTTGCCCGGGACTGGCGAGTCGGACGAAACGCCTTTCTTGATGTGAACGGTGTTTCGAGCGAAGCTGAATACAAGCGCCGCAAAGCCGCCGAAGGTCGCATGATGCAGCATGCACATATCGGCTTTCGCAGCGTCGAGCGTACTGTGGAAGCGATTGCCGAGGTACATGGCACTTGTGCACAGCGCGGCGTTACCGTGGATCGCTTCGGGATCACGCTCGATTGGTCAATGGGCTATCCTCCCGCTCTGCGCAACGAACGCCCCAAGGGAACGGGCATTGTTCTGAACGGGCCGGAAGATTTCGCGCGCATCACCAATGCTGCTCCGGCCGCTGCCCATTTCGGCGATTTCATGCTCGGTTTGCCCGGCGCAATAGAGAACACCAAGGGCGCCCTGACAGCCGGCGCCACTTCCATTGGCAATCTCGGGCAATATTTCACATTCCGCCTGCCTTACTGGGACGACGATGTGGCAACGACAGAAGCGGCGGTAACAGCGCTTGGCCTCATCGCCGCACAGGATGAGGAAGTTCTTGTTCACTCCAATCTCGATGATGGCTTTGCAGGCCTATTCGCCGATATGAGCTCGGCGCTCGGCATGGTGTTGATCGAGCGTCATATTGTTGAGAACCTGATTGGCGGACGCATGTCGCATTGCTTTGGTCACCACTATACAGCGCCGCTCATCCGCATGGCCTTTCACAAGGCCTTGTCCGAACTCAGCGTTGCACCCGGCACGATGCTCTTTGGTAATACGGTGAGCTATAAATCCACGCCTGCAGGTAACTTTGCCAGTCTGGCGAGCTATCTCCAAGCCGACGTCTGGGCTTTGACGCGCCGCCATACCGGCCATGCAATCAATCCGGTTCCCGTCACGGAAAACCAGCGCATTCCCGATATTGACGAAATTATTGATGCGCAGATATTTGCCACCCGCATGGCGGAACACGCCATGGCAACGGCAGATTTGATCGACCTGGGAAAAGTGGATATCGCCGCAAGCTCGCTTGTCGAGGCTGGAAAGCGCTTCAGCGACAATGTTCTGACCGGTCTCAGCAATACGGGCGTCAATATCAATGATGCGGCCGCTTTGATGCTCGCGCTGCGCCGCATCGGCCCAAAGCGGCTTGAAAATCTTTACGGTGCCGGCAGTGAAGACACCAATGCATGGGGTGGACGCCGTTCCGTCATGCTGGCCGAATGGGTTGAAGAGCTCGAGGAAAATGCACAAGAATGGGTGGAACGCATTGCGCCTGCCGCACGTAAAGAAATTGCAGCAAGCGGGCTTAAAGCCTGTGTGGCGTCGTCCGACGTGCATGAGCATGGCAAGAACCTGATCGAGCGCATTCTGGCCCTGAGTGCTGTCGGTGTGATAGACGGGGGCACATCCGTAGACCCTGAAACCGTGGTTGCCATGGCCCTGGCGCAGAAGGCCGATTTCATCGCCGTCAGCACCTATAACGGCATCGCGCTGCGCTATGCACGAGATGTTTTGACCGCTCTTGAGACGGCAGGCGTGAGAATGCCGGTGCTGATCGGCGGCAGGCTGAACCAGATTCCGGAAGATTCCAATTCGGGCCTGCCAGTCGATGTCAAAGCGGACATTGAGGCGTTGGGCGCATTGCCCTGCGAAACGCCTGAAGCGATGACCGGTTTCATTGAAAAATTCATAGAGAAATCCAGAGAGGAAATAGCATCATGACACGTTGGACAGGCGTTTTTCCGGCCGTTACAACCAAGCTGAAGCAGGATGGCAGTCTTGACCTTGACGCCACTGGCGCATCGATCGAACGGCTGATAACAAATGGTGTTTCCGGCATTATCGTTTTGCCCATGCTGGGCGAAAACGCTTCGTTGAAGGCCGAGGAACGCGATCAGGTTATCCTTGCCGCCAAGGAAGCAGTGGCAGGTCGCGTGCCGCTCCTGTCCGGTCTGGCCCAGATTTCGACCGCCGATGCAGGTGTGGCAGCGCGCCATTATGAAAAGCTCGGGGCTCAAGGCCTGATGGCTTTTCCGTCGCTTGCCTACAAGACCGATCCGCGCGAAACGGTCACCTGGTACAAGTCGCTTGCCGCCAGCAGCAGCCTGCCGATCATGATCTACAACAACCCGATCGCCTATGGTGTCGACGTCACACCATCGATTCTGCAAGAGCTGGAAGATACGCCGTCCATCGTATGCATCAAGGAAGAATGCGGCGACATCCGGCGTGTCACCGACCTTTATAACGCTTGCGGTGACCGCTTCTCCGTCTTCTGTGGCGTAGACGATCTGATCGTGGAGAGCCTGGCGCTTGGCGTAACGGGCTGGGTTTCCGGCATGACCAATGCATGGCCCGCAGAATGCGTGAAACTGTTCAGTCTCGCGTCCTCAGGCGACTTCTCGGCTGCCCGCAAACTCTACCGGATTCTGACGCCGTCCTTCCATCTCGATACCCATGTAAAGCTGGTGCAATACATCAAGCTTGCTGAAAAGCTCGTCTATGGCGCGCCCGAATGGGTTCGGGAGCCGCGTCTGCCGCTCATCGGCGACGAACGCAATCACGTTGAAAGCGTCGTCAATGACACCATTGCCGCCCTCGCAGCCATGAAGGACTAAACAATGCGCTTTTCAAGAATGATCAACGTTGTCGGCGTGCACGCGGCGGGCGAGTTGAACGAGGTCATTACCGGTGGCGTTCTCGATGTTCCAGGTGCGTCGATGTTCGAGAAAATGCAATATCTTGAACGGAAGGGTGATGACCTTCGCAATTTTCTGCTCAATGAACCGCGCGGACGCGTGACACAATGCGTCAATCTGGTGCTGCCAGCCACTAGACCGGAGGCTGACGCTGGGTTCGTCATCATGGAATCGGATTTCTATGTGCCGATGTCCGGCACCAATACGATCTGCACGACGACGGCTCTTCTTGAAACCGGCATGATCCCTATGCAGGAACCGGAAACAAAGCTGGTGCTCGAAGCACCGGCGGGTCTGGTCCCTGTGACCGCGCTGTGCAAGAACGGGAAATGCATCAGTGTGACTTTTGAAAATGTGCCGTCCTTCGTTTTTGCATTTGACGCGAAAGTGGATGTGCCGGGCCTTGGCGAGATTACCGTCGATGTCGCCTATGGAGGCATGATCTATGTGCTGGTCGATGCAACGGCCATAGGCTTCAATGTCGACAAGACCGAAGCGGCCAAGCTGGTGGAAGTCGGCGAGCGGATCAAGAAGGCAGCTGCCGAACAGATCCCTGCAGTGCACCCGGAAAATTCGGCGATCCATACGATCAACCAGACGCTCTTTGCGGGACCTCTGGAGATACGCGACGGCGTAAAGCGTTCACGCAATGCCGTGATTGTGTCGCCCGGACGCATTGACCGGTCTCCGTGCGGCACCGGCACCAGCGCGCGTTTGGCCGTCATGCACGCGCGTGGACAGATCGCCACCGGCGAAACGTTCATACATGAATCAATCATAGGCACGGAATTCATCGGCCGCGTGCTTGAAACCACGACCTGTGGTGGCAAGTCCGCAATCCGTCCGGCAATCACCGGGCAGGCATGGATCACGGCATTCCATCAATATGTTCTTGATCCAACCGATCCGTTCCCGACCGGCTTTCGTCTGGGCGATACGTGGCCGGGCAACTGAGGGAACGATCATGAGCATTGTCGAAGCCGATGATGGCTGTCGTCTTTTCTACGATGTGAAGGGGCGAGGCACGCCGTTGGTGCTGATTCCCGGCCTTGGCGGCGATGGTCGCTTCTGGGCCGGGGTCGAACAACATCTCAGGGAGCACTTTCGCCTGATTACGGTTGATCATCGTGGGGCCGGACGCAGCGATCGCCCGGAAGGCGCTTACTCCATTGACCGCATCGCGAAAGACGTTGTCTGCATCCTCGACGCCGAAGGGGTCGATGCTGCCCATATGGTGGGACACTCCACGGGCGGCACGGTGGTGCAAACGCTTGCGCTGGACGCCCCCAAAAGGGCCAAAAGCCTGACGATTAGCGGTAGTTGGGCCAGGCCTGACGCCCGGTTTAGGGCGCTCTTTTCCGCACGGTTCGAATTGATGAAGAAAGGCGAAGTGGAGGTCTACCAGAACCTTACCCATGTGCTTGGTTATCCGCCGCAATGGATTGCGGCAAACGAGCGCGCACTTGCTGCAGCAGTGGCCAACGCCGCAGCAAGCCTTGCTCCATTCGCGGTCACGGGGTCACGTATTCGTATGCTGCTCGATTTCGACAGGTCCGCGGAGCTGGAAACCATAACGCAACCGGCGCTGCTCATCGGTGCGCGGGACGACATCATGATCCCATTTGACAGAACCGAAGAACTGGCGTGCCTTATCCCGCATGCTACGGTCAGCGAAGTCACCGGAGGGCACTTCTATCCACGCGTCGATCCGCAGACATTCGCGCACCGCGTTGCAGAATTTGTTGCCAACGAAAGTGGGGGCAGCGTGAACTCAACCGGTTGGCGATGATTTTCATGACTTTGGAAGATGACCGAGGTTGGCGATCCGCTTTTCACCGTCACCATTTTCCAGTCGGAACAATAGCCGAACGCGGCATCGAACTTGATTGTTCGACGATTCATCGCTGGACGATTTATTTCAGTCCAAAATTGCTCGGACGTTTCAATCGCAGCAAACGCACCATCACCCGCAATGAGTCAGCTTTGTTGCATGGACCAGGCAGCAGGCGAGCGGGGGCGTTCTCGATGATTATGCCATACCGGCTGAAGGAATTTACGCGGTGTATCCAAGCAGCCGCCACCTCTCACCCCTGGGTCAAGGCGCTCGTCGAAGGTGCTGCCGAGCAGTTGGCAAGCAATGCCTGGCTGCAGACAGATCACAGCTTCCCTCGAAGCCACGGGTTTCGCGGCGGGCACTGTCCTAACCTTCCGACCAAGTGCCAATCAGCATGTTGAGAAATCGCTCGGCAGCGGGTGACAATGTTCCTCCCCGCCGCCGCACAACACCGATGGTTCGTGAAATTTCCGGATTGCGGATCGGCCGGGTGACAAGAAACGGGTGCTCCTCCTGCGGCGTTGCCAGCTTGGGCAGCACTGAAATCCCCAGTCCCGCCTCGACGAGACCGAGCGACGTCGACAGGTGCGTCACCTCGTAGAACCAGCGCAATTTCAGGTTGGATTTTGCCAATGCCGCGTCGAGCAGCGTCCGGTTGCCGCTGGAGCGGTGCACGGTAATCAGCGGATAGGGCGTCAGGTCTTCCCATCCGAGTTCGCTTTTGGCGGCAAGCGGGTGATCCTTGCGCGCCGCAAGCACGAACGGGTCCTCGATCAGCCGGTCGAAAATCAGATCGGGGTCGGCAGCGCCCATGATGTTGATGCCGAATTCCACCTCACCGCGGGCAACAGCCAAAAGCCCGTCGGTGGCGGGAAGGTCCAGGATGCGAAAGCGGATGTGCGGGTATTCGGCATTGAACTGCTTGATCACCGTCGGCAGGAAATAGAAGGCAGCGGTGGGCAGGCACGCGATAGTGACGAGCCCGCTGCGCTGGGCGCCGATATCCCGCACGGCAAAGAGCGAGCCGTCAAACTCCTCCAGCATGCGCTGAACGAGCGGAATGAGTTCGCTTCCCACCGCCGTGGCCGAGACATGGCGCGTGGTCCGCTCCAGAAGCGGCGCTCCGATGGTTGCCTCCAGCTTCTGGATACGCCGGCTCAACGCCGGTTGCGAGAGATTCAAGGCTTCCGCCGCCCGGTGAAAACTTTCCAGCTCCACCACCGAGAGAAAAGCCCGCAGATCCAGTATCTCACAATTAATGCTCATATCACATCAATCCTCGCAAACTTTGCATTTCACATATCAATCACCTTACCGCAAAATGCAAGAAACCGACAGATTGTTCTGTTGAACGCATGAATAAAGAGCACTGCGCCATGAATGACCTCCTTCGCATACCTTGCGTCCTCATGAGAGGCGGTACATCCAAGGGACCGTTTTTTCTGGCATCGGATCTTCCCTCCGATCCACGCCAACGCGACCAGATCCTATTGTCGGTGATGGGGTCCGGTCATCCCCTGCAGATCGATGGTATCGGCGGCGGCAACCCGGTCACCAGCAAGGTTGCCATCGTTGGCCCGTCCACGGTAACAGGTGCCGACGTCGACTATCTCTTTGCCCAAGTGCGGATCGATCAGCAGATGGTCGACACATCCCCCAATTGCGGCAACATGCTTGCTGCCGTTGGCCCGTTTGCCATCGAAGCCGGTTTGATCAGAACGACAGGACCGGTAACGCGGGTGCGGATACATAACGTCAACACCGGCAAGCTGATTGAGGCGGAGGTACCAACGCCGGATGGCCGTGTGGCCTATCTCGGCGATGCATCGATTGACGGGGTGCCGGGGCACGCCGCGCCGATTGCCCTGACATTCATGGACGCCGCCGGTGCACGGACCGGCAGGCTGTTTCCAACGGGCCATCCACGCGAGATCATCGACGGTATCGACGTCACCTGCATCGATTGTGCCATGCCGATGATGATACTCGAGGCCGCTGCCATCGGGGCAACAGGCTATGAGAGCGCTGCCGAACTCAACGCCGACCATGCCCTCCTCGAGCGGTTGGAAAGGCTGCGGCTGCAGGCGGGCCAGCGCATGGGCATGGGCGACGTGCGCACCCAGGTCACGCCCAAACCCGTCCTTATCTCGACGCCGAAAGCCGGCGGTGACCTGAACGTGCGCTATTTCATGCCGCACCAGTGCCATCCCTCGCTCGCCACGACGGGAGCCGTCGGCATCGCCACCGCGTGCATCAGCGATGCCACGGTTGCATCACGCCTGATCGGAGGACGCAAGCTTCCGGTCAATCTTGTTCTCGAACATCCGAGCGGCCGTCTGGAAGTCAAGCTTGAATCCCGCAATGGCACAACGGTCGCCGGCGTACTGCGGACCGCCCGTCGTCTGTTCGAGGGGCAAGTCTTTGCCAAACCTGTAGCGCAAATGGTTTGCGCAGCATAATTGAACGCGGTTGCCGGGAGGGCATCGCACATCTGGGAGGAAATACCATGCATAAACTCATGCTCGCTTTGGCGGCGACGGTTGCATTCGCAGGATCGGCGTTTGCCGAACCTGTCCGCATCAGCGTCGGCTCTTACAATCTCAACAACCTGCCGTTTCCGGTCGCCTCGGGTCTGGGCCTTTATGAAAAGGAAGGGCTTGATGTCACCGTCGAGAATTTTGCCTCGGGCGGTTCGAAGACGCTGCAGGCGCTCGTCGCCGGTTCGACCGACATAGCCGTCGGCTTCTACGATCACACGATCCAGATGCAGGCGCAAAAGAAGAACGTTGTGGGCATTGTGCTGCTGGCGCGCAATTCGGGGCTGGTGCTTGCAGGCGGCAAGAACAGCACATTCGATCCGGCAAAGCCCGAAACCATCAAGGGCGCCAAGATCGGCATTACCGCCCCCGGCTCCTCGTCGGATTTCTTCGTTCGCTACTATCTGCAGCGCCACCAGCTTTCGGCGGATGACGTTTCGCTCATCGGCGTCGGTTCCGGCTCGGCAGCCGTCGCCGCTCTCGAACAGGGAAAGGTCGACCTCCTGGTGAACTACGATCCGGCGGCGACCTTCATTGAAGCCAAGGGCGTCGGCAAAATTCTGATCGACGCCCGCAGCGACGACGGCGCCAAGGAGATCTACGGCGGCATCTATCCGACCTCGGTTCTCTACGCCACGCAGACCTACATCGACAAGAATCCGGAGACGATCCAGAAGGTCGTCAATGCAACGGTCAAGGCCCTGGAGTGGATGAACAAGAGCGCTCCGGAGGAAATCGTTCAAAAACTTCCTGAAGCCTTCATTTCCGGAGACAAGGAAACCTACATAAAGGCCGTGGCAAACGCCAAGCCCATCTTCTCCATCGATGGCCGCTTCAACGAGGCCGAAGTCGAAACGCCGCTGGCAGTCCTGAAAAGCTTCAACGACAAGGTGGCAGCAACGGATATCGACCTGAAGAAGACATACACCAACAATTTCGTCGATAAAGCGCCACACGAAGGCACGAACTGAGGGAGAGAACCATGGCCTTGGCAATGGTAAAACCGGTTGCGGCCGCAACCGTTGAACAACCGCGAAAAGCGATGGTGTCCATCGATTCGGTAACGATGTCATTCGGCACGTTCGTTGCGGTGGAGAACGTCAATCTGACGGTGGCCGATGGGGAGTTTCTTGCCATCGTCGGTCCCACCGGATGCGGCAAGAGCACGATATTGAACGCCATTGCCGGACTGCTCAAGCCGTCCGGCGGCCGCGTCTCGATTGACGGCAATCCGGTATCGGGCATCCAGAACGATATCGGTTACCTGTTCCAGCAGGACGCCCTGCTGCCCTGGAAAACCGCTATCGAGAATGTTGAACTCGGGCTGTTGTTCAAAGGCGTCGCAACGGCGGAGCGTCGCGAGCGGTCGATGATGTGGCTGGCCAAGGTGGGTTTGAAGGGTTTTGAGCAGCGATATCCGCACCAGCTGTCCGGCGGCCAGCGCAAGCGGGTGCAGATGGCGCAAGCGCTGATTACCGGTCCGAAAGTCATTCTGATGGACGAGCCGTTTTCGGCGCTTGATATCCATACCCGGCATCTGATGCAGAACGAGCTCCTGCGCCTGTGGCAGGAGGAGCGCCGCGCCGTGGTGATGATCACCCATGACCTGGAGGAAGCGATAGCGCTCGGCGACCGGGTGGCAGTGCTTGCCGCCGGACCGCGCAGCCGGGTTATCGACAGTTTCGACGTCGATCTCGCAAGACCCCGTGACGTCGCTGAAATCAAGCTGGATCCGCGTTTCATGGATCTGTACCGCAATATCTGGGCGTCGCTGCGCGGCGAAGTGGAGAAGAGCTATGAACGTCGCGACTGAACGACTTATCCAACTGGGCCTGCTTGTAGCCATCCTCGGCGGCTGGCAGCTTGGCGTATCGACCGGTGTCATCGACGTGTTCTTCTTTCCGGCACCCGTCGACATTTTCAACCAGATCGTCAACTGGGTCATCGATCCCAATTTTTATCGCCACGTCACGATCACGCTGACGGAAACCGTTCTTGGCTATGTCATCGGAACGGGACTGGGCGTGGCCGCCGGCGTCTGGCTCGGCCTCAGCCGCAGTGCCGCGCGCATTCTCGATCCGTTCATCAAGGGCCTCAATGCCATTCCGCGCGTAGTGCTTGCGCCGATCTTCGTGCTGTGGCTCGGGCTTGGTTTGTGGTCGAAGGTGGCGCTCGCCGTTACCCTGGTGTTCTTCATCACGTTCTTCAACGCCATGCAGGGCGTACGCGAAGTCAATCCGGTGGTTCTGGCCAATGCCCGTATTCTCGGTGCAAAGCGTTCGGAACTCCTGCGTCATGTTTATTTCCCGGCAGCTGCCAGCTGGATTCTGTCCTCCCTGCGCACCTCCGTCGGCTTCGCGGTCGTTGGCGCCATCATCGGTGAATACCTTGGTGCGTCGGCAGGCCTTGGCTATCTGATTGCGCAGGCGGAAGGCAATTTCGATGCAGTCGGCGTTTTTGCCGGTATCATCATCCTGGCCGTCTTTGTTCTCGTCATCGACCGCGTGCTCGACGTGGTGGAGAACCGGCTGATCAAATGGCGACCGAACACGACTGAAGAGAAGACAGCCTGATCCGGTCAGGCTGCCTGGTGACAGCCATAAAAGCGGTTTGCCGCGGTGCTTTCCGGAACTTCTCAGGAGGCATCGCGGTCTTGAACCGTCACGCGCAGAATTTTCCAGGCTGCATCGAACAGAATGACTTGCTGGAATTCTTCACGAAAGCGCGGGAGGCTGCATAATGCCTGATGACGCTTTCCATTTTTCGTGAAGAACTCCAGTAAGTGCTGAAGCGATCGATGCAGCTGCAGAGCGTCACGGCTTTGCAAGCATGGCAGGTGAGACAGAGGTGGTGATCCGTCGCAAAAGCGTAGGACCAACCTGGAGTCCAAAATTTTAGCGCAGGCTAGGCAGATCTCGGCTCGCAACATTTCTGGACGGCACCTTTCGCTTCGGGATTCAATAGACCTTTTGGAAAACCGAGGCGGAATCGACAAGAACGTCTCTCAGCAACTACAATCGCTCAGGCAATACAGAAACTTGGTGGTCCACTCACCCGCCAAGGTCGAGCCGGAATCGACTATCAAGGCGATCGCTACTGCCAACGAGTTGTTGAAGCACTTAAATTTGCGGTAAGAAGTTAGGCGTTCTGATATCCATCGGGACAAGCAATCACATCAATCGCCACGCCCTTCGCGTTACCGCAAGGGACAACCCCCACCCGGAAACACTATGATTCAGGTTTTCATCGACGATAGTGGAAAATCCGACCAATCGCCCGTCCTCGTTCTCGCCGGATATCTTGCATCCAAAGAGCGGTAGCAAAGCTTCGACGCTAAGTGGAAGGCGATCTTGACCAATCATGGCATGATAAATTTTCACGCCGTTGACGCGTGGCGGCTTAGCTATTCGTCTAGGATAAAAAGTTCCCTAGTCCGTGGCAGTGTCTTCGTGCAACTAATCAATTGCATCACCCAACATGTCGAGCATGCGTTTGCTATTTCGATCCCGTTCGAGAGCCACGAACATTGGTTCGCATCTAAGCAGCTCCCTGAACATACATCGCTACGGATTTATAACATGGCCTTCTATGGACTGCTGACGCAGATCCATCAGCACATGTTCAAACGTCGTTTCGATCAGGGCCTTGAGATAACGTTCGATGAGCAAGGCGGCGAATCGACTGCTAGAGTCCTTGGAGGAATGGAGGAATTCACTCGGCTGGCTGCCGGAGGTTTTCCGGGTTTAAACGTAGCCACTCCAAGGTTTATGAGCGACGATGACTGCCCGGGTCTGCAAGCTGCCGATATGCTGGCCTGGCTTTTACGTCGCGACGGGCTCAACGCATCTCGGGAAGTCGATCGCTCAAAAACAGCAGAAGCTCTGATGTTGGGCGAAGCCCTTTCAATGCCCCGTTCCATCAAGATCTGGACCGATGACGACCTTCGGCTTGCCGCGAATGACGTCCTGGAGAAGCTCCGCTCATCACTCCCGGACATGTCTTGGCCATCTTGAGAGGATTCGAACCGAGAGCCATTCGATTGATAAAGGGTTTTGGCCGATCGATGCCAACTCAATCACAGTAGCGATTTCATGGAATTGCACTAACCCCAATAAGGCCCTTGGACATCAACCGCAAGGCCGATGCATCCGATTTTTCTGCGCTTCCGATTTACAAAAGCATGCGTCGAGAAGGCCGTCGATTGGGATGGAATCCAGCTGACCTAGACGCATGAGGTCGACACAAAAACGCCCGCATTGAAAGCGGGCGTCGAACGGTTGTTGGTTCGTTAGTCTCGTGCAATTAGCGAGCAACCGATGCGCGGGCAACACTACGGATATCGGCGCGGTCGATACCCAAATCCTGCAGTTCACGGCTGGACATGCGGCCAAGTTCGGTGACGGTCTGACGGAACTTGAGCCAGTTGTTGAAGGAGCGTGCTACGTTCATGATAGTTCCCTTTCTGAGGGCTGCCTGACGTCAGCAGCCTTGCTTGGCTCCGGCGTCGTTTCGATGCTTGGGATATAGGCCTTTCAATCGGTTTAAAAAAGGCACAATCCCTCATTCCACCTATGCATCTGGCGCAATGGTCATGAAGGAAAATGAATCTATTGGATCAAGCATCTTCAAACTTTGAATTGGGCCGGCACCCAATCTATCCCGCGATCGGCATCGGATCGCATGCGATTCCCAGACGATCTCCCCCCCCCCCATCGTCAATGACAGGGACACCGCCAAATTGATTATCTTTCAGAACTTAACCGCCAAGTTTGCCTTGAAGCCGTGCTGTTGAGCGCGGGCGGCGAGCTGGCCATTGTAGGAAAGACCGAGTGTTGCCGCAGGCGACAGGTTGAGATCAAACTCGGTCTCCAGTACAGCAGCATCGCTAGCGATGGGCACACCAGCAATGGTAAAGACATCGCGACCCGCAAAGGCCTGTGTTGAGAGCGGCGTTGTATCACCGAAAGCATGACGCCAGCCGAATGTGCCGCGCACCATTGGCTGGACGCCGCCGAGCACAAAGCTGGTGGAAGTCCGAAGGCCGAGCGTTGTGAAGGTTACGTCCGTCGTCTGGCCATAGCCGTGAAGCGCCGCCGCACCGCCACGCTCGTTAAAAGCCTCGGTCGCCAAGTTGATATAGGTCAGATTGGCGAAGGGCTCGAACGATGCCGTTGGCAAGTCCATACGATAACCAAATTCGCCGAAGGCCTGGAGCGTGCCCGCCCTATCGTTACCCGTCAAGTCATCCGCAAAACCTGCCAAGCGGACGCTGCGGCTGGTCGAGATGTCATGCCATGTGTATGCCAGCCCCGAGCGGAAGCCAAAATCACCCCATTGCGTGCCGCCGTACAGTCCGAAATGATAATTGTCGCTGCCACCGGAAGATGTACGGTCCTTCACGCTAAAGTTCGTGCGGCTGTAACCGGCAAGAACGCCGAGCCGCCAGGTATCGAACACCGGCGTATCGACACCCATGAGGAAACCGCCGGTCGAACGGTCAAGGCTCGCGGCATTGCCATCGCTACTGGTATATCCCCAACCACCGAAACCTTGACCCCACAATGCGAAACGATCTGCCGTCGCAGCGATCGGCATCGGGCTGCCTTCGACGTACGCCATCACCGGCTGGCTTGAAGCAGCGACAGCACCGAAGGCGGAGCGAATGCGATCGGTGGCTGCGTCGTGAACGAAACGGCTATCCTCGATCAGTACGTTCTTCGCAGAGGCATGGATCTCGCCTGAGAGCTCGTCGAAAGCGGCGCGGGCCTGGATGCCGGACAGATTGATGAGACTGTTGTAGATCGGATTACCCCAGCCGAGATTGTCCGCGCCGCGGCCTGTGGCAATCTGGTTGCGCGTCAGGCCGACGCTGGAAAAATCGATATCGTTGCGCCGAAGCGTCAGATAGACACTGGTTGGATCGTAGCTGAGCGAGGGATCGAGAAACGCAAGGTTTGAGGTGACGTTACTGAAGACTCCGTCGCGACTGCCGGCAGTGAGAATTGTATAAGTCGTCGCCGGAGCGTACCTGCCAGCACCGGCCAGCACCCTGACGGCACCACCATTGATCATTGCTGTGCCGGTGGCGGCAATCTTGTCGCTTAGACCGGCGGCGTTGGCCTCCACTTCGTAGAGCGACGACGGATTGAAGACAATGTTACCGGCTACGTTCAACGTGCCAATTGAATTGCCCGGCGCGACGGTGCCGGAAACGATCGTGTTGCCGACGGTACCGGTGCCCTGCAGGCGGCCTGCGGCGGAGACATCGAGCGAACCACCGATCAAACCGTTGACAGCGAGCGTGCCGGTTTCGACGGTTGTTGCGCCAGTATAACTGCGGCTGTTGCCAGTGAGGGTAGTGAAGCCTGCGCCGATCTGGCGGATCGCGCCGCTGCCGGAGATCGCGCCAGCGAAAGTGAATGCATCGCTGCGGTTAAAGGCAAGCGTGCCGTTGTTGGTGACACTGCCGGTGATGGCCCCGGACTGACCACCCTCTCCGATCATCAGCGTGCCAGCCGAAATCGTCGTGCCGCCGGTGTAATTGTTGTCTCCGCCGAGAACCGTCAGCCCGGAGCCGATCTGGCTGAGCGAGCCGGAGCCCGAGATCGCTCCGTCGAGAACGACAGAGCCCACGTGATCGATGACAAACCGGCTGTTGTTCGTCACATCGCCATCGAACGAGCCTGCCGTCGCGCCATCGCCGAGCTGCAAAGTACCGGCGGAAATCGTCGCCCCGCCGCCGTAGACATGGCTGCCCGTCAGGATGGTCGTGCCTGTACCGATCTGCGCGAGCGAACCCCGTCCTGCAACGTTACCACTGAACACGGCTGCGTCAGACCGGTTGAAGGCAAGTGTGCCGTCGTTCACGACTTTGCCCGTGATCGAACCGGACGTGCCGCCATTGCCCAATTGCAGCGTACCCGACGCAATGATCGTCCCACCGCCATATGTATTGGAGCCGGTCAACACTGCCGTGCCGGTTCCTATCTGCTGTACCGAGCCGGTGCCGGTGACTGCGCCGCCGAACTCGTAAACATCCGAACGATTGAGGGCGAGAATTCCGCTGTTTGCGACATTGCCAACGATCGAACCCGAAGCGCCACCGTTGCCGAGCACCAGCGCACCGGACGCAATGGTCGAGCCGCCACCATAGGTGTTGGTCCCGGTGAGCACCGTCGCCCCCATCCCCATCTGCCGCACCGAGCCGATGCCGGAGATCGCGCCACCGTAGAGGACGCCATCTGCGCGATTGAAAACCAGGGTGCCGTCATTTGAGACATTGCCGATAATCGAGCCGGTCCTGCCACCATCACCCAATTGGAGCGTGCCGGCGGTGATCGTGGTACCGCCAGTATAGGTGTTGTCAACCGTGAGGACAGTAGTCCCTGCCCCGGATTGTGTCATTGCTCCCGTGCCAGCGATCAATCCTGCGAAGGTGCGGGTGTCCGAGCGGTTAAAGGCCAGCGTGGCATTGTTCAACACATCGCCGGTGATCGAACCGGAGGTGCCGCCATTACCCAACTGCAATGTGCCCGCTTCAATGAAGGTATTGCCGTTATACGTATTCGTGCCGGTTAAGATGGTTGTACCGCTGCCGGTCTGCATAACGGAACCAGTGCCGGAGATGACGCTGTCGAAACCGTATGTGTCAGACCGATCAAAACCAAAGACGCCGTTGTTCCTGACATCGCCGATGATTGAGCCCGACGAACCACCATCGCCGAGCTGCAAGGTGCCGGCAGCAATCATCGTGCCGCCGTTGTAAGTTCCGTCACCGCTCAGAACCAGCTTGCCGCCACCGTCCTTTGTCAGCGATCCATTCGACGCTGTGAAGACATCGCTCGATAGTGTCAATGTTGTCCCCGTTCGGGTATCGATGGTCGCCGCGCCTTCCAGATTAAGCCAGCGATTCAGAGTAATGTCGCCCAGTGTCGCCAGCGCGGCATTGTTGATTGAGATCGTCGATGACACGGGACCTGCGCCCAAATTGCTTGCGGCCATGACAGCCAACGTTCCGCCATTGATCTTCGTGTAGCCTTGATAGGTGTTATTGCCCGTCAGCAACAGCGTGCCGGTGCCGGCTTTGTTGACGTTGCTGAACAAGCTCGAGCCGGTGATCGTGCCAGAGAAGATCGCATCCTTATCCTGATTGACTGATAGATTGGCGCCGTCGATCGCTATAGTACCGCCGGTCCCTGAGAGCGAACGCATGTTGAGAGCATTGCCATTGAGATCCAGCGTGCCACCCGTCAGCGTATAATCGGTGAGGGTTGGCAATGCGTTCGGTGCGTTCACACCCATTCGCAGCGTTCCTGCCGTAATCAACGTTCCGCCAGACCAACTGTTGTTGCCGCTCAACACCAGGGTTCCTTCACCATTCTTGATCAGTCCACCTTGACCGGTAACGCTGCCAAGCGCAGAAAATGTCGTGCTTGCAGAGGTGACGAACTGAGCACTACCGCTGAGCGTGATGCCGCGTCCCGAGAACATGTTCGCGGTTGTTCCGAGCGTGGCATTGTTGAGGGTCAAGCCATTCGACGCATTGCCCAGATTGGCATCGGAGGCGATTTGCAGTGCACCGCCGCTGACGATGGTGTCACCGGAGTAGGCGTTCGTACCCGAGAGGATCAAGATGCCGTCGCCCGTCTTCTCCAACCCGTCGACGCCGGTAATGGGGAGATTGATCGTCGCCGTCTCCCCGGCAAGGACACGGACTTCTGGAACGGCAATGGTCAGCTGAGGATCGTCAAACCGCTGCAGGCGAAGTGACCCAGCAACACCGGCGTCAAGTGTATAGGCTCCTCCAGCAAACTGCAGGCCAACTGCGGCCCGCTCACCTTCCAATGCAACCGTAGCGCCCGGGCCGCGAAATATACCATAGCCGCTACCCCACTGCGTGGAGGTGCTGCCGCCAATTGGATCGAGCCAATTCGTGTTGACGCTGTTCCAGATACCGTTGCCCATGCCAACACCGTTGGTGCCACCGCCCCAGAGTTGCAGGATATTCAGGCCGTTCTGCTGCACGAACAAATCCACCGTTTTCTGGTTGGATGTATCGACTGAATAATTGTACGCTATTGGATTGGTGACAGGCGTACTGCCAATCGTCAGTCCGCTGCCCGATTGGGATAGGTCGCCTGTATAGGTGATCAAGCGATGATAGCCGAGGCCCGGCGCCGTGGTGCTGCTCGAAAGCGCGAGTGTCGCGCCGTTGAGTGCCAAGTCGCCGTTCACTCCAATTGCGGCTGCCGCGCTCGATGGCGCTCCGCCGATGAGACCATAATCAAATGTTGCACCCGACTGCAGGGCCAGGTTACCATTGATCGTCAAGCGCGCAGCACTTGTTGGTGCGACAGTGCCGCCACTGTTGATTGTTGTCGCGCCAACTGCCCCAGAACCTTCGAGATGACCACCTGCGCCGACGGCAAGCGTTCCCCCGATGCTGCCTGTCATCACCAGGGTACTGTTGGAAACCGTCGCATTGCCGGTGAAGTTGGTGCCGTTGTTGCCTGAGAGGGTGGTTGTTCCAGACAGAAAATCGAGCGCTCCAGCGCCCGTGATGTCATGCGAGAAAACGTAGCTGTTGCTGGTGTGATTAAATGTCAGTGTGCCATGACCGGGACCGAGAAAGACGTCACCCTTCACATCGCCGGGTGCGGCCGCCAGCGCGCCTTGAGCTGCGCCGATATTCAACGCACCGCCCCCCGAGGCGAAGCCAACGTAGAAGACGCCGTTACCGGCAGCCGACCCGACACTCGCACCATCAGAGACGGTCAGCGAACTTGCGTTCGTACCTCCAACCGAAATGTTAGACGCTTGCAACGCCGAGCCCGATCCCATTACGATCGCCGTACCGGCGCCGCCAGCCGAAGTACCGATCATAACGGACTGACCGCCATCGACAACACCGCCCTGGTCGATTGCCAGCAATCCCGTACCACCGAGAACCCCGACGTTGACCGCATCGGATTTGAAGCGCGAACCCGCCCCTGTTACGCGAACAGAAGCCGACGAGCCGGGATTTTGTCCGACATTCACACCCGCGGCCGAAGCATCGGCACCGTTGGACACCGTTAGCGAACCGGCTTGCATTGTCAGGCTTTGCGCGCTGAACCGCGAGTTTGCACCGGAGATATTGATCGTTGCGGATTGACCCGAATTGGCGATCGTTGCTTGGTTACCAATGACAAACTGTCCCCCACCCGCAATGTTGAGCGCGGAAGAACCGGACATGTGCAATGCGCCCGACGTCAAGGTGGATCCCGCCAGCACCAGACCTCCTGCGGTAACCCCGACATTGTCCGCAAGCGTACCCGCGCCTGACAGGGTCCAGACACCGACGTCCTTTTTCAGCAGATCCGTGAAGCCCTGATATTGCATGCCCAGGCCGGACAAATTGAACCCGGAGTTCTGATTGCCACCAAGCGCCAGCGTTGCATTTGTACCGGCCAGAACATTGCCAGTGATTTGATACCCATTGTGCAGCTCCACTGTATTGCCGCTGCCGCCAAGCATGATCGCCGCGCCGTTCGAGCCTGGTTGAAGACCCTGGCCGCCCCCTCCACCCCGGACTTCTCCGGCTATCGCGAGGGATGTACCGTCGCCCGTAGCGCTGATGCCGGAACCTCCGGAGCCACTGGTATAGGTCCAGCCCACCAGCCCGGCACTGCCGGGGCCCCCTGTCACCAGCGCCCCGTTCAAGACCGAGATATTGGCCCGACCATCGACAAGGATGCCCGCACCGCCAGTGGCCGCGGTTCCAACTGCCGTCATGGCGCCGCCCATACCTCCCGACACCGTTCCGCCCACCGAGATATCGGCCGAGCCCGTCACATGAATGCCGGCACCACCCATGCCGGCAACGCTCCCACCAGCCGCGATACCGCCTGCAGAGCCGCCATTGCCGCCTTGTACGCGGCTGTCGGAGGAGATCGTGATAACCGTGTTACCGCCGCTTGTTGCATCGACCTCAATGCCGGCACCACCGGCAGCGCCATTGCCATCAGACCCGTTGTTGCCTCCTTCAGCGTCGGGCAGGTTATAGCCATAGGTCGATCCGGGAGGCCCCCCAATGCCGGCAGCCCCGCCGCTGCCGCCATCGCCACCCTGGGCCGTCGTGTTGTAAAGATTGATTTGCCGCCCATACAGTGAAGAGAGACCGGCACCACCTGTGCCGCCATTGCCTGCCCAACCGGCATCGCCACCTTTTCCGGGGTAAAAGCGAATCCACGGCAGGCACAAAGTCCGGTTGCAAATTTCCGTCTCGTAGGCGCCCGAACCCGACCCGCCATCGCCGCCATTTCCACCCCGACCACCATTGCCGCCCTGCAGTACCGTGTCGGTAACCGTCACGGCGAGATTGGGCGGCGGTGTATAGCCAAAACCACCCGACGGAGAAAAGGACATCTGCAGACCTGGAAGGAAAAGTCCCGCTGCACCGCCGCCGCCACCACCACCGCCGCCGCCGCCGGCTCCGTCGTGCCCCATGAAAGGGTCCCTATAGGAATTACCCCCGTTCGCCCCGTTTCCACCGTCACCCCCATTACCGCCCGCTAAACGGATCGTCTGGTCCGCAGTCAGCAGTACACCGAAGAAATCCAGGCCCGGCAGCCCGCCGCCGCCACCGCCGCCACTGCCACCATCGTGACCCGGCGCGCCGTCGCCCCCTTTGGGCGGTGTACCGCCCGGTGGGGAGGATTGTCCGACATTCCCGCGATATCCGGGCACGATGGAGGTGAGAATGGGAACGGGAGCATTTGTTTGCGAGCCATTTCCTCCGCCATGGCCATTGGCTCCGCTTCCTCCCTTGCCCCCGCTGCTTCCGTTCGCCGCCGTCGCATTCGCCCCGCCACCGCCACCACCCCCGCCACCGTTACCAAAATATTGAAGGCCGGGACTTCCCGCTCGGCCAATGCGGGGCGCGCTTATTCCGTGCGCACCACCGGCTCCTCCGGTGCCCGATTGCGCCACCGCCGGGCGGATCGGGGCAATGATCACGCACAAGGCAACGGTCGCTGTCAGAACTGCGTGTGAGCGCGAAAGGACGGACACGGATCGATCCGGACGCGCTACGAATATCGATAGTCCGCACGGACGAGACAAGTAGGCACCGCTGGGCAACTCGCTTCGCCGGACTTGGCAATGTCTGGCGCGCCGCCGTGTGCGTCTCGACTTGCTGCTACTCGATCGCATGACATGTCCCTTATCGATGATTTATGGGCAAGCGATCGCGATGGGCGCCAAGAGCACTTACATCCCTTCGAAGTCCCGCGAGAAGCAATATGAGCGCTGCGTGCCATGCTTTGTTCGGCAATCGGCGCGTTCTTGCCATTATTGCGGGATGATGAGCTTCTCGGAAGCCAGCCACAATGAAAGATCGCCGAATCGACACACGGGTGTGACCAACATCCTCAAGCGGCGGCCAAGGCATCGATCCGGCATGGATTCTCTCATGTAAGAGCACCGCCATCCTCTGGCCGGTTGTTGCCCTCTGCAGAGATCATGGTCATTGGGGGCAACGATACCGACGCCGAAGCGTCTGGCGCGGTGCGAGCAACTGGAGCATGAACTCATCGTCCGCTCCGCTGACAATCTTATGTTCTGTCAATTCATACGTGTTCCAAGTCGCCGTCGAACAGCAGATCTGGCGGTGTACAATACTGCTGAATTTTATCCATAGAAGACAGTGTATTAGCGGAATGAAATGCTGTATCCAGTATCTCTGTTCTGGGTTCTCATTTAGGCTGAGGTTGATTTGAGCGACTATATCCGCGAGAGTGCGAAAGAGTACAGCTTGCGGCGCCAGGATTGCCCGCTTGATGTTTCGACGTGCGACAGAACATCGAATGATGTTGTCGAAGCCTACAAAATTTTTCAGCCCAAAGACTGCGACCAAGCCCATGAACTGGATTGGACTTACGTGTGCGCTCTTGGATTACTTCAACAGACGGTAGACGACGCAATTTCCGGTTTCCTTGAATATGTAGGGATACAGTCCAATGCGGATCGCGCATGGATGATTGAGTATAGTGGCGAACTCTTGCGTTTCAGAAACACACACGAATGGTGCCGTTCAGACGTCGAAGCATTCATCACGGAACTACAGGAAACCCCTACAACAATGATCGGCTGGCTTCATCGTTACTTGATGGCGGGAAAAGCAGTTGCAATTGGTGATATTTTCAACCTTCCCCGCACAGCGCGGCCCCTGCAGGTTGAATTCATAAGGCAAGGCAACAAGAGCGTTCTCAGCGTGCCCCTGTTTTATGACGGGCACCTGCGGGGCATCATCGGCTTCGATACCACACGATCGCAACGGCAGTGGTCGCAAGCTGAAATCAAAGCAATGTTCCAATGCGCAAATCTGATTGCGCATGCCCGTTATTCATCGCGCCGGGCCCATGCAGGAATAGAGGCAGATAGCAATTCAGTACCACTCATTTATCTGCGCAAACGTGGCGGCGTGAGAGGCGTTTTGCCTGAGGCGATTGTCGGCGTAAGTTCAGCGGGCAACTACAGCGAAATCTGGCTGATCGACGGCTCAATGGTGCTCGACTCCAGACCGCTTGGCATTTGGAACAGCATCGTGCCGTCCGCACTTTTCCTTCGGATTCATCGTACCGCTATCGTCAATGCATCGCATGTCGCAGAAGTTGACCGGAGCCGACAGGACAGATGGCAGATTAAAATGCGGGCCATTGAAAAATCCTGGCCGGTATCGCGTGCCTACCGGCCGCGACTGCGCGAAAGACTCGGCATTTAATAAGCTAACTGGTCGTCATTTATCCGGGAAATCGAGATCCGCAATGTTTGTCCTTCTCCATCAGCTGCCTCTTCCTTTGATGTTCGCCTTTGTCCTGATCTCGAGTCTGGTCGTTTGCTGGGCTGTGATTGGACTGGTTCGTTTCGCAATCCCCCTCGCCGGATTTCAGCTGTCAGAGATGTTGCCTATCCGTGATTCAATTGTTGGGACCTGCACGGCAATCTTCGGGCTTATGGTTGCTTTCTCCGCTGCGGGCATATGGAGTGATTCACTGAGCGCACGCAACGCGGTGCAGCGGGAGGCCGATGCAGTCGAGAATGTGTTCGTTCTGGCAGCCGGTCTTCCCGACGATGTGCTGGCAGCCGTGCGCGACAATCTGAAAAAATACGTGAAAAGCGTCCGTGCGAACGATTGGCCGGCTATGGCCAATGGTGCACAGCTTGAGGATCCAGTTTTCGACGTTTCCGAAAGCTTTCTTATCCAGACGATTGATCTGTTGTCGCGTCAACAACAACAACTGCGCGCAAATGCGGCGCTGGCGCCTCTGCTGGATCAACTGTTGGAGGTTCGCCATGCCCGCTTGGCCCGGCTTGCCTCCTCCAACACGGGGATAACCTGGGCACAATGGATCGCTATCATGATTATATCGACAACTGCCCTCACTGCGATTGCCCTGTGCAACAGTCATTCATTCCGCATGCAGATAGCAGCCACACATTTGTTCGTACTGGTGGTTTCTGCGGCCTATTTCGTCATACTCGCCCATGAACGACCCTTCATCGGGACGATAGCTGTGCAGCCGCTGGCATTTGAATCTCTCGCTATCAATTCACCCGCACTGCGCCCGGTTCATTGATCCGCCATCGATAGAGGACCGGCAATCTCAACAGCCCTTGCGTTGTCGGTCGCCGATAAGCCGTTCGTCCAACCCGCACGTCGGTTCAGACTTCCCCTCTTGCATGCACAACCGAGTTTGCGACTTTGCAACCTGAGCTGGGCCATGGCCACGCCCTTTAAATTGACCATTGGAGACGAAAGGCATGCAGCCAAACCGGGCGATAGACCAGCGCATCCGACAGGGCGTGCGATCGTTTTTAGGCGCTTCCAGCCTGCTTCTGGCGCTTGTTTCATCCACCGCTGCCCAGGACCTGGCATTGAAGGATGCTACGTCGATGACGGGTATGGAACTGTTCCTCAATTCTGGGGCACCCGGACTTGTCATCGCTGTCGTGCGCGGCGATGAAACCTTCGTCCAAGGTTTTGGAGAAACAGCACCAGGAAACGGCAAAGAGCCTGATGGACGATCAATCTTCCGGTTGGGCTCCGTCTCTAAACAGTTCGCGACCGATCTCCTTTCGGCCGCTGTTGCCGAAGGGAGCGTCAAACTGACCGATCCATTGTCCCGCTACGCGCCTGACGGCATTGCCGTCAAAGCGACGGGTGGTCGTCAAATCACACTTCTTGATCTCGCAACGCATATGGCAGGGTTACCGCGCGAATTGCCGGATCCGACTGCAAACCCCTCCGACAATCCCTTCGTTGCTTTCAGCAAAGATTATTATTGGCAATGGATCAGCCAGAACGCCCCCGCTTATGCTCCTGGCACCACAATCATGTATTCAAATTTCGGCTTTGGACTGCTGGGCGAAGCATTGGCGAAGGCCGGTGGCGACAGCTATTCCAGCCTTTTGAATGCAAAAATCATTCAGCCACTCGGTTTGACCGACACGACGACAAAGCTTTCTGAGGAACAGACGGGGCGGTTGATGACGGGCCTTGATCCTTTCGGAAAGGCCGATCCCAACTGGACTCTACCCGACATCATGCAAGCAAGCGCCGGGATGTATTCGACTGCAGACGATATGGTTCGCTGGATGCGCTGGCACTTGAGCGGCAGCGAACCGACAAATGCAGCATTGACGATCGACCATGCACTCTGGCGACCATTTGACGGCCTGCAGAGGATCGTTGGAACCGAAGTGACCGGTGCCGAGGGGATGGGGCTTGGATGGGTGATCAGCCTGCCCAAGGATGGTGTGCCTTTGCTTCTTGGCAAGAGCGGCGGCATAGGGGGCTTCATGACTTATGTCGTGCTTTCGCCCAACAGAAAGCTAGGCATTTTCGTCAATGTCAGCCGTGTCAACTTTGCCATGTTCGACAATATCCGCTCCAGCGTGCGGGAACTGGCTGCGGAACTCACCCCCTGATATCGATGACATTGCCAAGAGGTCGGGAATGGATCAGCACAAGTGCTCTTCTGCGATGCAATCCACCCAAACAATGGCAGGCGTGTATCGCCAATGGGCGACAGTGAAGCTTCTGCCTTCATTGGCATTCGCATTGTTTCCTTTTTACGCGTCACCTGCATTCGCACAGCAGGCAAATGATCCGTTCAAGACAGAGATTTTTCTCTCGCCGGACGGACTTCCCGGATATACTACCCGTTCGCACGCGCAATATCCAAAACTCAATGGACGGTTCCTGCTTCTGACCGGCGATACCAGATATTTCAGTGTGCGCGATGCCAGCGGTACGCTCAATACATCGCATTGGAGCAGCATTCAGCCAACCTCTGAGGCAGCCTTCGCATTGCAACTGTCGCCGCATTTTTCCATTCTTGCCAAATCCACCCTCGGTTCATTCGATGCTCCGCCCGAGGACAACGCATTTTCCAATCTGGGTATTGAACTTAACAACCTGTTTGTGGCTCACAGGGGCAAAAACTATGCATTCTATGCCGGGAAAGTCGATCTCGGCTTTGGAGACGGCTGGCACGTGATTGACGGGGTCTATAACGGCTTCACCGAAGACTTCAAGTATCCCGGAGCGCTCAGCATCGGCGGCCGCCTTACATTTGCTTCCGTGGCATCCGGCACACACTCCCTTGCCGCAGCGCTATTTAAGCGTGATAACACAATTCTTGGCCGTCGGTTCCTTTTCAATGACGGTCTCGAACCATCCCATGACACGTCGTTGCCGGGTTACGCGACGTTACCAGAATCGTTCGTCTTATCTTATGATGTCAAAGATATCCCAGGCTTGAACGGATTTTCGGGCGGCGTCGATGTCGGGCGTCTGCAAGCTGGTTCGGAAACAAATCAAAGCGCAAACACGTTTTCCATCCGGATGCTTTACGGCACCGCGATTACAAAAAACTGGCGCTTGGGCCTATTTAACGAAGCCACCTTTGCCGATGCATTCCAAGGCAAACCGGTCACCACAGGCAATGCGGTAAGTTCAGTCTCCCTCTCACGGGACAGTTGGCAGTTTACCGTGACTGCGGCGGCACGCAAACTCTCGGCAGAGGAAGACAGGCTCGCTGATTTCGGGTTCGCCAGTGACTGGGATTGGGGCGTTTCGGGCACCGTGACTTACGCCACGCCATTTGCTGCTATCCTCCAGGCTGGCGTCGTGCGCCAAAGGGATCAATCATTAACTCTCAATCAGGGTGTCTTCCGTGTTGCCTATCAGGCAGGGTTTTAAGGGTTAGTATTCGGCGCGAGCCATTTTGCAGTTTAAGCAAACAATCGGACAAGGCATGAGAGCGATGACAGAGTCATATGAATATCCCCATCCGACACGTTCCCGTATGGCCAGAGAAGAAACGGTCGGCGTTTGCAAAGCGTTGCGGCTCATGTTTGCATGCCTTCTTGCAGCAAGCGTCTCTTCACCCGCTTTCGCACAATTTATGACAATTCAGCCGGGTGCAACACCGCCATCGGATGCCATCGCTCTTCCGAAACGAAGTATTGAAAGGGCACTTGAAGCGCTACCGAAGAACATCGCCGAGACGATGAGGCGAAGCGGTGTTCCCGGTTTGGCTGTCGCCGTCGTGCATGACGGCAGAACCGTATTCGCAAAGGGTTATGGTGTTCGAGAACTGGGGAAAATCTTAGCTGTCGATTCACGAACCGTGTTCCAGATTGCGTCGATTTCGAAGCCCGTTTCGGCAACGATCGTTGCCATCGAGGTTACAAACGGTGGTGTCTCCTGGAATGATCCCGTTGTGAAGTATCTTCCATCATTCAAGCTCGGAAATGCCTATGTCACCGAGCAAGCGACGATCGGGGATTTCTTTGCTCATCGGACAGGCTTGCCGGGAACAGCCGGTGACGAGCTCGAAGATTTGGGGTTCAACCGGAACGACATTCTTGACAGGCTTGGACAGTTGCCGCTCGATACCTTCCGCAACTCGTTTCATTATGCCAATTTCAGCACGACGGTCGGCGCCGAAGCCGTGGCAGCAGCGGCGAACGAGAAGTGGGAGGAGATGGCGGAAAAGCGTCTCTTTCGACCTCTTTCAATGACTTCGACGAGCTATCGTTACAGTGATTTTGTTGCCCGTGAAAACCGGGCAGTTCTACACGCATATGAGAACGGACGTTTTCGTCCTCTCTATATCCGTCAACCGGATCAGCAGTCGCCGGCTGGCGGCGTATCGTCCAACGTGCTCGACCTCGCAGAATGGCTTAAACTGCTGCTTTCCAATGGTCAGCATAAAGGTGATCAACTGATTGCGCCGCAGGCGCTTCTCCCTGCACTGAGCCCGCAATCCTTCAACGCACCAGGTAGCGAGCTTTCGGCGCGAGCAGGATTTTATGGCTATGGCTTCAACGTGAATGTGGAAGCGGGCGGGCGGACGTCGATGGGGCACTCCGGTGCCTTCCTGCTTGGCGCGGGAACCGCTTTCAAGATTATACCTTCCGCAAACGTCGGCATCGTCGTTCTGACGAACGGCGCTCCCATCGGTGCCGCGGAAGCGGTCGTCGCTCAATTCATCGATACCGCACTGTACGGAAGCCCAAGCCGGGACTGGTTTTCAGCCTACAATACACGCACAAAGGCTTACTTCGCCCCCCAGGGTGATCTCACCAACACGACGAAACCAGAAAATATTGCTCCCTCTCGTGATTTGAACGCCTATATCGGGCGTTTCGAAAACTCGTATTTCGGCGCGGCAGAGGTGAAAATCGAAGATGGCGGGTTAAAGCTGATAGTCGGTCCCGGGCGGGTCACCTTCCCCCTTCAACATTGGGACGGTGATGTCTTCGCGCTTGCGCCGGCGGGAGAAGCAGCACCGCCCGGCTCATTGTCCTCGGTACAGTTTTCGGTTCGGAGCGGTCGTGCGACAGGGTTTAAGGCGGAGTTTTTTGATGTGAACGGTTTTGGCCGCTGGTCCCTCCTTTGAGTACATCTTCACGGATCATTATCCCGCATGAGCGACAGTCCCTGCGGGGGGATACTGAAGGACAAGGCATCATGACAGCTTCAGCGCTTCGTGTCGGCGCCATCCCAAAAAGGGCTATGTTGCTGCTTTCCACTCAGCCTACGCCGCATTGAGGAAATGCCGCTGGAACACGAATATACGGTTGAGAATCCCGTTGCGGACGATACTTAAAGTCGGTCGAGATCAAGGCAGTGTTTTCAAGTAGTCTTCAAAACGCTTGCCGACTTCCGGCCGAAAGTGCTGTCCCGTTCGCTCGACAGCTTCAATGCGATCGACGCGCAAATTACGGAAATCGCGTTTTGTTTCGCACCATATTGTCAGAAGCCAGACGGCGTCGAACACCGTCAATCCAATTGGACGAGCAATACGCTGACTCCGGACGTCTCGCAGGTCCACATAGTGAACGTCAAGCAAGGCTCTCTCCCGAACCGCATTTCGCAGGAAGCTGAGATGGACGCTTGCTTTTATGTCCTCTTCAGATTGTCTGGAAACAGCCCGCAGCGGTAGCCTCGTATAGGTGTCACCAGCATCGCCATCCATAGTGGCACTGACCTTCGCGGAAACACGCCGAGCTGCATCGGCCAGTTCGCTGTCTCCACGGGCTGCAATCAGGCGCGTACCCAACATGATCGCCTCCAACTCGTCTGTATCAAACTGAAGTGGCGGCAGAAAATATCCTCGCTCCATCTGATAGCCGATACCAGCCTCACCTCGGACAGGCGCGCCCATGGCCTGTAGTGTTGCCATGTCCCTATAGATTGTTCTGATCGAGACATTGAGGTCAAGCGCCAGCGTCTCGGCCGAAACAGGGCTCAGCCGACCGCGAAGATGGTCCAAGAGTGCGAAGAGTCGAAGCGTGCGCATGGATCATGATTGCATATCACTCCTGCCGGAAACTGTCAGGGTGAAAACTGTATCGGCTTGGCTTCAATCTCAAAGGAGCTTTCATGACCACCCCATACTACGAGATCGTCACCTATACCGTGGCAGATGCACACAAAGCCGATACTGCTCGCGCGGCGGCACAAGAACTGCTTCGGACTTTCCCCGGCTTCATCCACTGGACGGCGTTTACGGGAGCCGGCAATGCCGAGGCGCGTGTCGACCTGGTCGCATGGTGCAGTCTTGAGGAAGCGCATTTGGCCGCAAACGCGGTTGGAAGCAGTCCCGAGTTTGCGGACTTCCGATCATCGGTCGCAAATCTAGTCGGAATGGAACACTACCGGCTGCCTCGCAGTGCATCGCACCCAATCGCCGGCGAAAATGGTGTCGAGATCGGACGTTTCCGTCTGAAAGCGGGAGTAAGTGAGGCAGATATGCGTAGTGCGCATGCCGCGATGGTGGAGAGGCATCTGGCGGCGCAGCCAGGCTGGCGCCGCCAACATCTGATCAAACTTGACAACGGGGTGTTTCTTGACCTTGCATTCGCTGATACGCGCATCCGCGCGGAAACGATCTGCGCAAGCTGGAGCGGACAGGCCGAATGCGATGGGTTTCTTGCGCTGATCGAGCCGGAAAGCATGGAATTTGGAACTGTGCTTTAAAGTCAAATGGGAAGCAGCGCCCTTCCGATTCAAAACGTCGGACATCGCGGCTAGTCCGGTTAATGTATAACCAGATATTGTCAGTCATTTTGTGGAATACGGGCGGCGCTGAAGGAGCCGCTCGACAGCCTTTGCAAAATTCACCGTTGGGCCGGCAAATCGATAGAAGGTCTGGCGCATGCTGCCAAGTTCAGCACAAAGATCGGCCACCGTTATCTCAGCTCGCCTCACGCTCGGTCCAGCCGAAGCTTTGCCGACGTCATCAAAATGGGGCGCCCGCCATCCGCCCGTGAACATGCACCAATACCAGCCCGGCTTTTGTGCGCTCGGAGATCGACCCGCGTTCGAACTCGGTCAGACCCGCGCCGTTACAACCGTGCAAACTTTACCGTTGACGGCAGGTTCTCCTCGGGGACGGCCGACAATGATCATGTTGGTGCCTATGCGGGCGCTCAGTGGGGAAATCTGTCCTTCCGTACCGGGGCGGCCTACACGTGGCATGATGTTTCGACAGACCGTTCGGTGGTGTTCCCCGGATTTGCGGATCGCCTGACCGCGGGCTACCGCGCGCAGACGGCACAGGTCTTCGGTGAGCTGGGATATTCTGACCGTCACCGATAGTATGTTACTTCCACCAGACCTATCGATCGAACGGCTTCCGCCATCGATTTCCCCTGTGAACTCGAAACGTCGACCTGACGCAGTTTCATGACAATCTCTTCGGGCTTGTCGTTTGCTTGGCATTCTCAATATCCCTTATCGGCTCAAAAGCCGTACTTCATAAAGGACCACTTTCAAGGGGGCAGACCACGATCCTATTTTGATTGCACCGGACAAGCAGTGTCGCCATCTGCGCATTTCAGCTATGATGTATAAAACATTACTATTTGACTTTATTGCTTTTTAATATATGGTACAGCCACTGATTTTCATATCTGAGATGGTCATTGAAATGTTCTAAATCGAGCCGCGGCAATATTCGCAATGCCAGCCCGATTTGTCAGTTGCAGCATAATTGCTCGCGACACTGGCACGGGAGAAAACAAGCCTGAACAAGGTGCGACCAGCTGGTTGCGGGCAGCTTTCAACGCATATTCGCAAATTTGCAGGGAATGACGTTCACTCGAATCCAACAGAGATGCGGGTACCGAGCAGCAAGGTGTTGATAAGGTAAAATGAGTAGGCGCAGAAAAACCATCATCCCACCTATTGGTGTGATACCAGACATCAAGCCGACAACAAGAGAAGCAAGATTGTACCAAATGTCTGATTTGGTGCTAACGACTCTTGAGCAGGAGCAAGCGGAAACCCGTGCAAAAACGGCACGCTTGCGTCAGGAATGATTGAGTGCAGAACAGTCCGGTCCGGCGCGTGCGGGAACGACAGCTCAATCGGGCGAACTTCCAAATGTAATGTCAGGAAAGAATGTCAAACGAAGGATCAAGCAATGATGTTTCGTGTCAAGATTAACCACAGCGACAGCTCTTGCCGGAAACAGGTCAAAGTCTCCGTTGAAGATTTAATAGTTCCGGGCCGTGTAGAACGTGAGATCCTTGTCCGACATTGACCAGTAAAGCCTATAATGAACCAGGAAAGGGTTTGGTCTTCGCCTCGCAACGTGATGACCAACCAGACGTGAAGGAAACCCAGCATATGACAGACGAGATTATTAGAGACAGCAACGGCACGGAGCTTAAGGACGGAGATTCGGTAACACTGATTAAGGATCTGAAGGTCAAAGGCACATCGGAAACGATCAAGCGCGGAACGCTCGTCAAGAACATCAGGTTGAACGGCCGCGAAGGCGAAGTCGAGTGCAATACCAAGCAGGTCAAGGGGCTTGTGCTTAAGACGGAATTTGTCAAGAAAGCTTAGCGTACCTGTATGCCAGATTGGAAGAGACGCGCTGCGGGATGATGAGAAATGGACAGCATAACGAATTTCCTTCCTTTGGAGGACGAGGTTAGAGCCGTTAAGCGCAAGATGCGAGCCTTGGCTGCTGACAGCCAAGGCAATGAAGTCTTCCTCGGCTTGGACAGGGAGCAATCGGAATGGCTGATAGGCTACAGGCGGCAATATCCCATGCCCATTCGGGGACAGGGGCCATCCGCGTCCGAACGTGCCCGCTATTCTGATCTTTATGAGAAACACAACGCGGCGAGAGCATTTGCCTTATAAGGCAACAAGGTTTGCAGCCGACGCAATGCTGTTGTGTTGACGGTTGAAACTGCCCAAAGACTTCTACACCAACTGTTCAGCTTGCTGCCAGGGGATAAACCTGAAACGCTCAAGGTCACGTGCAACATCATCTGCCGCCTCCGTTGGCGGCATTAAAAGCGTTGGCTCGTCGAAATGCTCAACCTGCCCCGCCACGAGCAGGGTGTTACGATCCCACAGGCCAGGGGTATCCAGAAGGCGCACGTCCGCCCAGAAATTGCTGAGTTTTGCCGCCATCCGTTTGGGAAACAGGTCGCGATCATTGTGGGCCCAGATATTGCTGATCAAACAACCGTTGGTTTCGTCAAGACGTGCATGCGCGAGTTCAAAAAAGGTTTCGGTGCATAGGTGATCAGGGATATCCCCTCCCGTATAGGCATCCAAAATGATCGCATCGTAGCGATGGCGAACAGCATGCAGAAAGTTCAAACCATCCGCGACGTAACATTCTATGTTGTGCGGTAAGTTGAAATATTTCCGGGCGATGAAGAAGGCGGTGGGATTGATGTCCACGATCGTCACCCGAACACCCGTCTTGTCAAGCATCGTACCCAGGCTGCCGCCGCCACAGCCGATCATCAGGACATTCCTGGCCTGTGTTTGAGCAAGAAGGCCAAAAATCGCATGAATATAGGGCGCGACACTGATCCCGTTTATGTCGCTTTCGGATTGGTAGAAACCGCCCTGGCGGTAAATAACCGAGCCGGTGTTCTTGGCTCGCAATACTTCGATTTTGCCAAATTCGGAATGAAACTTCGCCAGCCGGATCATTATGCCGTCAACCTCAATAATCTTGCCATCGACCGGCCTCGGCCGGAGACCCCGCGCATGCGTCAATTCATTCAAACAATCTGATCTCAGCACTTGGAATCAATTATGATGTATAAAACATCACTAATTGACTATAAAACGTTCCTATATATGCTGCAACTGGCAAACATCAATTTCCATCCGCGATAAACCGCACGGGCGTAGCATAGGTGCAGAAACCTCAGTGCCGTTTGAGAAACAGCAAGGACAAATCATGAGTGAAGACAAAGCGCTCTATCCGCCAGTTGATCCCGTCTCCGCGGGGATCAAGGGCCGCTGTCCACGCTGCGGACAGGGCAAAATGTTTGACGGCTTCATTAAGCTGCCCAAACACTGCAGGAATTGTGGCCTCGATTATTCCTTTGTCGACACGGGCGAAGGGCCCGCAGTCCTGGTGATGCTGCTCGTCGGCTTCATTGTTGTCGGCCTTGCCCTTTGGATGGAAGTAACGCTCGCCCCGCCCCTGTGGCTGCATTTCATTCTGTGGATACCCCTTGCACTTGCTCTGTGCCTCACGGCGCTGCGCACAATGAAGGGAATTCTGATCGCGCTCCAATACAAGCACAATGCGGCCGAAGGGCAGATCGACCGCTCGGCAAAATCCAAATGATGGCTCCTGTCCGCACCACAATCCTCGTTTGCGAACAACCCACAGCAGAAATCCATTTTTACCGTGTTGGACTTCAAAAGATTAGTTTGAAACATCAGAAAACCAGTCGTACACTGATAATATTACAGCTAGCGCAAGATAATCGATGGTCTGATCATGATTACTGCACCTCAGCTACGCGCCGCCAGGGCTCTTCTGGGCATTGATCAACGCCAACTGGCCGAGCTCGCCGGTATTTCCGTTCCGACAATCCAGCGCATGGAGGCAAGCAGTCACGTCATCCGCGCGAACGTGGACTCGCTGATGCGGCTACTTACAGCACTTGAGGCCGCCGGGATCGAACTTATCAATGAAGGTGCGGTCAGTGCGGATGGAGGGCGTGGCGTTCGCCTTAAGGCGCAGCCCCACATCACACCGTTCCGCCGTAAAGCCGTGAAGCGGCCGGGGGCTATGCGTGGCGTAGTCACCCCCAAATGACGGCCGTTGCGCTTGTTTTGTGCTGCGCCGCCGCTCTTCTGGGAATATCTGCTTTTGCCGTGACGATCGCACGATCGCCCGCTGCAACTCCGGTCACATATGGAGCCTGCCTGGTTGTCTCGGCGGCCGCATTCTCGACCGCGTTTTTTCAACTGGTCATGGTATCGGGATCAGTCCCGTCGCGGGTCCTCGTTCTGCCGCTTGGCCTCCCCTGGCTGGGCGCTCATTTCCGGCTGGATACACTTGCAGCCTACTTTCTCGTGGTAATCAATCTGGGCGGCACGTTGTCCAGCCTTTATGGTCTTGGCTATGGCCGCCATGAAATGGCTCCACAAAGAGTATTGCCGTTCTTTCCAGCCTTTCTCGCTGGGATGAATCTTGTCATTCTGGCCGCTGACGCTTTTTCCTTCCTGCTCTCCTGGGAGTTCATGTCGCTGGCCTCATGGGCACTTGTCATGACGCATCATCACGTACGCGAAAACAGGAGGGCTGCATACATCTATCTCGTCATGGCAAGTTTCGGCACGCTGGCCCTCTTGCTTGCATTTGGTCTGCTTGCCGGAATAGGCGGAAGTTACGATTTCTCCACCATGCGCACCATCGCACATACGCCGATGGTTGCAGCGTTTGTTCTTCTTCTGCTGTTGATCGGTGCCGGTTCGAAAGCCGGGCTCGTTCCACTCCATGTCTGGTTGCCCCTGGCGCACCCGGCTGCGCCGAGCCATGTCTCGGCGCTCATGAGCGGCGTGATGACCAAGGTTGCCGTCTACGCTTTCATCCGGGTCGTTTTTGATCTGGTTGGCGAGCCATTATGGTGGTCAAGCATCGTCGTGTTGACGTTAGGCGGCATCACAGCAGTATTGGGAATCCTGCACGCATTGATGGAACAGGATCTGAAACGCCTTCTTGCCTACAGCACAATCGAAAATCTGGGCATCATATTCATAAGCCTCGGCCTCGCGCTTGCCTTTGAAGCAAACGCAATACGATGGGCGGCGGCCTTGGCGCTCGCCGCCGCCTTGTTTCATGTTCTCAACCATTCCCTTTTCAAAAGCCTGCTCTTCTTTGGAGCCGGTGCGGTGCTCACCGCCACGGGGGAACGGAATATGGATAAGCTTGGGGGCCTCATCCACCATATGCCCTTGACGAGTTTTGCATTTCTGGTCGGAGCTGCCGCAATCTCCGCCCTGCCCCCACTGAACGGATTTGCCTCGGAGTGGCTGATTTTCCAGGCGATCCTGCAAAGCCCCGATCTGCCGCAGTGGAGCTTGAAAATCATGGTACCAGCCGTCGGTGGTCTTCTGGCCCTGGCGGCAGCACTTGCAGCGGCCTGTTTTGTCAAAGCATTCGGCATCACGTTTCTCGGCCGTCCTCGCTCCCTCGCGGCCGAAAAGGCGCTGGAAGTGGATCGCTTTTCACTTGGCACCATGTTTGTGCTCGTAGCGCTTTGCCTGCTTGCGGGTATTCTGCCCGGTATTGTGATCGACACTCTTGCGCCGGTGACGTACGCACTTGTCGGCGGAAACATGTCGGCGCAAACGAACGTGCCTTGGCTTTCAATTGTACCGATTGCCGAGGGCCACAGTTCTTACAACGGGCTGCTGGTATTGCTGTTCACCGCATTCGCAGCTTTTTTCACCGCCTATTTTGTCCATCGGTTTGCCTCGCGGGCGGTGCGCCGGGCTCCCGCCTGGGACTGCGGCTTTCCGGATATGGGCTCGAAAACCCAATATACCTCGGCGAGCTTCGCGCAACCCATTCGGCGTGTATTTGGCACGTTCATTTTCCAGGCAAGAGAGATCGTCGAGATGCCTGCGCCTGGAGATCCCAGACCCGCACGTTTCACACTCGAACGCCGTGACCTGATCTGGGAGGGAATTTATGAACCACTTGCCGGCGCAGTCTGGTTTGCTGCAGAACGGCTCAATCACCTGCAATTTCTGACGATCCGTCGATATCTCAGCCTGGTATTCCTGGTCCTCGTTATCCTGCTCTTGGTGCTTGCGATATGGTCATGATTTTCGATCTCCTCGCCCAGGGTGCACAGATGGCAATCATCCTTCTGCTTGCACCGCTGCTGACTGGTTTTGTGCGAAAAATCAAAGCGCGCTTGCTGCGACGAAAGGGGGCGTCCGTCGTTCAACCCTACCGCGATCTCTTGCGGCTTTTGCGCAAGGAGGTGGTTCTGGCCGACAATGCATCCTGGCTCTTTCGCGTCATCCCTTATCTGATTTTCGCACTAACATGGGTTGCCGCCTCGATCGTGCCCACCTTTGCCACGGGACTGATGTTCAGTTGGACCGCAGACCTGATCGCAATCATCGCCCTACTTGGAAGCGCCCGCTTCTTTCTTGCCCTTGCGGGCATGGACGCCGGTACGAGTTTCGGCGGGATCGGATCAAGTCGTGAAGTGATGATTGCAACGCTGGCAGAACCGGCCATGCTCCTTGTTATCTTTACCCTCGCACTTGTCGCCGGTTCAACTCAGCTGTCGACGATTGCGAGCGTCATGACCTCATCACAGGTTGGCTTGCGTGTCTCGCTCGGCATGGCTCTCATTGCACTTATCATGGTGGCGATTGCCGAAAACGCCCGCATTCCCGTGGACAATCCGGCGACGCATCTCGAACTGACTATGGTGCATGAGGCAATGGTTCTGGAATATTCCGGGCGGCATTTGGCACTGATCGAATTTGCATCTTTCCTGAAGCTGCTTCTCTACATCTCGCTGATCGCATGCATATTCGCACCCTGGAAACTGGCAGGCTCGGGAACCGGAACTGCCGCATATATTGTTGGCATGACTGCCTATCTTGCCAAACTGACGATTGGCGCTGTTCTCCTCGCCCTCTTTGAGACAGCAACCGCGAAGATGCGGGTCTTCCGTGTGCCGGAATTCCTGGGAGCCGCCCTCATGCTCGGTCTGCTTGCCACCCTCCTGTTGTTTGTCTCAAGGAGCCTTTGATGCACGGCCTTACCTTCGATATTGCCCATTTGTTCGCTGGCGGTCTCGTCCTGGTCAGCTTCATGATGCTTTATCAGGACCGTCTTTATTCACTCCTCAACACGTTCGCACTGCACTCGCTTGTGCTGACGCTGTCTGTCGCCTGGCAAGCTTACGTTCAGGATGCACCACATCTCTACGTGACCGCAGTAATCGCTCTCACCTTCAAAGCTCTTATCATTCCCGTTTCCCTACACCGCATGATCCGCCGGCTGGGCATTCACCGCGAAGTTGAAACCGTCGTTGGCATCGGTCCCACGATGCTCGGCGGCATGGGGCTGGTTGCGCTTTCCATGGTGGTGATGCTCCGCGTGACCCAGGCGGCCGATCCCTTGGCGCGCGAGGATCTTGCCTTTGCCCTCTCGGTTCTGCTGCTTGGCCTTCTGGTCATGGTAACGCGGCGCAACGCGGTCAGCCAGATTGTCGGTTTCATGTCACTGGAAAACGGGTTGGTGCTGGCAGCCACGGGGGCCAAGGGCATGCCTTTGGTTGTCGAGATCAGTGTCGCCTTTTCAATTCTGATCGCATTCATTGTCATCGGCGTGTTCTTGTTCCGTATCCGCGAAAGATTCGACACGGTGGATGTGCGGGCACTTGACGACTTCAAGGGGAAAAGACGCAGATGAATTCATCCGCCTTTGATCCTGTAGCCGGAATATTGCTCATACCGATCTGCGCGGCGGCAGTCCTTGCGCTGCTTTCCGGTTACAGGACATCTGCACGGTTGAATGTATTTGCGAGCCTGCTGACCTTTATTTCCGCACTCTTTCTTTTCGTCCTCGAGCGCCCACAACCAGGTCGATACCTGCTCGTCGACGATCTCAATATCGTCTTCATTGTGCTCAACACGTTTGTCGGTTTGACAACCAGTATCTTCAGCGCGAGCTATATCGCACATGAGTTGGAAATCGGCAGGCTTACGCCAGCCAACCTTCGCTTTTACCATGCCATGTACCAGATCATGATGTTCGGCATGAATCTCGCATTCGTTTCCAACAATATTGGTCTGATGTGGGTCGCGGTGGAGCTCGCCACACTCACGACAGTTTTGATGGTCGGCATTTACCGCACCCACGAGGCGCTTGAAGCGGCCTGGAAGTATTTTATCCTGGGCAGTGTGGGTATCGCATTTGCCCTGTTTGGTACCATCCTCGTCTACATGGCTGCGCAGCCCGTTATCGGGGAAGGCTACGATGCCATGGCCTGGACGCTCCTGATTGGGCAGGCTGCCAAGTTTGACCCGTCCTTGCTGAATGTGGCTTTCGTATTTCTGCTGCTGGGCTACGGAACGAAGGTTGGCCTGGCTCCCTTGCATGCGTGGCTGCCCGATGCCCATGCCGAAGGACCAACACCAATCTCTGCAGTCTTGTCGGGGTTGCTTTTGAACGTAGCCCTCTACGCTGTCTTGCGCTTCAAGATTTTGATGACAGCAAGTCCGGAAGCGATCGCACCTGGCCCTTTAATGGTCACGATGGGGCTGACGTCACTCGTTTTCGCAGCCTTCATGCTCTACCGGCGGCGCGACATAAAACGCTTGTTTGCCTATTCCTCGATTGAGCACATGGGTATTATCGTTTTTGCTTTTGGCATGGGGGGGCCCCTCGCCAATTTTGCCGGACTTCTGCACATGGTCATGCACAGCCTGACGAAGTCAGCAATCTTCTATGCCGTTGGGCACATCGCGCAGATTAAGGGCACACAGAGGCTCTCCAGTATTCGCGGCCTCACTGAAACTCATCCGGGTCTCGGCTGGGGACTGGTCATCGGCGTGGTTGCGATTGCCGGCCTGCCACCCCTTGGCATATTCATGAGCGAGTTCCTGGTGGTAAGCTCGGCATTTGCCAGACAGCCCCTGCTCGCCATCCCGCTTGTGATCGGGCTCCTGATCGCGTTTGGCGCTCTGCTGTTACGCCTGACGGGCGTCGCCTTCGGCCAACCGCGTGGCAGCACCGCGCCTGCCGAGGCTTCCTACCTGCCGATGTATTCCCATCTCGCCCTGGTCTTCACCGGCGGGATTTATCTGCCGCCGCCATTGGTTGCCTGGTTCCAGCATATCGCTCACCTTCTTGGATGATGGGGAAACGCTCAAGATGCCATCTCTCACCGATCTCATTCTCCAGGGTATAATTGTCGAAAACCATCCATGGCCCTGTGCCGTGGTTGATCAAAAAGTATGGTTGGCTGCAGTGGACGGTTTGGCAGATGGTCAGTGGACGCTGCTTGGTCTTTGGGGGGAAGAGGACGCCGTTCACATGGCCCTCCTCGAAGAGCCTGTTACCAGGATCGGGATCGTTCGTCTGCAGGATATCGAAGGCAACTATCCTTCTGTCGCACAGCGCCATCCACCTGCACTTCGCCTCGAACGTGCCATCCATGATCTGGCCGGTCTCAACCCCATAGGCATACCGGATACTCGGCCATGGCTCGATCACGGCCATTGGGGCTTGGCGTCTCCTTTGGGACGCCAAGCTGCAACACAATCAAAACCGCAGCCCTATGCGTTCCTTTCTACCGACGGGGCGGATCTGCACCAAATTCCGGTTGGTCCCGTTCATGCGGGTATTATAGAGCCTGGGCATTTCCGCTTCACGGCCAGCGGCGAAACGGTCGTGCGCCTCGAGACACGTCTTGGATATGTCCATAAGGGCATTGAAAGCCTCATGGCGGGCAAGGATCTTGATCAGGCGGCGCGCATCGCTGGCCGAACATCGGGAGACAGTACCGTCGCATACGCATTTGCTTTCGCGCAAGCTGCCGAATCCGCCCTGCACATGGACGTCCCGCCCCGAGCCATCTGGCTGCGGGCATTGATGGCCGAGTTGGAACGGCTGGCAAACCACCTCGGTGACATTGGTGCCATCTGCAATGATGCTGCTTTTGCCCTCATGCATGCCCATTGCGGCGTACTGCGCGAGCGTGTGCTGCGCGCCTGCGATTCCGCATTTGGTCATCGCATGATGCGCGATTGTATTGTTCCGGGTGGTGTCGCCACCCACCTGAGCGATGAAGGAACTCTTGCCATCTGGGTGCTCGTTGCAGAAATCAGGCGGCGTTTTCCGCCATTGATCGAACTTTATGACAATACGGCGTCGCTTCAGGACCGGACCGTTGGAACAGGCACACTCAAGCCTGTCCTTGCCCGGCAATACGGCGCAGGCGGTTACGTCGGGCGGGCTTCGGGACGCAGCTTTGATGCCCGGCGTGTTTTTAGCTATCCGCCCTACGATCAGCTTGAACTTGAGGTGCCGGTCCTCGACGAGGGCGACGTCAACGCCCGTGTCTGGATTCGGATCCGCGAGGTCCAGCAAAGCCTCTCGCTTGTCGAGCAGATTTTGGAACGATTACCGGAGGGGACAGTGCGAAACAGCATCCCCGCTGTTCATGAAGCGCGCGAAGGCCTGGCTCTGATTGAAGGGTTCCGAGGTGACATATTGGTATGGCTCCGTCTCAAAGCTGACGGAAAGATTGATCGCTGCCATCTGCGTGATCCATCCTGGTTCCAGTGGCCGCTTCTCGAGGCAGTCATCGAAGGCAATATCGTTGCCGATTTCCCGCTTTGCAACAAATCATTCAACTGTTCCTACTCTGGCCACGATCTATGAAGGCGTAGTTGCCATGCGTAAACTCCTCATCGAAAGTCTGATCAGTCCACCGCTAGCGGAACCGCTACCGCAACCGGGCGAAGCGGCACTGATAGCGCTCGTATCGGCCGTCGATAATAGGGCGCGACAGCATCTGGGTCGCAGCCTGTCAATCCGCGCCGTCGATGCCGGCTCCTGCAACGGCTGCGAGCTGGAATTGCACGCTTTGAGCAATGCTTTTTACGACATTGAACGTCTTGGCATCCGGTTTGTCGCCTCCCCCCGGCATGCTGACGTATTGTTCGTAACCGGGCCTGTTACCAAAAATATGCGGGAAGCTTTGGAGCGCACCTACACTGCAACGCCCAATCCCAAATGGGTCGTTGCAGTGGGAAGCTGCGCATTCGATGGCGGCTGCTTTGCGGAAAGTTACGCTGTTGCCGGTGGGGTCTCAGACGTCGTGCCCGTCGATCTTCATATCCCAGGCTGCCCGCCCGCACCGATTGATATACTGAAAGGACTGCTCGCGTTGATGGAAATTGTCAATATTCGAACAGATACCCCCCGAACAGATCGCGATCTTGACCAGACTGTTGCCGTATCGGCAGGTTCCTCGGCGGCAAGCACCTGAACCCGGTGGTTGCCGCGATGTCATGTTGTTACGATTTACGCTATCGACCCGGTCGCCGCACGTCGGTATGGGAGCGGTGCCACCCAGATGATACAGAGACTTTGCAGATGCCCCAAAAGGAATACAGCCGATGATTGGCTTCAGACCCATGCGCCAAGACGAGTTTTCAGGCTATCTCGATTATTTCATCCCTGACTATGCTGCGGAGATCTCGGCAAATTACGGCCTGTCCAATCCAGAAGCAGTGCTGCAGGCGAAACGCGAAATCGCCAAAGACCTGCCCAACGGTCCCGATACATCCGGACAGGTCTTGCTCTGCATAACGGACGGAGAAAGAGAAAATGCCGAAACCATCGGTTATCTTTGGTACCGCGCCGATGCGGGTTCCAAAATAGTGTTCATCAGTGATTTTCATATCCTTCCCGCCTATCAGGGTAACGGCCATGGCAAGCAAGCATTACATATTCTGGAAAGTGCGCTCGCCAGGGAAGGATTTGAGCAGATCCGGCTGCGCGTCGCCGCGGACAACACGCGCGCCCAGCACATCTACCAGGCCGGGGGATTCCGGACGACTGGTATCAACATGAGCAAGCGCATCAAAACGGCATGATAGTCAGATTGGCGCGTCCGAATTGTCGATGCAATCCTCCCGATCAACGGGATTTTCGAGCGCCGCCGTGCTAAATTCAGCGCCTTTCACCGGAGGTTACGGAGATGGCCTATCTGGACAGGGATGATCGTCAGAGGGACTGGGAAACGATCGGTTATGACACTCTTCTGGCATTGAGCATCGCGACACCAATTGCCTTGCTGGTGTTCTTCGTCTTGCGGATGTAACCGCGCATCGGCCGATTGCGATCAACAGGATTGTGGTTCCAGTTCCGCTCTGAAGCGGTCAACCCATTTTGCGACTTCAGCCTGCGCTTGTTCACGGGTTCTAAACGGCCCAATGAGTTCATGCTTTACGCCGCGGTCATTGACTTGCACGTAATGAAGACCCGTCGCCACAACGATGCCCACGGACGAGGCTGCGGACGTTTTGATCTCGACCGACGTTTCATTGATCGCCATGTTCATCCCCTTCAGTCGCAGCCGCTGCCTTGATCAGGGAGGAGGCTTCAGGTGCGCGCACCAGATTATCCTCGGAAAGACCATAGGTGGACATGTCAATATCACCCCAGATCGATGCAACGGGCGCTTTCTGCCCCCGACGGCTCTGCTTGATTTCAACGACAAACGGTTTCTTTTGCGGTTTCATCGAAATCCTGTCGTTCGCTTTTCATCAAAGAAGCAAATTGGGTCCAGCGTCGAAATGGCGTCAGCCCTGATCAGGCTGGGTTACCGGCTTTTGCGCTTCCAGCCTATTCAAAAGCTCGGCAAGTTCCTCGGCATCCCGCCGGTTCATGCCAATAATGGTACGGCTGCCCATCTCGGCCGCCCGTGCCGTGCGCGCGTCGATGACCGTCCAGGTATCATTGAGATCTTGCTGTGGTTTGTAACGTTGAGTCATAAAGATGAGAATAACGCTCACTTTCATTCCTGCCAAGAGCGCGCGCATATTTTATCGTTTCATATTGATGTTTTATACATCAGTGGTAAGGTGATGCAGCTAACTACTCAATGATAAAAGTGGATACGATTTTGATTACTGCAAACCAAATGCGGGCAGCGCGAGCACTTCTCGGTATCGATCAGAAAGCCCTCGCGGAAATGTCGGGGGTTTCCCTGCCGACCATTCAACGGATGGAAGCCAGTGAAGGCGATGTGCGCGGCATTGTCGACAGCCTGATGAAGGTCGTCAACGCCCTTGATCGCGCAGGTATTGAGCTGATTGGCGAACATGCGCGCAGCGAAACGGGTGGCAGAGGCGTAAGGTACCGTCAACCGTCGCAAAAGTTCAACTAAATGCCGATGCTGTGGGATGCACCGTGCAGCGGCAGGACTTTCACAACATACCTGTGCAACTCAATGCCTGTCGCTGTCGATTGATGATCCCCTATTTGCGCAAGATTGCCGGGAGAGAACGGTTTGAAAAGACCGATCGGCATCTTGCGCGGTTCCTGACTTTTGTGGCTGGAGCTGCAAATGCCGGAGGCTTTCTGGCCGTTCATCAATACACCTCTCATATGTCAGGGATTGTCTCTGCCATGGCCGATAATCTGGTGCTCGGTGACACAAGTCTGCTGCTTGCCGGCCTCGCTGCCTTTCTCTCCTTTGTGGCCGGAGCCGCCTGCTCAGCCATACTGGTCAATTGGGCGCGGCGGAAAAGACTCCGGAGCGAATACGCTCTGCCGCTTATGTTTGAAGCCATACTGCTGATCTGCTTTGGACTGCTCGGCCGCAACCTGGAGCACCGTGAATGGCTGTTCGTGCCGGCAACAGTCATGCTCTTGTGTTTTATCATGGGCCTGCAGAACGCCATCATCACCAAACTCTCCGGCGCACGCATAAGGACAACCCATGTGACGGGCCTTGTGACCGACATGGGCATCGAATTGGGCAAGCTCTTCTACTGGAATGCATCACCCAGCAGCCCCGATACGCCTTTCGTCAAGGCTGACCGCAAAAAGCTCAAGCTGCTGGCGTCCCTTGTCGCGCTGTTTCTTGTTGGCGGTATCGCCGGCGCAATCGGTTTCAAGCATCTCGGTTTTGCCGCATCGCTTGCGCTTGCAGCCATCCTTCTCGTATTGGCGATTGTGCCTGTGCTTGATGATCTTAAAACCAGGATGAAACAAACGTGGTGATGGGTTTGCGCATACCACGATGCGAGCGCCGGCTGTGGCCCCTACTCGTCCGTTGTGAGCCCTGCCCGTTATACCTCTTCGTTCAAACTGACTAACGACCGCGTGCCATTCCACTGAGGTGGCACCGAGCATGCAAACACCACCTGACTGATCATTGCTTAATCGACCGACAAATTCTAATCAGTTCGTTTCTAGCACAGGCGGATCACCGGCCTTGCAATTTTGTGCCAATGCCTGTCCTGCGCTAGAAACCATCGCAGACGGCAATGTTCCGAGTGCCGCCTGGAATCGCAAATCATGGCCATCCCAATGGTGAGCCATTGCAGGAAATCGCTATTTGACTGGTGCGACCAGGGCGAAATGGGCGCCTTGCGGGTCGGTACATTGCACAATCCATTGCCCGTTCGGCACCTCCATCGGTCCCATCATCACCTTGCCGCCGTGGTCGGTAACCCGCTTGGCGGCGGCATCGATGGCCGGCACGTTGAAATAGAACAACCAGACCGGTATCGGGATCTGCTCGGGTTTGTTCATCATACCGCCGATCGGTTCGGCTCCAGCGGTGAAAAGCTGATAGATGCCCATCGGACCCATGTCGAACGGGTCGCCCTTACTCCAGCCAAACTGGCCGGAATAAAAATCGAACGCCTTCTGCCAATCCGTTGTGTAAAGTTCGTGCCAGCCGACATGGCCTGGGGTGTCGTGCGGTAGCCGTGGTTGGTCAAGCCCGCTAGGCTGAAGAAACATAAAGCCGGCACCCTGCGGGTCGACAACAACAGCAAAGCGCCCGACGCCGGGAATGTCGTCGGGAGCGCGGCGAACACCGCCGCCGGCCCTGGTCAACGACGCTACCGAAGCTTCAATGTCCGTAGTGCGGATGTAGCCGATCCATGCGGGCGGCATGCCCATCTTGGCAACCTCCTCGGGCAGCGTCATCAGACCGCCAACGCCACGATCGCCGGCGTTCACGACGACGTAGCGTGGCATGCCGGGCGATTTCTCGAAGGGCTCGGACCGCCAACCAATCACGGCAGTATAGAAGGCCTCGGCGGCGGCGAGGTCGTTTGTCATCAGCTCGTACCAAAAGAAAGATTTCGGAGTATTCGGCATATCGATTTCCTTTGCGTTTCCCACCGGTTTTGTCCACGCACGGCTTGCAGTATTGTGGCGGGTCATCATAGGACGCAGGCTCTGACAGAGTTCCGACAGCAACTCAAAATTTTTCGCGACGTGGTAAGTCTTCGGAACAAATCGGGCTGGCGACAAGGGCCGTCGATGGTTCGAATCGGACCGCTTATCGGGGAGTATAGATGACGATGGTGTCGTTGCCGATGCCGAGATCGTCCACTGCCTTGAGAACCTGGCCGATGGTCGCATCGTGCTCGATCATGCCGTCGGCGTATTCCGTTCTCGAATTGAGGCCCGGCTTGTCGCGATGCGATTCGCGCACATGTGTGCGAAAGTGCATGCGCGTCGAGTTGAACCAGCAGAAGAATGGCTGGTCCGCCTTCGCCTTGCGTTGCATGAAATCAATGGCGGCGGCCGACGTCTCGTCGTCAATCGTCTCCATGCGTTTTTTCGTCAGCGGCCCGGTGTCCTCGATCTTGCCATCGGCGGATGCTTTGAGCACGCCACGGGGACCGAACCTTTTGCGGAATTCCGGGTCCTGAGGATAGAAGTGGTTCTCCGGATCCTCCTCGGCATTAAGGTGGTAAAGATTGCCAAAGAACTCGTCGAAGCCGTGATTGGTCGGCAGATATTCATCTTTATCGCCCAAATGGTTCTTGCCGAACTGCCCGGTGGCATAACCCAGCGGCTTGAGCAGTTCCGCGAGGGTCGCATCTCTCGCTTGCAAACCCACGCTCGCGCCAGGCAGACCCACCTTTGACAGTCCGGTGCGCAGGGTGCATTGGCCCGTGATGAAGGTCGAACGGCCCGCCGTGCAGCTCTGCTCCGCATAGTAATCGGTGAACATCATGCCTTCGCGGGCGACACGATCAATGTTGGGCGTCGGATATCCCATCAAGCCAAACGAATAGGCACTGAGGTTGGTCTGGCCGATATCGTCGCCAAAGATGACGAGAATATTCGGCTTTTTGCCGCTCGGGGTCGCGGGCTGCTGTTGAGCATGCGCAGTACCGACTGACGCGCTTGACGCCATCATCGATGCGGCTGCGAGTGCCGTGCCGCCCATGAGAAGTCTGCGGCGACTGAGATTGAGTGGAGAGAAGTCTGTCTCAGATGTAGGGGAGGTCTCGTGGACGTCGTCAGCCGCGCTCATGGCATGTTCTCCTTGGTTCAGACCGTTGGCCGGACAAATTGGAAATTCAGCATCCGGATAGTGAGCGACGAGACCCAGGAAACAGGTACGTTACTGTTAATGTCGGGCGTCTCGCATCTGTGACCGCATGGTCCAAGCACCGCTGCCCAAAAATGAAAGCCGCTCATTTAACCCGACATTAGCCGTTCAACGCAGCTCGGAGAGCCTTGCCCGTATTTGAGCCCGTTCGGCAGACGCCAGAATGCCTTCGAGTTGAATTCAGTCTTTGCGAATTTCTTCAATTCACCAATCAACTGCCCCTGGAGATGCGACAAATCAAAAGTTAGAAATGGTCTCTCACCCAATTTATTAGGTGCGATCAGGTCGGTGTAGACGTTAAACGTTTGGCCATTCGAAAGTATGACAAACTTGGCGTCGGTTACCGAGAAATAGCGACGAAGTTGACTCAAATGAGGTTTGTTGCATGGACCAAGCCGCCGACGGGAGGGGGCGTTCCCAATTGTTTTTATGCGATGCGCATGAGTTCGGGACGGCCGAGGCCGGCCATCCGGTTGAGAACGCGGATGCCGATCACGGCTTCTGTTTTCTGATTGTCAAGGTTCCTCGCCTTCAGCTTCGGCCCGATCACCTCCTTCCATCTCCCCATCTGGGTCTCCACGCGGCTGCGTTGATTGTAACCGCTGGATTTCTGCCAGGCCAGCCGGCCACGGGCTGCTGGGTCGGCGATATGACGGTCCCTAATCGATGGGGACTGCCTCACAGGAAGATTGGCGACGGCGTTCTTCGGTGACGGGATAACAATCTCGACACCTTCATCAAGACGTTGTGCCATTGGCTCACGGCATGGCGCCATCATAGGCAGCATCGGCGATGAACCGGACAACGGTGCCGTCTGCATGGTCCAGCAGGCCGGGCAAGGACCAAGCTGCCTTCTTTCATGCTTCGGGCATCTGGTTTGCGCCTAGCCGAGCGAGTTGATGATTTCGCGATAGGCTGCTTCGGGGAAGGCCTTGAGTGTACGCGTCCGTACATTGCCTTTCATGCCGAGAGAAAGGGCGAACCGCGCCATAACCGCGTCGTCAGACGCCTCACCTATCACCACCATGTCGTATTCGCCCATGGTGAGGTAGAATTCCTTGAAGGATCCACCCATTTCCGCGAGCAGCCTCCTCGCCGCATCGAGCCTTGCCGGCGACTCGCGCACACTCTTGACACCTTGTTCGGTCCAGTTGATGAGCATCACATATGTGGTCATTTCACACCTCCCGTGTGGCACGGCCAGCGCCGGTGGCCGCGATTTGTTCCTTCGCTCCCCGTCGCCAAAACTATACGCCCGTTACCGCAGGCGAACAATGCGGGCCGGGGCAGCTGAATGGTTGTAGGGCTGGAGCTACCCTCACACGGCCCTTGGCTATTTAGCGCCAGCAGAATATGCGGTGGAGCAAGAACTTCGATGCCATCAAGGGCTCGAATCCAAATTGGAGGCCAACACAAAGCCTGGACCACAATCCCCAAGCCCTTCAAGACCAGTCTGCACTAACATTGAACCCGGATCGCCTCTTGGGAGCAGGCCGACGACGACACAAATCGTTCCAGCCTGCCCCGCAAATCCTCACATTCTCCATTCTGGAAGAAACTACTGCGCTGCTTTCGTATCGCTGAATTGTCCGGCCGTTGGATTCACGGGGAGGCCCGGCAGCGGGGTATTGGGGGATGCGGCCGAGCCTCTTGTTGCGAGTTCTCTGGACTTACAACGAACAAAAACTTGCGCCACCGACAAGATTTGTCAAGTGAGACCCGGCGGCGTCCACTTATCGAAGGAAGGCGTTAACCGGGTCTCGTGCTAAGTGGTGACTCAGCAATAACAATCTGCTTGAGACGCTCATCGCAATCAAGCCCCACTGCCCTTCGGGATGGTGGGGTGTGGATTTCTGCATCGAATTGACGCTCTTTGCCATTTCGCACTGAGCCACCAACTCGATAAAAGCTTTTATTATTCTTTATTCTATCCCCATCACTATGGTTAGCCACAGCTATAAAAATGGGGCATTCGGCAATGAAACTCAACAATCGTCTATTCTGAGCACGGACTGACGAGCAATTGATTATGGTTCGCCTTACATATATGTAAGGAATTCACAAATAAAGGAGCATTCCATGCCTACCGCAACGGTTACGTCCAAAGGACAAATAACAATTCCAAATACAGTAAGGCTCGCCTTGGGTTTGCATAGCGGCGATCGGGTTGAGTTCATTGAACTCACGGAAGGAGCCTTTACCATGATAGCTGCCACCAGTCCCGTGACTGCATTGAAGGGACTTGTCGCCAAGCCAGCCAAGCCAGTTTCCTTGGAAGAGATGAATGAGACTATCGCCGCTAGAGGCAAGGCCAGTCAATGATCGGCCTCGATACCAATATCCTTGTTCGTTACATTGCCCAAGACGATCCCTTGCAATCACCCAAGGCAACAAAGCAGATGGAATCTCTGACCGTCGAGGCACCAGGCTTCTTGCCAATCATTGCACTTGTGGAAATTGTCTGGGTTCTTTCTGGTCGATATAACGCTGACAGAGACAGGCTCCGTCAGATTGTCGAAACGTTATTGCGGACCAAGGAACTTCAATTGGAAAAAGCTGACACCGTGTGGCGAGCGCTTCGCCTGTTCGCATCATCAAAAGCCGACTTTGCCGACTGTCTGATCGAGCGTAGCAGTTTTGATGCTAAATGCGAGTATACCATTACTTTTGACACGACAGCAGCCAAAACTGCCGGCATGCGTTTGCTCGAATGATCGTTTGTGCAAGATTGCAAGCCACAAGAAAATGATCGTTTGTTGGTTCCGCTAAATGGCATACTCACGAAGTGGACACGCGCCTTGACATGTGTCGATGTCAGCCAGTTTTGATGATTTCGAAATAATACAAACATTCCGCAATCACGGTTTCTGCTGCAGGATGCGAACTATAGCGTTATAGCTCCCCAATAGTGTGCACCAGTCCGCATCTCGTATCATTTACCAACTCAGAGAACCTGGAGGTTGGCAACAATCAGCCCAACTTCATTGCCTTGTGGCCTGTTTTCGATTCCACCAATATCCGGAAGTAAATCGGTTCCAGCTTTCGGATGTGGTCGCGGATTATGGTATCGACATAGGCGGGCTGCCACCACTCGGCCCGTTTGCTCAACAGATTGTAAGCTTCATTGCGAGCCTCCAGATGCTGCGTATCGGACGTCAATTCCTCGTAACGCCCAGTGATGAGCACGCTCTGCCAATCATTGGTTGCGGATATGTGGTCGAACTCAACGCAAACCTTCGGATTGGCACGCATCCATTCGACCTTTTTGCCGAGCGTCGTGAAGGAGTAAAGATAGTCGAGCCGATAGACGAAGTTCAACGGAACGATGTATGGCTGACCATCTCGGGCGCAGGCCAGGCGTCCGACCTTCGCCGTTTTCTCCAGTACCTCCATAATTTCGTACTGGTTCATTTCCCGAATGATCATGGAACCAACTCCTCGTGTGAATTCGGCTGCGGGCTTCTGAAACGCTTTAACGCGCCATCAGGATTGGCAAACGCGCTTCATCGATCATCGACTTGGTGACGCCGCCGAAAATACGTTCCCGCATGCGCGAGTGCCCATACCCGCCCATGACAATCAGATCAGCGGCAATATCGGTCGCGTGCTGCAGTAGAACGCTGGCAATGGAATCGCCGCCGCTCGGCAGCCGGTCGACAATAATCTTGACTCCATGATGTGCAAGATAGGCCGCAATATCGGCACCTGGCTCGGCTCCATTGGCTATTGAACTCGTGTCCGGGTCAATCATCGTCACATGAACTTCTGATGCTGAAACCATGAAGTCGAGCGCTTCCCGGGCAGCGCGTGCACATTCCACACCGGTGTCCCAAGCCAACAGCACACATTTTGGTTTCAATGTCGGCTTGCTGTTCGTGGGAATGATGAGAATCGGCCGGCCTGATTCAAACAAGCCGCCATCAATGGCCTTTGTCTTGAGCAATTCGTTTTCAAGCAGGTCCGATCCGATGAGCGTAACATCGGCATATCGGGCACGCCTTCCGATCAGGTGGCCAACCCTTGCAACTTCAGGATATTCATCGGTGACGGAGGCCGAAATGTCGGCATCCCGGACAAGAATTTCAATCTCATCCACCCGCCGAATAAGCGCGTCCTGATCGTCCTGACGTTGTTGGAGCCACACATCGGCTGTACCGACGGGATAGTCGCCAATGGGCGGCAGTTCCGCCAGGGCAACAACCATCACCGAGAGTTGCGCATTCTGTTCGGAACAAAGCCCAATGGCAGTATTCAGATCATCGTTTGACTGATTGACGTCAACGACAGTCAGCAAGGTTTTGAAGTGCATCGCATTGCTCCAGATGGGATGGAAATGTTCATGCCGACATCGGTAGCAACAGGCCGCGGCTTTCACATTGCGCTGGATCAAACACATCGCAATTCCAGAATTTGATCCGCATCAATGCGGCCAATTCCAGCCCTCGGAAGAATTGCGAAAGCCCGGAAAACGTTCCGGACAGAAAGGGAGAACCATGACCATGAAGTTCCTGGTGCTTTACTCGAGTATCGAAGGCCAAACCCGCAAGATCGCTGAAGCCATAGCCAGTCATCTGGAAGCACAGCAGCACTCTGTCCTGTTAAGCGATGCCAACCAGGTTGGATTTGCCGACCCTGGGATTGGCGATGCCATTATTTTGTGTGCGCCTGTTCACGGCGGACAGTACCCTGCTGCCTTTGTTCACTATGTCCGCAACTGGGCACAGGTTCTCAACGACATGCCGTCGGCCTTCATTTCCGTGTCGTTGTCTATCGCAAGCGCCGACGTCGGCGAGCAGCGCGAAGCCAAGAGCTACCCGGAAGAATTTTCAAAGGAGACCGGCTGGCTTCCCTCAGCGACCCTCAATTGTGCCGGAGCACTCAAATATTCGGAGTATGACTATTTCAAAAAATGGATGCTCAAGAGAATTGCCGCCGTTGAAGGCGGTCCCGTGGACACCCGGCAGGACTATGAGCTGACCAACTGGACCGCAGTAAAATCTTTCATCGATTCATTCGTCCAAGTGGTGTCGTCAAAGGAAACTGCGAAAGCCATTTAACTGTGGTTCTGTCCGGCCAAGATATCCGGTTGCGAAAAATCTGTCCGCTTCGATCACCTGTCGTCAAAGCGAGCAGAAACATTGCTCAAGGGTACGTCTGGCTAGCGCGTCATGAAGAGAGGCAAGGTTGGCGCGGCCAGCATTGACCTGGTTACACCACCAAACACCCGTTCATGCAGGCGCGAATGACCATAAGCCCCCATCACCAGCATATCCGCACCAAGCGTGGCTGCGTGTTCGTTGAGTATTTCGGCGATGGATTTGTACCCTGCCGGCAATTGATCAATCGTCAGATTGACGCCACGACGCTTCAGATAGACGGCAAGGCCCCCGTCCTGCCCAATCCTTTTCTCATGTCCAAAGGACATGTGACCCACGGTGCTGAGATGAACATCATCCGCGCCAACAAGCATGTCGATTGCTTCATGGGTGGCGCGTACGGCCTCAATGCCTCCATCCCATGCCAGCACAATTTTCTTCGGATGGATCGTTGCCTTGCTTCCCGATGGCACGACAAGCGTTGGCCGGCTGGAGTGAAAGAGCGCGCCTTCGATGGCGGGCTCTCTCAGCTGAGGTTGCAGCATGAGATCGGGACCAATGACGATGAGATCAGAATACCGCGCGCGCCTGCCGATCATGTCGTCAAGCCAATCCTTGTGCGAATATTCAGTATCGGTATCGGCGGAAAGACCGTAAGCGTTTATGAGTGCCTTCACTTTCTCTTGACGTGTTTTGATCGAGGCGAGCTCGGCCTCCCGCTCCAACATCCACTCATTTGATGACAAAACGCCGTACCCGCCTATTGGCGTTGGTGCAACGCCAACAATAAGCACATTGAGATGGGCTTCTGCTTCAATGCACAGATTGATGGCCGCGATCAAATCCTGATTGCATTCGTCTCTTCCGATGACACAGAAGACTGTTTTGCAAGACATGGCGACGCTCCTTGTTTGGCTTCACGCGCATCGCTCTTTGATAAAGGCGATTTCAAATCCGCTCCTTGCGCTGGATCAAAGCGTCTGGAGTTGCTCTCGGTAGACTTCGCTTGAAACAAGGGAATATCTGCCATGTCTGAAACCAACGAAATCAACGCAAATTTCCGTCACGCACGCCTCGTCCTTGCCCGCGAGAAGGGTCATCCGGCGGGGGATGATGACGAGGGATATGACCTTCTGTTACCGCTCGACCAAGAGGGGCGTATCAATGCCAGGGAATGGAAAGAAAACCAAAGCGGCTGCCGGGTACGGCATTTTCGTGCAGGCCAAGACGATCGGATCGGGCGATTACGGCGCAAACCGGGTGGCCAATGGTACTTCGACAATGCGGATGGCGCGCCCGGTGGTGAGACAGTCTTCCGCATGAGCGAAGAACGTTTTGTTGCCGGCGAATATATCTCCATCCGGAGGGCGGGCGTCATGCACACTTACCGCGTTGCTTTCGTTGAAACGCCATGACGTCCCCCGAAACAACGGCGCATTTGCGGCGACATCACCCCAGTGGAGAAACCATCATGACCTACAGAACCATACTTGTGAATCTCAGCATCGACGAGAAGGCAGCCCCGTTGATCGAACTGGCCGCAGATCTGTCAAACAAGTTCAATGCTCACCTAATTGGATTCGCCGCCGCAGATATCATGCCGATGATCGCCAGTCCGGATGGAATGGGTGCGACCGGCGAAGTCATGCAGCTTGAGCGGGAGGATATCGAACGCCGGTTAAAAGAACTGAATAGGGAATTTCAGCGCATCTGCGGCCCCCTGCCAAGCCACGAATGGCGCGCAGACGTGGCCAATCCCACGCGTCATCTGATCGAAACCGCCCGTGCTGCTGATCTGATCATAACGCCTTCCGTTCCAGAATCCATTTTTACAAATGGCAACAGGTCAGCCAATCTAGCCAGTCTCATGTTGCAAGCCGGCCGGCCGGTGCTGGTGGCGGCACAAACCACGCGGCGATTGTTTTCCAACACGGCACTTGTCGCATGGAAAGATACGCGCGAGGCACGACGAGCCGTCATCGACGCCATACCATTGCTGTGCCTAGCGACAGACGTGGTCGTCGCCACCGCTGATCACACCGGTGACGTTCTGGTCCGCGAAAGCCTGCAAGACGTTTTGGCTCTTTTGCTGCGTCACGGCATCCGAGCCCGTAGCGAAATCATCAATGATCGGGACGAAAGCGCTGCGCTTCTCGCCTTTGCCGGATCAATTGAAGCCGAGCTCATCGTCTCGGGAGCCTATGGGCACAGCCGGGTGCGGGAATTCGTGTTTGGCGGCGTGACACGGTCGCTGTTGGAAAGGCACGACACCTGCAGGCTTATGTCGAGCTGAATGGCCGGCATCCTCATCCGCGTGTGGTGATTGCTATTGTAAATCAACAAATTTGCTGCTCTCTGACGGGATACTATATCGTTCCGCACATATGGCGACTGATAGCAAAATGCCCGCACGCGATATCCCAGGTTTTAAAGGCCGGCTCTTGCAAGCAGCCCTTTCCTCTCAATTTGAAGGAATAAGGGGCCACGTGCTTGCAGCCGTGGCCGTTGCCGGATCGTTTCTCGTCCGTCTGGCTCTGCAAGGGCTGTTGCAGGACCGCGCCATTTTCATAATGTTTGTTCCTGCCATCCTGATTACGTCAATTGCCGGGGGTATTGGCCCCGGATTATCGGCCGTCGGCCTATCGTTGGTCTGTGCGTTCTATATTGGTGGAATGCAGTTCAACGCGTCGGAAAATGCGATCGAATTTGTCATTCTGATCATTATCGGCGCGGCGATTGCCTGGATGGGCGGACTACTGCATCGTGCCCGACGTGTCACCGACAAGACACTCAGCGAGCTTGATACACGCGAAGCGCACCTGCGGTCCATCCTGGATACCGTGCTGGACGCAACCGTCGTGATCGAGAAAAGCGGCACAATCACATCATTCAATGCCGCCGCCATCAGGCAGTTCGGATATTCTGAAACCGAAGTCGTCGGTCAGAATGTTCGGATACTCATGCCGGAACCTTACCGCCATGAACATGACGGTTACATCAATCGCTACATGGAAACCGGCGAAAAGCGGATCATCGGTGTGGACCGCGTGGTGGTCGGCCGCAGAAAGGATGGATCCACCTTCCCCATGAAACTGGCTGTCGGCGAGTTCAAGTCGGGAGGCCAGAGCTATTTTACGGGGTTCATCCGGGATTTGACCGAACGCGAAGAATCTGCGGCCAGGCTTGAGGAAATTCAGGGGGAGCTGGCTCGAATGGCGCGGCTCAACGAACTTGGTGAAATGGCTTCGACTTTGGCGCATGAGCTCAATCAGCCGCTTTCTGTCATAGCAAATTACGCGCAAGGCTGTACGCGCCTCTTGCGGGATATGGACGATTCCGTCGCTTCGAAGATGCGCGACGCGTTGGAGGAAATGTCCCGGCAATCGCTCAGGGCCGGCCAGATAATCCGCCATCTTCGCGAATTCGTCACGCGAGGTGAAACCGAGAAGACCCCCGAAAACATTCGCGGGCTCGTTGAAGAAGCAGGAGCCTTGGCCCTCGTCGGGTCCCGCGAACGTGGAATGCGATCAGAATTCGAATTTGGAGCCAATGGCAAGCTTGTCGTGGCGGATAAAGTTCAGATCCAGCAGGTTCTGATCAATCTTATGCGCAATGCCATGGAGGCGATGCGTGATAGTCCCGTTCGTGAGCTGGTCGTGAGTACGTCTACAACTGGAAACGGTATGGTTGCCGTCGAAGTTGCCGATACAGGACAAGGCATTTCGGATGAAATAGCCGCTCAGCTGTTCAAGCCATTTGTGACAACGAAGCCTGGCGGTATGGGCATCGGCCTTTCAATCTCAAAACGGATCGTTGAATCCCATGGAGGTGAGATTTCTGTGCGGCGAAACGAGAATGGCGGTGCTACATTCCGGTTCACACTTCCAGCACTTGAAGGCGAGACCCTGAATGGCAAACAGTGACTATATCGTGCACATCGTGGATGACGAGGAGGCGGTCAGACAATCCCTTGCATTCCTCTTGACAGTATCCGGGCACGCTGTCCGTTTGCATGACTCTGCCACGCTCTTTCTCGCTTTGGCGCCTTCAATCCGCAATGCCTGCCTGGTAACGGACCTGCGGATGCCGGATATGAGCGGCGTTGAACTGTTGCGCAAGCTTCAGACCGCAGCCATCGACATTCCGTCGATCGTGATCACCGGGCATGGTGACGTGCCAATGGCCGTGGAAGCCATGAAGGCCGGCGCACTTGATTTTATCGAAAAGCCATTTGACGATCAAACCCTTCTTGATGCGATCGAACGTGCCGCGGCGCGGATAAGCCAAGTCCCTGCTCTCGAGGACAATGACGCCATTCATGCACGGCTCGCGCAATTGACAGAACGTGAACATCAGATCATGGCGGGTGTCGTGCAGGGGCTTGCGAACAAGACGATTGCTTATGACCTCAAGATTTCGCCGCGCACCGTTGAGGTCCACAGAGCCAATGTGATGACAAAAATGCAGGCCAAAAGCTTGCCGGAGCTGGTCAGAATGGCGCTCAGTGTAAAATTCGGCAGCGAAGCGTGAATGACGCGCCCCACTTCTCGTTGATTTGATTTAGCGCAATGCCGGTATTTTCCCGAAACACTAGGCTCATTGACGCCGATTTTCCGGCAATCGATCAGAGATCGTGTTGTGAGGGAGTTCCTTGACCAATTTGAACCAGATATTGATCGTCGCTCCCGATCGTGGATTTCGACAGTCCCTCGAATTCGCGCTGGAAGTCGAAGGTTTTAAGATCGCGTCCTATTCAACTCTGGAAGCAGCATCCGCAACACTCCAAACCGCGGCAAGCGCATGCGCGGTGATCGATGAAACAGCGCTCAAGAAGGGCCCGACATCATGGAACACCCTTCAAAATGGACCAATTCCCATCATTCTACTCGTTGACCGTGCGCACCCTTTTCCCGAAGTCGACTATGTCCGTTTTTTGATAAAACCAGTCTTTGGCAATGCGCTGATCACCGAAATCCGCAAGCTCATCGGTGGTGAGGCAGACAATTAGCACAGCCTCTACGGGAAAACCCGTAGGTACATAACCGAATTTCGCCAGGCGGCCATTTGCTGGATGCTCCAATCATCAAGGAATTGGGAGATCATCATGTTCGCTTTCGCAACACCGCAAATGGCCGTAGACGCGCAGGCCGCAACAATGGGCGTTCCGCTGCCCTTCGGTGCCACGTGTCCCCAGCATACAAGCTTCTACGCGCCGGGATGCGAGATTTACGCTCAAGGTGAAGCCGCTACCCAGCTCTATCAAGTGGAGTTCGGAGCCGTTCGTGTTTACCGTCTGTTATCGGACGGGCGCAGACAAATCAGCGCGTTTTATATGCCGGGTGAAGTCTTTGGCTTTGAGGGCGATACGATCCACCACTTCTTTGCAGAAGCAATCATCGGCACCAGTATCCGCTCTTTCCGCGCGTCGCAGTTGAACGACGCCTCCCATATACTTCTGCCAATGACATTGCGCGGGCTGACCCGAGCCCAGGAACATCTGCTGGTCCTTGGCCGCCAGACTGCGGCAGAGCGTGTTGCTGCCTTTCTCGTTGATATTGCCCGCCGTCAGGGTGGGCTCGACCAGATTGATCTACCGATGTCGCGCATGGATATTGGTGATTACCTCGGCCTGACCATCGAAACCGTGTCGCGGGTTTTCTCCAAGCTGAAAGAAAAAGGTATCATTGCCCTGCCTTCACTGCGCACAGCAGAAATCCTGAAATGGAATGCTCTTGAGGCCATGCGTGATTGACCCAAGGTTAATGGCAAGAAAGACGTTACGATCATCCTGAACGCGCACCGGCACTGACCCGTTGGGGATTACGGTGTTCCAGCTGATGACATTGAGCGCTCTTTTCGCAATTTCATCGTCAGCGGCGCCATGGCTGCCCAAAGGCCTCACTTCGATTTCCTGAGCAATCCCTCGAACGCCCTTCACCCTGCAAACAGCGTCCGCCACCGAATTTTTTTCATAATAGGTCGGTACATGCCCAGTTAAAGTTACAATGCCGTTCTCCACGGCCACGCCAATGCTGGCTGCATTGATACTGGGTTCGTAGTTCAATTCGTCGATGATGTTTTGGCGCAAGGCGATGTCGTTCATATCCGCTCCTCTCGGTATCCGGGAGACGCAATTACTCTCCACGTCGAGACGACAATGCCATTCCCGCTTGAGTTACGCGGAGGTGAGGAATGACAGGACTTCCCGTGCAACGGCATATTCTTCGTCGGTTGACATCACAAGAACTCTTACGGTCGAGCCGTGCGCCGCAATGTCTTCCTCTCCTTTCCGGTTGCGTTCCCGGTCTATCTTAACGCCAAGCCATTCGGTCGCTGCACCGATCTTCTCGCGGATCAAGGAAGAATGCTCTCCGATACCAGTACAAAAAACCAGGGTATCGAAGCCAGCGAGCGATGCGGCCATACATGCGATCTGCTGACTGGCACGGTATACAAAAAGATCGACTGCTTCCCCGGCCGACGGCTTGTTGGAAGCGAGCAAGACCTGCATATCAGCCGAAATGCCGGAAAGGCCCAACAGACCTGACCTATTGTACAGAAGTTCAACGATGTCCTCAGCGGGCATATGCTTCTCCTGCAGCATATGCAACACCACGCCCGGATCAAGAGAGCCGCAGCGTGTGCCCATTATCAGGCCATCAAGGGCCGAAAAACCCATGGTGGTCGCCACGCTTACGCCCCTGTGCATTGCGCACAAACTCGCGCCGCTGCCCAAATGCGCAACGATTGAACGCCCTCCCGCGTCGCTGCCATATTTTTCGCGCAGACGCCTCGCGATGAAGCCATAGGATATTCCGTGGAAACCGTAGGAAACAATGCCTTGCTCTGCGAGGTCGAGAGGAAGACCATAGAGCTTGCCAATGCGTGGCCTGCCGTGATGGAACGCTGTGTCAAAGCAGCCATATTGCTGCGCTTGGGGGAGCGCTTTTGTGGCCGCCGCCACAAGCTCGAGATTGCGCGGCTGATGCATGGGCGCAAGCGGGATAAACTGGCGCAAGCGTTCGACAACAGCATCATCAAGCACTGTCGCGCCTTCGAACACGCCACCGCCATGAACAATCCTGTGGCCAACCGCCCCCACAGAACGCAAATAACCGCGGCAGGACAGTTGTTCCAGCACCAAACTCATCGCCCCGTTGATATCGATGGCATCGCTATCGACAGGAACTTCAATACTGTTCGCGCCCACACCTTCGGACAATTTCATCTTTGGCCTGGAATCCAGCGACGCAACACTGCCGCGAACGCGCACGGGTAAATCGCCCTGCAGTTCAAAGCTGGCAAACTTCAAACTGGATGAACCCGCATTGAGGACAAGTATCGCGCCCGGCATCAAACCGCTCCGCTTTGCAAACGCGAATTCCAGGTCCAATTGAGGATCTCCGGCATGTCTTCTCCGTGCACCCGGATATAGTCATGGTGCTCGAGCAGTTTGGCCTTCATCAATTCAGCCAGGTTTGCTCCCGATGAACGCGCTGCGGGAACCTTGTCGAGTACGCTCAGAACAAGGTGATACCGATCCAGTTCGTTAAGAACCGTCATGTCAAAGGCGGTCGTCGTCGTCCCCTTCTCTTTGTAGCCGCGGACGTGAAAATTGTCGTGATTGGTTCGCCGATAGGCCAGCCGATGGATCGTCCAGGGGTAACCGTGATAGGCAAAAATGACGGGTTTACTGTCTGTGAATACAGCGTCAAACGCAGCGTCGGAAAGGCCGTGCGGATGGCGTTCCTTGGGCTGCAGTGCCATCAGATCGACGACATTGACCACCCTGACGTTGAGCTTCGGCAAATGCTCCTTCAAAATACTGACAGCCGCCAATGTTTCGAGCGTCGGTACATCGCCTGCACATGCCATGACGACGTCGGGTTCACCGCCATTTTCCGTTGACGCCCAGTGCCAGACACCAAGCCCTTCCCGGCAATGAATCTTGGCCTGTTCAAGCGTGAGCCACTGCCAGAGCGGCGGCTTTCCAGCCACGATGATATTGATGCGATCCCATGTGCGCAGCACGTGGTCCGTCGTGCACAAAAGCGTATTGGCATCCGGCGGCAAATAAACCCGTACGATATCGGCTTTCTTGTTCAGAGCGACATCAATGAACCCGGGATCCTGATGGCTGAACCCGTTGTGATCCTGATGCCAGACATGACTGGTCAAAAGGTAGTTCAAAGACGCGATCGGCTGCCGCCAGGGAATGTCCCGGCTCGTATCCAGCCATTTCGCATGCTGGTTGAACATTGAATCCACGATGTGAACGAAGGCTTCATAACAGGAGAAGAACCCGTGCCTGCCGGTCAAAAGGTAGCCTTCCAGCCAGCCCTGACAGGTATGTTCGGACAAGATTTCCATGACCCGTCCGTTACGACCAAGACTGGTGTCTTCAGGCAGTATCGACGCCATCCAGGCGCGATCCGTCACCTCGAACACGTTTTGCAGTCTATTTGAAGCGGTTTCATCAGGACCCATGATCCGGAAATTTCGGGTGTCAATATTTGCCGTCATCACGTCGCGCAGAAACGCCCCCATGACTTTTGTGGATTCGGCCTTGACGGTACCAGGTTGCGAAACATCAACGGCATGGTGCGCAAGATCGGGCATCTTGAGCATTGTTCGCAGCAATCCGCCGTTTGCATGCGCATTGCATCCCATCCTGCGCGCGCCAAGCGGCGTTGTTGCGGTAATATCGGATACGGGTGCGCCTTCTGCATCAAAAAGCTCCTCCGGCCGATAACTGAGCATCCACTCCTCCAGAATCTTCAGGTGCTTGGGATTGTCGGCCAACCCCGATAACGGCACCTGATGCGATCGCCAGAACCCCTCGGTTTTCAGACCGTCGACTTCCTTTGGTCCTGTCCAGCCCTTGGGGCTGCGCAAGATGATCATCGGCCAGTTCGGACGTGTTGCGTAAGCATCGTAGTCTTGACGCGCATTTTCCTGAATGGATCTGATTTTCTGCATGGCTTCATCCATGGCATTTGCCATGAGCTGATGCATCGATGCGGGATTGTCGCCCTCGACAAAAATCGGTTCATACCCATAGCCGACAAAGAGCGAACGAAGCTGCTCTTGCGGAATGCGGGCAAGAATGGTCGGGTTGGCAATCTTGTAACCGTTGAGATGCAGGATGGGCAGCACCGCGCCATCACGTTGCGGATTGAGGAATTTGTTTGAGTGCCACGCCGCCGCAAGCGGACCAGTTTCCGCTTCACCGTCGCCGACAACACAGGCTACGACCAGATCAGGATTGTCAAAGGCGGCGCCAAAGGCGTGGGAAAGGGAATATCCAAGTTCTCCGCCTTCGTGAATGGATCCAGGAACGTCCGGCGCAGCATGGCTCGGTATTCCGCCGGGAAACGAAAACTGCCGGAAGAGCTTTCGCATGCCCTCTTCGTTTCGGCCAATGTCGGGATACCGGGCGCTGTAGCTGCCCTCCAGATAGGTATTTGCCACCATGGCCGGGCCGCCGTGCCCGGGGCCGCACACGTAAATGACGTTGGCGTCCATCGTCCGGATAATGCGATTGAGATGGGCATAGATGAAACTCAACCCCGGCGAGGTTCCCCAATGGCCCAATAGCCGCGGCTTCACATGCTCGATCTTCAGCGGCTTTCGCAGGAGCGGATTATCAAGCAGATAAATCTGTCCCACGGTCAGATAGTTCGCAGCGCGCCAGTATAAATCGATGTTTACCAACTCATCCGCGGACAAGCGTGCTGGAGCAATGTTCATAGCCGTTCCTTCCATCTCGATTCCAGGTATCCAAAGGGTACTGCCCTTGACGACACTGCCTGCATCAATTCCTGGTGCCCTTGCCAAAGCCCCTATTTTATCAATGCATGGGACTTGCGGGTCTCACAGGGCCCCAATTTCCGGATTCAACACCTAAAGCGCACGCATCTTTATGACATTGCGCTGGATCAATCCTTGCAGGTCTTTGGGGCGAACTTCGCATCCGAGGCGTCTACTCTGGCTGGCATCCAAGTTCTTACCACGTGGTACGCCAGGAAGAATGTGCCCCCGAAGCGCGAAAAGTACTGTGACCTCGGCGTGGCAAACCTTCACCGGTGATTGTATCAATGCTGGTTCAGTTGCTTGCGGACAATGATCAGAGAAGGATCGTCGGGATAGGCTTCAGCAACGAAGCCGAATTCGCGCTCAAGTTCGATCGCCGCATGATTCACGCGGTTCTCAATCGATTCAAGGCTCTTGATGCCTTTGGCCTCGGCATACCGGGAAATATGACCAAGCAACTCCCAGCTCACTCCGTTATCCTTGTTCTCCGCACGCACGGAGATTGCGACCTCTGCCTTATCGAGAGCGTCGTTGCAGGCCAACATTGCAGTGGCTATGATCGGGCCTCCCTTGTGAGAAAAAGCCAAAAAATTCTCTGTTCGAAGATGATCGACCTGAGCCAAGGCGACGATGCGGTCATGGCCGACTTCCCGTATGCTGGACAAGAATCGGAATCGCAGGTCCTCCGGTGTCACGTGCGTGAAAAACTCTGCCAAAGCGGCTTCATCATCTGGTTGTGCAGGGCGTACGTGGAATGTGAAACCAGTACGCGTCGTCAAATCGCGGGTCCATGGATCTGTACTCATTTTCTTGCTCCTGTATGAACCTCCCCCCCCACGGGTGTACCCAATCTGTGTGAAGGGCTGTCGGGAGAGGTAACGTTCGAGCCACATCGTTGTCTTTTGCCCCTCACCAGGCATTGATCTTGATCAATTCTCAGGCCTTGAAACGATGGCAATCGACATCGCTAGTTCGATATGAACATAAATACGGCCGCAGCCCCCATGATTAGGGTGGCGATCCAACCGAAAACAAGGAGGTGGATTTCCACTTGTAATGATGACACAAGGAACAGAAAGCGTGAGGCGCACGCAATTTTCCGGTGATTGGCGGCGCGAGCGCCGCAGGCTACCCCGCATGTAGATCAGGCTATTGTTCCGATTCTTCGCGGCCTGACAAAAGCTAAGCTTGGCTCGCAAAGTGGGAGCCTGAACGCCTTCTGAGCCCCATGCAGTCATCGAATCATGGCTCACGGAACACGAACAAGAAAAGCGTCGAATTCTAAGTGAGCGCGATACATGGAGGCGCAATCTTTATGACCCTGGCGATTTCTCCGATCTGTTTCGGCATGCAAAATTTTCGCGCCGATTGACACACGGCCCTAGGAGCGGGATTCCACGGTGGCCTCCGATCGGGTCCATAGAGGGCTGAGGCGATCGCATCGAGGTAGGGTAAGCAGATTGTGATCGGCGAGATTCGCGTTCGAACTCTGCTTAAAGGAGGGCTATTGAGTAGACGTAGTTCTCATTATCACCCGGCGCGACGCGCCAAAACGCCGCCGAATCCAAGTTTTCCTGCGATCCGCTACGAGTCCTTGATCGTCAACATAGGTTTACAGAACGCTTGGTTGTCAATATATGTTGACGCATGGTCGACCTGAGCAACATTTCCGTACCGGACAATCCTGAAGAAGCCCTCGCAGCCGTGGTGGCTTTGCGCCGCTTGGCAGACGGAATCGAACGCAAGGCTGTCCGTACGGCACTGCGCCAGGGCTGGTCGTGGTCAAACATCGCGCAGGCTCTTGGTGTTTCTAAACAAGCTGCACACAGACGGCTGGCGGATGTGGCTAGGGACATCTCAGGAAAATGAAAGGTCCTTCAATGCTCGAAAGTATCAGATCCAAGCTGCAATCCATGGGGACGATCAGGCGCCTATGCGAGACAGCCGAAGCCTACGCGCTGGAAGATGGGCAGCATGAGCCGGGTGCCGAGCATTTTCTGCTCGCCGCCTTTGATCTGCCGGATGGAACCGCGCGGCTAGCTTTCGAAAAACTGGGGGCCGATCCCCGCGCGCTCCGATCGGCCATTGCCGATCAGTACGACGACGCGCTTCGTGCGATCGGCATCGAGGCCAAAAAGATGGCAGAATCCACCGGAACGGCGCCTCTGCGAGCCAAGAACGGACCCTTTATGGTCGCACCTTCGGGGCGGGAAATCATGCAGGAACTGGCGGCAAGGAGCGGCGAACATCGGCCGCTTCTCGGCGCTCATATCGTCGCCGTCGTCGCGGACATGGCGCAAGGTGTCGCTGCGAGAGCGCTTCGCGGCATGGGTATTGACAGAGATGCGCTGAAAGCGGAGGCCGAAGGGATAGCCGCTTCTCCAGCTGTTTCTTCTAAAAAATGAGATGAGGGAAGAAACCCCACTCCTGTTCGGTATGGTGATACCGAGTTATTTGGCTTCATTCGTTACCGTCTTGACAAACTCGCCAAGTTCCATCGGGAACGGGAACACAATTGTTGAAGTTTTCTCATTTGCGATCACGTTCAGCGTGCTGAGATAACGTAGCTGCATTGCTTCCGGCCGTTGGCTGAGGATTTGCGCGGCCTCCAGCAGCTTTTGCGCGGCCTGTTGCTCACCCTCGGCATTAATGACTTTGGCCCGCCGTTCGCGTTCGGCCTCAGCCTGCCGGGCGATAGCGCGGATCATGGTTTCGTTGAGATCGACACGTTTGATCTCGACATTCGCAACCTTGATGCCCCAGGCGTCAGTCTGTGCATCGAGAATTTCCTGAATATCGCTGTTGAGCTTGTCGCGCTCGGCCAGCATCTCGTCGAGATCGTGCTTGCCGAGGACGGAGCGCAACGTCGTCTGAGCAAGCTGGCTCGTCGCCATCATGAAGTCCTCGACCTGGATCATCGCTCGCTCGGCGTCGATTACACGGAAATAGAGGACAGCGTTGACGCTCACCGAAACATTGTCCCTCGAGATTACATCTTGGCTTGGCACATCAAGCACGACCGTCCGCAAATCGACACGCAGCATCTGCTGAATGAAAGGGATGAGGATGACCAGACCCGGGCCCTTGACGCCGGTGAAACGGCCGAGCGTGAATACGACGCCGCGTTGATATTCCCGCAATATCTTGATCGAGGCAGCCAGGAGCATCAGCAGGATGATGATGATCGGAACAAAAATGGCGATAAACATTGGAAAATCCTCCACTAGCTCTCCTCCGGTTGATCGGGTTCGACCCTAAGGGTGAGGGCTTCGAGACCGGCTATACGAACCTTCTGCCCTGTTTTCAGGGGTACCTCGGACATTGCTGCCCATCGTTCACCATGGGCAAGGACATGGCCACGACCCTCGTGCCAGTCCAGCACCGTCCCTTGGGTTCTCATCATCTCCTCGCTGCCCGTAACAACCGGACGTTTGTGAGAAGAAAAGGCCAGACGGACCACAATTAAAGAAAGCACCAGACCGGCAAGGGAAACCCCGCCAATTACCGGCCAAGAAATGCGAAAGGCCGGAATGTCGGTGTCGATCAATATCGTAGCGCCGAATATGAAAGCGATGACGCCACCAACGCCCAAAACGCCAAAAGTCGGGTTCATCGCTTCTGCAGCCATCAACGCAAGACCAAGGATGATGAGACCAAGGCCGGCAAAATTCACAGGCAATACAGCGAGTGCGTACAAGCCGATCAAAAGGCTGATCGCACCGATCGTCCCGGGAAAATACGAACCGGGAGCCATGAATTCGAAGATCAATCCGTAGACGCCGATCATCATCAGGATCAACGCGACGTTCGGGTTTGTGATCACCATCAACAACTGAGTGCGCCAGTCCGGTTTGATCTGCTCATAGGCAAGGCCTCTGGTGTTGAGCGAAATCCTGTTTCCGCCGACGTTTACGCTACGGCCATCTACCTGCGCTAGAAGATCATCCACACTCGTTGCGAGGATATCGATCACATTTTCCTTGAGTGCTGCGTTCGAGGAAAGGCTCAACGCCTCGCGCACCGCTTTTTCAGCCCAATCTACATTCCGTCCGCGCAATTCGGCGAGCGAGCGGATATAGGCCGTAGCATCGCTGATCGCCTTTGCCTCCATCGGCGTGTGCGGCATCGCCGAGGTCGTGGCATCTTCACGTTCTTTCTTGGTCTTGGTGTCTTGATCCTCGTCCTTCTTTCCTTCGCCGCCGCCCGGAATGGGCAAATCAGTAATCTGGACCGGCGTCGCAGCGCCAAGATTGGTCCCCGGCGCCATCGCCGCTATATGGCTGGCATAAAGAATATAGGTGCCTGCGCTCGCCGCGCGCGCGCCGCTTGGGCTGACATATGTGGCCACGGGCACGGGCGAAGCAAGGATAGCGCGAATGATAGCGCGCATCGAAACATCCAAACCACCGGGGGTGTCCATTTGCAGAATAACGAGAGGCGCGTTGCGCTCGGCCGCGGTTCGCAAGCCCCGCAATATATAGTCGGATAGCGCCGGACCAATGATCCCTTCGACCTGCAGCACAAGTGCGTTATGGGCGGCCAGAGGGGTCTGTGCATTGTTCGGCAAGACCGACAACAGGATGCCAAGTAACGCTACGGTAATGGAAAGCACGGCACGATTATACGCAAACCATTCTCCGATGATTTTCCTCATCAGTTCCATGGTTTAGTTTACATCAGAACATAAGGTTCTGCTACATGACTACCTGAGTTTGCGTTGGGCTCAGGGATTTGCGCAGTGCTGAACGTGCGATGGTTGTATGATGCCGACCAGTCCCGATCGAGGGCAAGGCATTTGCGCGGAGCCGGTATTAGCCACTCGCAAATGGTCTTCAAACCGAAGCTGTTGCCGGCTCGCACGCACAATGAAAGGAAACTTCGCATGCTCCGCACCAAACGCCTTGCGTTTGCTCCTATGTGATTGATGAATTCACGCGGGACTGCATCGCCATCAGGGTCGACAGAAAGCTGAAGGCGACGGATGTCATCGACGTTCTGTCTGATCTGTTTATCCTGTGCGGCATTCCTGGACACATCCGATCTGACAATGGTCCTGAATTCATCGCTAAGGCCTTGAGGGATTGGATTGCGGCCGTCGGTGCACAGACTGCTTACATCATGCCGGGCAGCTCATTGGGGTGGGACCGTTAAACAATCGATCCAGTGAACCGATTGTAGGTCGAACGGCTATTGCGAGAGCTTCAACTCAAAGCTCCGGGATGAACTGCTGAACGGAGAAATCTTCTACACATTGAAGGAGGCACAAATCGTCATCGAGAATTGGCGACGGCATTACAATACAATCCGACCAAGTCTGCACTAACAATAAACCCGGATCACCCCATGGGGGCATGGCCACTCATGACCAGCTCTGTCGACTCAAATCCGAGCTGCCGATACTATTACGCGCAATGTGGGTTACAGTGACGGCGCCGATGCTTAAAGCGAGTTCGATCACACAGATGCTGAGAGGAATTGGCATCCTGGCGATGTCGGGGGTGCTTGGAGTGGCAATTTTTCTCGGGCTTCTCTGGAATGAGCACAATACCGTCACTCGCCTGCCCGCTCCGACAGGCCCTTATGCGGTCGGCCGCACGATTTACACGTGGAGTGCTGCTTCCCAGACAGACAAATTGGCACCCCTTCTGGGAACAACGCGAGAGCTGATTGCTTGGATCTGGTACCCGGCGGCAAACAATCAGCCAGATTTTAGGACTGAATATCTTCCAGCTCAATGGCGTGCCGCGGTTGAGCGCGAACGGGGAATGCTGAACAGCAAGTTCATAACGCGTGATTTATCGCTTGTACACGTTCACAGCACGCAGGATGCTAATCTGTCCCCTGCACTGCAAACCTATCCCGTCGTGATTATGCGGGCTGGGTTGGCTGCATTGACAGTGGAAGTTTCCGCTCGCCGATCCCATTGTCGGGCTTTTGATCACCATCGTGATTTTTGGCATTGTCTGGCAGTCCGCCCGCTCCGTGCTCACCCGTATGCTCGATGGCGTTGAACCGGGCATTGTCGAAGAGATCGAACATGCAGCGGCCCACGTTTCCGGTATCGACAATGTTGCCGAAGCAAAGGCGCGCTGGCTCGGGCATAAGCTGCATGTCGATGTCGCGGTTGTCGTGAGCGATAGCCTGCTGCTTGCCGAAGCCAATGCCATATCCAGAAGACTTGAGCGGGAATTGTTTGTGCATATTCCTACTCTGTCGGTCGCGACGGTTCGCTTTGTCACTCCTGAAACGGAAGGCCATCACCACGCCCCGGAGCCATTCCAGGTCAAAGGAAAACTGGCCAACGGCCTCTTGGAGATCGTGGACACCGACGCGGGTGAACGCATGCGTTTGCGGGTGTCGCGGCACGTCGAGGGTATGAAAGCCACCGTACGTATTCTGCGCGGACACGGTATCGCCGAGACCATTCCGCTTTTCCCGCTCAACGATGATCACCATATTCTGCAAAGCGCCGTCGCGCCCGAAGAGCCCCATGAGTTTGACGCAGAACTCCGGCTCATTTCAAAGTTGATGACTGAGGAATTGCCTTTCCGTATGGTGGAACCAGAAGGCCATCACCATTAGGGTCCGTAATCCAATGACAGAGATATTTCCAGCGACATCCATGCCTGATCGCGATTGGTGGGAAGTACTATGGCCTGCACCCGAGGTCACGGTGCAGAGCCTGGGCGTCACTTCCGACATGACGGTGCTCGACCTCTGTTGCGGAGATGGTTACTTTACCGCCCCTCTCGCCAAAATCGTGGGTGGAAAAGTTTACGCCCTCGACCTCGATCCAGACGTGATTGAACAAGCCAAAGCAGAAGTGGCCAAGCAGGATACAACCGTCAAGAGTTGGATATGTGCTGATGCGCGAAGCGCTGCACTGCTTATACCTGAACCCTTGGACTATGTTCTGATGGCTAACACATTTCATGGTGTACCTGATCAACTTGGCCTGGCGGAAGCAGCCAGAGCAATGCTCAAACCATGCGGTTTGTTTGGAATAGTCAATTGGCATCCATTTCCAAAGGAGCACACCATTGTGCTTGAACAGCCGCGAGGCCCGAAAACGGAAATGCGCATGTCGGTCGAACAGGTTAGATCTATTGTCGAACCTGGCCGATTTGGTTTGGTAAAAGTGGTGGAACTGCCGCCGTATCATTATGGGGCAATTTTGAAGCGGTTAGGCTGAGTGAGAATTTTAGTCATCTATTCCGTCCACGCATGCCTAAGCTGAGTCTTTATCTCCATATGCAACCGGCCAAGCTTCGGGCCTATTATTTAGTTATCAGGAGTCTTGAGGGGGTGCACATGGCGCTGGACCATTATGTTTCGCAGGTTCATCTGAAGAATTTCTACGCTCCCGAGCTGGGGGAACGCATGTATGGCACTCACAAGAAGAATCTCAAGACCTTCCCGTGTGATGCCTTGAGCCAATACCGCATCGAGGAGGGAAGCACTAATCGGGGAGCATAAGCATTTGTGGGCAGTGCGGTTTTTGCGCTTGAAACCGGTCCAATTTGGAGTGAGAGAAAGATCAAATTGTAGGACGACAGCATAGGTACCCCCACAAAAGCTTATGCTCCCCTAGTTCTAAAGGACTGCTTTCTCGCGGAGATGGAAAGGGGTAGCATCGTCGCTGTTCCAGAGGGGATGAGGCGGTACAACTGGCCGCGCAATCAGCATTTTTCCGCCTCGGTCTTGCACGGCCAGATCAGAAATCTGGGAGGAATGCATGACAAGCACAGCCAGCCTTGGGCGCTGCGGCGTCCTCGCTTTAACAGGTCTTGTAGGCGTCTGGTTGGGCGTCTCTACGGCTCGGGCCGAGGACGCCAACAAGGCCGACATCGATGCCTTGAAAAAGTCGCTCGCCAAATATGAGGACTACACCGCCGCCGTCCGCGACCTCTATCTGTCGACAGTCGGCTGCGTCTACTACAGCGGAGAAAAGATACCGGGCGCGATGGATTACCCGAAAGGCGCCATGGGTATCCATTTCGTCAACGTCCCAAGCGTTGGCCAAAAACTCGATCCGATGCGCCCCAATGCGCTGATCTACGAACCGACGGAAAAAGGCCTGCGCCTGGTCGGGGTGGAATGGCTGGTGCCGCTGACGCCTGACATCAAAGAGGCGCCGAGGCTGTTTGGCCAAACCTTCCAGGGCCCGATGGAGGGACATTATCCGCTCATCCCGAGGGAGTTCGTCCATTACGACCTTCACGCCTGGCTGTTCAGGGACAATCCGAACGGCATGTTCAGCTCCACGAACCCGAACGTCAAATGCAACAAGGCCGAGTTTCCGATGCTGGAGAAACCGACCAAGATGATGCCTGGGCCAATGTAACGGGCGAGCCAAGCTTATGCGTGTCGCCCTAATGTGCTGATAGCTTTTGGGATACAACAGGCATAAAACTAAAGACTTAAAGCGCGTCGCTTGAAACCGTTCAAACGCGGCGCACTTTAGGAGCTTACCGAGCGGGCAAGCCGGACGGCTGGCTTGCCGTCGAAAGCGATCGGTGATCAGACCTTGGCGACGATGCGCATGAAGGCCGGCACATCGTCACCGAAGCCGACGGTCGCGCCATTGTCTTCTTGATGGTGGCATGCAGCGGAACGGCTGCTTGAGGGAAACCCGTCGGGTTTTGAACTGCTGACACACAATGTTGCGCAAACTTTGAATATTCCGGCGGCGCCGGTGTCTGACTGCACTCACGTCGACCAATGATCGAGCTGGCGCCCGATGGAGAACTGATCGGCATCCGCTTTAACAACCGTTCAACGGCGGCGATCACCGACGTGCCCTATGAGGATATGGCTGGAGTGCCTCCCATTTCGTCGGACTGTTCAGCTATTGAGATAATGCCTTGATGAACTGCCGAGGGGAAGTCATTTTCATCCCTCACGCGACTTTGCTCATTCGTGGAACCGTGAGCGGGCGGCTCCAGCCCTACAACCATTCAGCTACCCCGGCCCGCATTGTTCGCCTGCGGTAACGGGCGTATAGTTTTGGCGACGGGGAGCGAAGGAACAATTCGCGGCCACCGGCGCTGGCCGTGCCACACGGGAGGTGTGAAATGACCACACCTCTGACGTTCACCATACCAATAGTGCCTCCGAAGGGAATATTGGTATTTGTAAAGCCGGGACGAACGTTTCCACTAATATCAGTGGTAAATAGATCAGCCATTTTACCTACCTCTTGTTTGGAAGGATTTTCGAAATTATTTCAGCAAACGCGTGAGCGCTTCGGGTATACAGATTGGTCGGCTCACTTCTAACAACGCACCTATCTGGAAGGTTTGGATTTACTTTCAGAATAACGTTCTGACCAATTTCTACATTTCGATCAGACGCCAAGTTTCCACTATCCAAGGCATCATTGGTGTACTCTCTTCCAGAGTATGAGTATTTCACGCCAATTACCGTACCTTTCTGGGAGGATTCCGGGTATATTTTTGCGATCTGACCAGTTATAATCGCCCAATTACTGGACTTCCATATGTAATACACTTTCATTCCCCAGAAGAAAATAATGAGAATTATTATAAATAACGAAAATCCAAATAAATTAGACACTTATTTCGTCCATATATTCAATAATTGACTCAGATTTCATAGGAAAACGCACTTTAATTGATTGATACCGTCCGTCGTTCTAAAGTAATTCTCAATCCATGGCCACAAATTGCGAATTATACTACTATATTATCATTCAGCTGTTTTTGAAGCGCATTGAAATAGTTAGTGCCTACCTATACTGTTGAATTCCACCTGAATCTGAACCACTTTTCCGTTTCGTTCTGAACCTACTGTGAGGCGAAAACCGGCGAGTCCTCAAGACCTTAAATTCGACTGATTGGATCCAGGCAAACGGAAAATTGGTTCAATTCGTGCCGCAAATCAACAGCCTGCAGCGCTTCGTCGCGATCTTCTCAGCTCTATGAAATCTCTTCGTCCCACCTCGTTCCAACCGCTCAGCAAATGCCACTCGCCACCGTCGTCTCGATGCGATGGAGCAGTGGAAAATTGCGACGATTACGGCTGCCTGAAACGGGCCGCAAAGGTCAACTCAAGCTCAGCTCAGTTTATGTGACAATACCCCACCGCTGCATCGCGACTGATTCCGCACTCCGCCGCTCTATTCATTGGTATCCAAACACTGACGACCCATACTCTCGACGGCATTTCCATCAACAACCGATGCGGATAGAAAGGTAGCCTAACGATCCATTTACAACTCGCGAAACCGGGGGTGGCATCATAACTGTTGCAGACCTAGCAGATTGGTCAGTCTGGTCGTGTCGGTAGACGCTGTTCCGTCTTCGCATCAAAAAGGTGTAGTCTGTTGAGGTCAGGCGTCATCACAAGCTCATCGCCCGCATGAAGGTCCAACCGTTCTCTTACTGTTGCTACAAGTTGATGTGTTCCCAGCATGGTGGTCACCTGAGTCTCGGCGCCGGTAGGCTCGATTAGGACAACCTCCGCTGTGACTGTACCGTGTCCAATTGTGATGTGCTCCGGGCGAATGCCGTAGATGATTTCCGTCCCTTGTGTTGCGGATGCTCCATGCGGCAACGGCAATTCGCCTCCGCCGTTGGCGATGAAAACAAGCGGCTCGGTGGTACTAACCTTACCCCGAATGAGATTCATGCCCGGAGAACCGATGAAACCCGCTACGAACAGGTTCGCCGGACGGTCATACAGGTCAAGCGGCGAGCCAATCTGTTCTACGTATCCGTCTTTCATAACAACAATTCGATCTGCCATCGTCATGGCTTCGATTTGGTCATGAGTCACGTAAATCGTCGTTGTCTTGAGCCGCTGATGCAACTGTTTGATTTCAGAGCGCATTTGAACGCGTAGCTTCGCGTCGAGGTTTGACAGTGGTTCATCAAACAGGAAGACCTGAGGGTTTCTGACGATTGCACGGCCCATCGCCACACGTTGGCGCTGCCCGCCCGAAAGGTTTCGGGGATAACGGTCAAGAAGATGTTCAAGGCCGAGTATCTGGGCAGCATCGCGAACCCGCTGTTTTGTCTGCTCTTTCGGTGCTTTCGCCAATTTCAACGAAAAACCCATATTCGCCTCCACTGTCAGATGCGGATAAAGCGCGTAGGACTGGAAGACCATTGCGATATCGCGCTCTTTGGGCGCAACGTCGTTCACGACCTTGCTGCCGATGGAAATCTTGCCATCGGAAATTTCCTCAAGCCCCGCGATCATGCGCAACAAGGTTGACTTACCACAGCCGGAAGGACCAACGAGGATTACGAATTCGCCGTCCTCGATATCAATATCCACCCCATGCAAAACTTCGAAGTGCCCGTAACTTTTGCGGGCATTGGCCACACTTACTGACGCCATATTTTTTCTCCGGCTCTGTGTTCGTATATGCCGCCTCCGCTTGTCTGATGGAGGCAGGATTTTTATCTTGTTGCTGTGGCAGTTGCATAGGGAGCCAATGCCGCGTCGATCGCAGCGAGGCAGAGTTCTCGTGCCCTGGGAACGATCCGCTTTAATACGACGTCCGGGTATAATCGCCCCAAATGTTGGCTGATCAGGGTTTCCGGAATATCGTCATCAAGCTGGTTAAACAATCTGTCGACTGCATCAGATGCCCGCGGGTCAGGCCAGTAATAGCGAATGCGATCGCTATAGCTGAAATGCCTTTGGAGCCGTTCTTCCTCAGCATTTCCATTATAGTGGCCTGACCAGTACTGCGGCTGCTCGACCATGATCGTTTCCATCGTTGCAACCAGACCCGTGTCTCTCGGTTTTCCGGCGACCACATCAGCGATCGCGTCCAGACCATATAACGCTTCACGCAATGCAAAAGTCAGCCCCGGCCCAACCTTCAAAATGGCAAAGCCACCATCAACAAGAGCGGACAGCGCTTCAGTTGGTTGATAGTCCGTTGAATGCGCTTCAAAAAGCATACCCGGCATTTCGTCCAATGCGGCAATGAGATTCTTGGCCCGATCAGGCCTGTACAAAGCAATATTAGCATTGCCGAATTCCACGCCGGGCTGAACCACGATGCCTATAACGCGTTCCATTGCGGAAGCCACGCCCGCCTTGGCAAATGACGTCTGATGAACTGCCAGCGTTTTCAACGCCGCCTCCGCCTTTGTAAGCTCCAGTTCTTCCAGCGCATGGGTCGCGCCCCCCGGAGGCGGAACCTCCGTCCCAATGATATAGACCGGAGGCCGCAAGCCAGAACGAAGCGCTGCTTCTTCAGCAATTTTAGCAAGGCGGGCAGCGCGGGAGGCGGTCAATTCGTCTGCCAGCGCTAGTGGCTCGGCTGCACATCCCATTGAGGTATCAAGATGAATTTTCTCGAACCCGGCCTCAACGTAGGCCGCGACCATAGCCTCTGCACGTATCATCGCTTCTTCAGCCGGAAGCTTCTTCCATGGATTAGGACCGAGATGGTCTCCTCCAAGAATGATGCGTTCTACCGGAAAGCCGGTTTTGGCTGCGATGCTGTGGATGAATCGCCGAAAGTCAGCTGGTTTCATGCCGGTATAGCCACCTTCTTGATTAACCTGATTGCAGGTGGCTTCGATGAGAACAGCTCGGCCTTCCACAACAGCACGCCTCAACGTGGCTTCAATAACCAAGGGGTGAGCCGAGCAAACGGACGTGATGCCACGGGGTAGAGGCAAATTTCTTGCACCGAAAAGCTTTCGAAGTGCGATCTGACTGTTCTCATCAATGGACGTCATGCGAGTTTCACAACCTTGGTCAGGTGACGCGGTGAAACGGTATCGATCTGGCGGGCTTGTGCCACACGTTCACCCAGGATCTGCAGCGCTGGAAGAACAACGAGACCGGCAAGCGAGAGATCAACATCTACTGCGAGTTCAACGTCGCCCGGTCCACCGATGCCGATAACGATAGCCCCCTTCTCTCGCAGCTCATCGACTAGCTTCGCTTCGGCTTCTCCTTGATCCGAGCTATAAAGCATTACCACAGCAGTATTGTTGTCGACCAAGCTTATCGGGCCATGGCGGTACTCAAGCGGATGGAAAGCCTGCGTCATGATTTGGCTCATTTCCATGAGCTTGAGCGCACCTTCCAAAGCGATGCCAAACAGGGGACCGCCGCCGAGAAACACGAAGTGGGAACGCCCCGCAATGATCTCGGGAAGTATCGCGTCGAGAGCGCCCACAAGCCTGCCGGCATGATCGACAGTCGAAGAGGGTATCTCCTGTCCGATCATTTGCAGACCCAGGAGAACCATTAGACTTGCCGAAACCGTCATCACGATACCTTCGTCCGGGTGGGTCTCGGCCGCGATCAATCGATCACAGTTTTTTGCCAGCGAACTTGCGGGCTCAACGGTTATGGCTGTTACAAACGCACCAGACGCACGGCTTGCTCTAGCCGCCGCTACTGTTTCTGTCGTCTCACCGCTGCGGGAAAGCGCGACGACATGCGTATTGCGCCAGTCCGGCCAAAAAGCATGCGGTCGATTTTGCCATTCGGCACCCGGGACGGCAATTGCCTTGTGTCCGGCCATATTCGAATAAGCCGCCAGAGAGAGTGCGAGATTGAAGGATGTGCCGCATCCTATAAAAACCAGTAGTTCTGCCTTATCGGTTGCTGAATTCGAGCCGATTGCTTGTTCCCAGTACGGGAATTGTTCAAAAATAACCTTTTCGGTCGTGTTCATGTGGTCTCCGATTACTTGACAGAACCAGCCAGCAGTCCGCTGACGAGATAACGGTTGAGGAAAATGACGACGAGTGCGGGAATAATGATCGCGATCGAGCCGCTTGCTGTGATGAGGCCGTAATCAATGAAGTTCTTGGTAACGAACTCCGGGATCAAAACCGTCAGAGGCTTCGTCGTTTGGGGTGAAAAAATAAGTGGTACGAGATACTGGCCCCAGGCACCAAGGAATGTCAGGATCGCTGCTGCCGTCAGGCCAGGCCCGGCCAGGGGAAGTACTATGTGGAAGAAGATATAGAGCCGGCCAGCTCCATCGAGTTGTGCTGCTTCCTCCAGTGCAATCGGAAGAGCTTCGAACACACTTCTAAGCAACCATAGCGACAACGGCAGGAAGGCCGAAACATAAATTAGTGCAACGCCGACATAAGTATCAACAAGGTGTAGCTTGATCATGATCTGGTAAAGCGGGATTAAGACAGCATAAGCCGGTATGGCCAATGTCGCGACAACAGCGATGAAGAACGCTTTACGTCCCGGAAACTGGAGCCTGGTAAAAGCGTAAGCGCCAAGGGCCGAGACAGCGACGCAAAGGAATGTGGCAGCAATTGATGTCACGATACTGTTCACCAGTGCCGCGCGAAACTGCTTGAAAACCTCCACTCCACCAATCCGTGCGATGTCGATGCCGAGCAGCCGTGAGTAGTGATCCAATGTGAAATGCTGAGGAAAGAAGTGTATTGGCCGAACCGAGAAATCGTCTGTCGGCGTGACCGAGCTGGCGATGGTCCAGTAGATTGGTCCGAGCGACCAGATCAGCAGGACGGCGACGCCGGTCCAAATCATAATTCTATAGGGAATGGTGGGTTTCATCAGTCGAACCGTGTGTTGCGATAAACGCGAAGGACATAGACGAGTGAAATGAGCAGAGACACGAGGGTGATCACCACCGAGAGCGCCATGCCATATGAGAAACGAAGGTTCTGGAACGTCTCGAGGTAAATTTGAACGAGCACCGGCCGTGTCTCGAGACTCGCGCCCGCTAGTACCCAAGCCTCGTCGAAAAGATTGAAAGCGTTCACCGTTGCGTTCGTCATGGCTACGGCAATTGCGCTGCGAATAAGCGGCAGAGTGACCAGACCGAACATTTGAACGCGCGTGGCCCCATCAATTCGCGCGGCCTCATAAAGATGCGCGGGTATGCTTTGCATCGCCGCCAGAACAATGACGATTGTCAAAGGCATCATGCGCCAGACGTGAACCACCGTGACTGCAATGATGGCGCTTGTCCGGTCGTTGAACCAGACGTGGTTTTCAAACGGGAGCCCGATTGCAACGAGTATCCCATTCAGCAAACCTGCACCGGGTTGATAAATCCAAAGCCAGATAACCGAATTGACAACACCAGGAAGAGCCCAGGGCAGGATTACAGCGGCAAGTACCCACTGCCTTCCGATCTTGATCTGATTGATGAGCGTCGCCGCAAGTACGCCGAACACTGTTTCCGCAACGACTGCCAGCAGGACATACATCAATGTATTGGTCCAGGTCGCACCGAGCTGTCCGTCGGACAGCATGCGGTTGTAGTTCTCCAGCCCAACGAATGGTGCGCCGGCCTGCATGGGGTTGACCCTGTGAAGACTGTCCCACACGGTTCTTCCCATTGGATAGAAGACCAGGGCGGCCATGGTTATTATAATCGGCGATACCAGCAGCAAACCAAGCGTGGCGTCGGCATTGAAGCCGACTCCACGTTTTCTCGCAGGACCATTGGTCGCAAACACGGTCATTGCGACATCGCCTGCTTGGCTGCATCAGCGATTGCCTGCATGGCTTGGTCCACAGTCATCTGCCCTTTGGCAGCGCTGTTGATAGCCGTATTAACGCCGCTGGAAAACTGCGGATACCAAGGTGGCGTGCCCTGCGGAAAGAGTGGCTCAACCGTCTTGGATTGTGCAACAAGCGCATCGCCACTGTTCAGCTTTCCGGACTCGTTGAGCTCAGACAGCGCCGAGGTACGTGTCGGTAGAGCCCCGTTCACCGCGTTTTTCTTCTGGTAGTCTTTGCTCGTGAACCATTTGACGAAGGAGATTGCCGCTTCCTTGTTTTGCGAAACATTAGGAATAGCCAGCGCTTCAGGAAGACCAAAACTGCGGGTTTGCCCACTCGCCGTAGGAACAAGAATAGCTTCGACCAGTCCGGCCACTTTCGATTGCTTAGGGTCATTCATCTGACCCAAACGGCCAGGCTCGCCAGAGATCATGATACTTGTGATGCCCTGCGAGAACATGCTTTCGTTGATCTGGCTATCCTTGAGGCCCGTAGACGCCGGATCAACCAAGCCTTCCTTAAGAAGCATCAGTTCGAAGGCGAGAGCCTTGTAGCCAGCGGAATCCGGTGACAGAAAGAGAGGATTGAAGTCCTTGTCGAAAAGTTCGCCGCCGAACGCTTTGGTCAGCAGATACCAGCTTGTCGATGCCCCTTCCGTTGCTGAAAGTGGCAAACCGATCGGATATTTAGCAATGCCTTTTTCCTTGATTTTCTTTGCCGTGGCGACAAGATCGTCAAGTTTTTTTGGCATTTCCGTGACACCCGCATCAGCAAAATGCTTCTTGTTTACCAGCATGACGCGGAAGTCGTTGGTGTAAGGAACACCCAGCAGTTTTCCATCAACGGTGAAAATCTTCGCGACACCGATGTCCTTCATGGAATCGGCGTCAATCGCATCATTCAGTGGTAGGAACCAGCCAGCAGCGCTAAATTGGCCGGTCCATGACCAATCGAATTCAGCAACGTCGGCCGGAGCAGTCCCGGCCACCAAGGCAGTCACCAGTTTGGGACGGATGTCATCCCAGGAAAGCGTTTGCAGATCGACGTGAATACCAGTTTCCGCTTCGAAATCGGCGGCGATGTTCGGCCCCTGCGGCGACGGCATCAATACTGTAATCGATTGACCTGCGAGCGGTTTGGCGTCTTCTGCGGCAGCAGGCAAGGCAATTGCCAAGGCCACTGAAGCGAGCAATGGCAAGATAAACTTATGCATGTTCCCATCCTTTATTGTTTTTGATGCTCAGTTTTTACCCAGATGCGCAGCAGCGTTGTCAGCACTGGCCGCGACTTGTCCGAACCAGCCCTCGTCCAAAGGCCAGCCGAGAAGTTTGGCAGCAACCAGAAGGGCGCCACCGATTGGAGGAAGCTTGGGCGAGGCCGGAGTTTTCCCAATTTTACGCTTGAGCGCTTCCAGCAGAATCCGGCTCAAAAAAGTGCCGCCCGCATAGGTCCATATAGCGTCCGGACCGCAATGCCCTGCAATCGCGCGATAGTGCTTGGCAAGTTCATCTGCGGCCAACTCGATCAATTTGATCGCGCCTTCATCGCCACCTTTAGCTGCCTGATCCACGAGAACCGAAATCGCCGCAATATCAGCCCGTTGGTTCGACAAGGAACTGACCCAGCGCCCGAGGCCATTCATGGGATCGGCGGCGTCAATGCCAAGGTGAACGAGTAGTGTGTCTGCCAGGGTCGTCGCTGGAGCGCGCCCGTCCAGACTTTGGCTGACCAGGTTTAACGCCTTTTGACCAATCCAGTGGCTGCTGCCCTCGTCACCAATCACGTCACCCCACCCTCCGGTGCGGGCGTGTTGACCTTTCTCATTGCGGGCCCATGCCATTGAGCCCGTGCCAGAAAGAATGAGTATTCCCGGTTGTCCAGCGAAAGCGCCAAGGTGCGCAGCATCGACGTCATTGAGGACTTGCTGGCGAATGTTTGGGAATAGGCTTTTTATCGCGCTGCGCTGCAGCTCTGAGAAATGTGTGACCTCGCCATAAGCCGGAAGAGCTGCAGCTATTGCCGCCAATCCTGCCTCGTCGCGAAAGGGCAGCAGTTGCTGCTCTAACTCACGATGCCAATCCGGATTGTCCATGGGATTAACCCCGCGACCACGCGAAGTCCGCACGATCTTTCCACTCTTGTCCGCAAGAGCCACCAGCACTTTGCTTCCGCCCCCATCGATTCCGAGGATGAGTTCGTCACTCACTCTTTTGTCCCAGATCGGCAATTGTGACATCGACGCCCAAGCCAGCAAGCTCTCCACGCCACTGGTCCGAGAGCCCGGAATCGGTAATCACTTTTGCAGTATTCAACGGGGCCACCTTGTAGGTCGCCATCGTTCCAAACTTTGAGGAGTCGGCGAGAACGAAACGATTGGCCGATCGAGTGAGCATACGCCGGTTGAGGCTCGCCTCAGCGCTGTCGACGCTGTAAATCGTGCCGTCCGGGCTAACAGCGCTTACACCGAGAAAAAGCTGGTCAAACCATATTGTTTCCAGCATTGCCTCAGCTTGCGGCCCGACTATGGATGCGTTTTCGCTCCGAAGCTGTCCGCCGAGCAAAACCACTTCCAAATTCGGAACGTTCAGGAATTCCTGCGCAACCGTCAAACCATTGGTGAATATCCTGAGCGGCATTGGATTAATGCGAATGAGGCGCGCCAGCTGGAGCACAGTTGTTCCTGCATCGAGAAAGATTGCGCTGCGAGGATGAAGCAGATCATAGGCTACGGTAGCAATCGCCCGTTTAGCCGATAGATGGCGTTTTTCCCGTTCCTGAAACGCGACTTCTACCGATGAACCATCGGCAATACGCGCGCCACCATGAACTCGATCGATTGCGCCTTCCTGTTCAAGAATCTGCAAGTCTCTTCGCACAGTGGCCAGCGATGCACCGAGAGCATCGGCCAGGGCCTGGATCGTGGAAAAGCCGTTTGCGTAAAGGTGGCTGCGAATAGCGTCGAGACGATCCACCTTGACTCCTGATGCCTGAGACAACCCGCGCTCCCCATTGTTTTATGTCCAATATAAATCATATATGCACCTCAAAAGATCATAGTCAATCAGTTCTGTGACGTTTTATGACATTTTTGATTTCGCTTAAACAAAAAATACGCGCCGTTGGTGTAACGACGCGTATCTTGGAAATGCACTTCAGTTTGTGGCTACGAAGATGACGGTCTCAGTGATACTCGGGTAGAAGATCGCCATGTTGTTCGATCAAATCATCAACGAGACTCCATATTTGGTCGGGCGACAGTTCCGCAGATGTATGGGGATCGAGAAGTGCTGCTTGGTAAATGCGCTCACGGCTCTTTGTCAAAGCCGCTTCAACTGTCAGCTGTTGAACTGAAACACTCAAATTCATCACCGCAGATAGCTGCAAAGGTATTCGCCCGATACGGGTGGGCTGAATCCCGTTTCTGTCGACATGGCAGGGTACTTCGACGATACACTCATCAGGCAGATTCTCGATCAAACCATTGTTGGGGACGTTCCCATAAATCAATGCGGAATTGCCAGTTACTGCCGCGTGGACAATGCCAGCAGCATATTCGTTGCTGCGACACACCTCGATTGGCTTGCCGCCTTCAAGCTCTTTCCGCAACGCATGCCACTCACTTATCTGGTCTTCGCAACGGCGTATGTATTCATCCAAAGGAATGTTCAGCTGATTGATAAGATCAGTTCTACCCTCTTTGATGTACCAAGAAGTGTACTCAGAGAAGTGTTCGCTGGACTCCGTTACAAAATGCCCAAGCCGTTTAAGGACATCAAATCGCACACGGTCGTCTGGCGGAACGCGGCCTTCGGCGGACAGAGCTTTCAATCTTGGGTAAAGGTCTTCCCCCCGCCCGTCACTGTGCACTTTCTCGTATTTCAAAAAGAACGCCACATGATTGATGCCAGCCGAAACGTAGTTCACATCGGCTATATTCTCGCCGAGGAGACTCGCAAGGTGACCGGCGGTATGCTGCACACTGTGGCACAATCCGACGGTCTGGATTTCCGGGGCCAACTGGCTGATCGCCCAGCAATTGATAGCCATCGGATTAACATACTGCATAAGAATAGCCTGCGGACAGACCTCCTGCATATCGCGGCATATCGCTTCAAGAACAGGTATCGTCCGCAACCCGCGAAAAATACCACCGATTCCGAGCGTGTCGGCAATGGTTTGCCTCAAGCCGTATTTTTTCGGAATCTCAAAATCAGTCACTGTGGCCGGCTTATAGCCACCGACCTGCATCATCAGGATCACGAAGTCCGAACCTTGTAGTGCTTCACGCCGATTGAGCGTTGCTTCGACCCTGACATTCTCAAGCAGGAGCGACTCGCATATCCGCCGGGCCACAATCTCGGAAGTCTTCAGTCGCTCGGGGTCGATGTCGAACAAACTTATAAAATAGTCACCGCCGCTCCGGGAAGACAAGACATCTCCCAGAATGTTTTGTGCAAAAACGGTACTGCCAGCGCCTACCAGACAAATCTTTGGCATTGCAATCTCCTTTCAGATCATGCTTCTTCATGACTCTTCTAATCGAGAATTTCTTCCTGAAATCTCATTATTTATTCCGGGATTCGAGCGCGAAGATGAAACATCTGCAAGAGCGCCAGGGTTGGGCCGTCTCACGAGGAGAATTCCTGATTGAGCGCCACACGGCAGATACTATGGCCACCGCACACTGGCATGATCATATTGAACTGAATCTGCTGCTGGACGGCCAGATGACGTATCTCTTCAACGGGAGACAAGAACAAGTCCAAGCTGGACGGCTTGTTTTATTCTGGGCCGCCATCCCTCACCAGACGATTGCGGTCAGCGCAAATGCTCCTCTTGTTTGCATATATATTCCACTAGTCGATTTCCTTACCCTGCCCATCGACAAGGATGCGCGGCAAGCAATTATGCAGGGAGGATTTTTGGCGGAAGGCCATTGGGTAGCCAGCGATGCTGAAGCTTTGCCGCGATGGGAAACCGAATGGCGCTTGGGTAGCACTGCGCGCCAAAGACTGATTTTGGATGAAATCGGGATACGGATCAGGCGTTTAATCCTGGATAATTTGGAGGTTAAAAAATCTCCTGCATATGCGCCTGCATCGACACTGACCAGCCACGCGGTCCGGCACGTGGAACTTCTCACCGATCTCATCAATTCGCGATACTCAGATCCGGTAAATGTACCCGATCTTGCCAAACTCGCTGGCATACATGCGAGCACAGCCAACAAGGCGTTCGGCGACGTTCTTGGTATATCGGTCAACGAGTATCTCACGCGCTATCGGCTTGCCAGAGCAATGCAACGGCTCACCGATACTGAAGACCCGGTTTTGCAAATCGCCTTCGACTGTGGTTTTGGTTCAAGCAGCCGGTTCTACGACCTTTTCAAAAATCGAACGGGCACAACGCCGCGCCACTACCGAGAATCAATGATTATTCGTACGCCGCCAACGTTGGGATAGGGTTCCTTGTTCACGACTGTTCTGAATGATAGCCGATAAGCTCGGATTGCGACTAAACCATCAGTTATTCGTGCCGCGGAAGACTCGCAAGTCTTCCTTTGAAAAGCCGATAACAGGTGAGTTTAGGACATTTTCATTGTAGCCCGAAAGTCTACAATCCCGATCAAAAACTTGTTGTATCGTGCCTCTTGGCAAAACACGAATAAAGGCAGCCAAACGAACGACGACTGCTTTGCGCCCACAAGTCAGCCGTTCGATGTTCTCACGAAATATCCCAGAAGCTGTCGGTCTGGTTAAGTTACCGAAGCGGTCCCCCTGTTGGCAAAAATGAACGGGCGGTCTCAACGGTAAACGGGACTGGTTTTCAGTCTATACGACACTCACAAAGGTATACTTCGCCCCCAAGGTGATCTCGCCAACAAGACACAACCGGCAAATATTTTTCCCTCCCACGATTTGAACGCCGTTTATATCAGGCGTTCTGAAAACTCGTATTTTAGCGCAGCAGAAGTGAAAATCGAAGACAGTGGGTTAGAGCTGAATATGGGTCCCGTGCAGGTCACCTTAACCCTTGGGACGGTGATGTCTTCGCGCTTGGGCTATCGGGAGAAGCAGCACCGCCCGGCTCGTCGTCCTCAGTACATTTTTTGACCCCATTGCGGTCGTTCGGGGCATTTGCCACATCCCTCAAAATCAGCCACCTCGACACAATGGAAAAGTCTGTGGTCGGCGCGCTTTTTGCTAGATGGGCCGCATTCTTACTGTGCTCGCAAAGGGACACCTTGAATGCTGAAAAACTTGATCTAGACGCTCGGGTGATCAGAAGAACGTCTGAACGCCTCCAGTAGCTCGTCAAGTCCGCTTTCAAAATCATTCAGCATTGCTCCCTGTGGCGGACGCCCTGTGCTTCCATTCTGGGTAGCTACAGCGAGGGCGGCACCATGAGTGTAGTCAACAAGGATATGCGTCCAACGCAACGAGCGCTGTGAGGAGTGATTGCGTTCGCTCAACAAGCTCATCAACTCACGGGTTATCCTCTTGGCGTGATCGGGGAAAACGGCTGGCTGGGCAAAGATCGCCAAGGTCAGAGCGGGGTAGAGCACCACCTTGGCGTAGTAGGCTGTGAGAAGACTGCGGGCGCGGGCATGTGCGTCACCCGTTTCAGGTGCCGCAACGTCCGCATATACCCACTCCGCTAGCGACTTGATTACCCCATCCCGATCCTTGAAGTGGTGATAGATCGTCATGGGATTGATGCCCACACGTGTTGCCAAAGCGCGCATGCTCAAGCCGTCGAGGCCGTCGACTTTGAGAATGCTCAAAGCCTCGGAAAGAATGCTCTCCGGCAAAACGGTGTCTCCGCCAGCTGGTGGCCGACCTCGCCCCCTTGCTGTCATATCATGACTTCATAACGAGATTGGACCAGTCCGGAAGGGAAAGACCTTGTGCCCTTGTGCGCAAGCGCCACATCACACTGATCTTTGCCAAAAAGAGGGCGGCCAGTACCGAGCAAGATTGGCACCCTCGTGATCACCATATCGCTGATCATGTCGAGCGCGAGGAAAGATTGAATGATGCGTCCTCCATCCACATAGGCGTGTCGTGTGCCCTCGGATTGAAGCATCGCCATCGCTTGTTCAGGTGACTCTGCGGAAAAGCGCACTTTTCCTTCGAGCTCGGAGGGCACGGCCTGTCGTGCAAGCTGCGCCGACAAAACCAGGACCGGGCGGGTATAGAACCAGTCTCCCATGCCTCGGACCGCCTCATAAGTGCCTCGCCCCATTACGATAACGTCGATATCGCTTATGAAATCGTTATAGCCGTGATCCTCGCCAGTTTGGTCGTGCTTTAGCAGCCAATCGATGTCGCCATTTTCGCGGGCGATAAACCCATCAAGGCTTGTTGCGATAAATACGTGTCCAGTGACCATCTTCGCCTCCATAATTATACAACGTATAAATAATGGACCTCTAACCAATGTCAACACGCTCGACGGCCCGCTCTTGCCCGTACCGCCGAGAAAGCTAACCGATGACTAATGGCGCATTGTTGCCATATCTGTCACAGCGGCGTTGTCCGAAAACCGAGTACATCGGCGGCACGGTTCTGGAACTGACGGCCGACATCTATCCCTCCAGCGCGAGTTCTACGATTTTTACCGGACAGCCCGTGGTCAGTTCATGCCTGCCGGCGCGAAGGCGCACACGACGACGAAGCCGACATTGACCAGCGCCGTGAAGTTCATGAACTTCTATCCGTCGAACTTGACCAGATCCTTGAAGATCAGATGACCCCAGCTCTTTCCGCGCGCCTGGACCAGCAGCCCGCCTTCCGACAGCCCACCAAGCTTGATCGGCGCGAAGCCCAGATTTTCCGCGAGCGTAGCAATCTCCGCCGCAGCGGCGTCATCGTCGCTCGCCAGGAACACGACTCTCCTGCCGCCCTGCACCGCCGGATCTTGGCCAAGGGTTGCAGCGAGCAGATGGTTGAAGCCCTTGACCAGCCTTGCGCCAGAAAAAGCCTGCGCGACGGCCTCGGAAGACGGCTGTCCTCCCAGTTCCTCAGGATGCACACCGTAGGCATTGGTCACATCGACGATGGTCTTCCCCTGCCAGGTGGGGAGCGCCTTTGCGACATCTGGATGCGACTCGAAACGGACTGCCAAGAAGATGATATCCGCCTTGACGGCTTCCGCTAGTGTTCTGGCAATGACCTTGGGCCCGATCGTGGCCGCATCAGCTGCAAAGCCTTCCGGGTCCCGCGTGGTTGCAACAGATACTTCGATGCCCTTGCGGGAAAAGGCCTTGGCGAGAGCTCGGCCGATATTGCCGAAGCCGATGATTGAGTAGCTCATATTGGTTCTCCGATCCTGTGTTAACTCTGGGTCAGACCTGCGCCCAACCACCATCGACGGCGAGATCTATACCGGTGATGTAGGAGCTTTCATCGGAGGCAAGGAACGTGAGCGCAGCCGCAATTTCCTCTGGCTTGCCCCTGCGACCCATTGGGATCTGTGCAGCAAACTGGGCGACCGCCTCCTCGGCTTGCTCAGCGGTGAGGCCGGTCGTTGTCGCCAAGGCGGAAGTCTCGATCGCGCCGGGGCTCATCGTATTGACGCGGATATTGCGGTCCTTCAGCTCTTGGGTCCAAGACCGCGAGAAGCTACGAACAGCCGCCTTGCTTGCTGCGTAGGCGCTGAACGCTGGCAGCCCCATCACATTCGAGACCGAAGAGTTCAGAATGATCGATCCGCCGTCTTTGAAGATGGGAAGGGCCTTTTGCACCGTAAAGAACAGGCCCTTCACGTTCACATCGAAGGTCTGGTCAAAATGGGCCTCAGTAGCTGCCGCGAGCGGCGCGACTGTACCTGCGCCCGCGTTTGCGAAGAGAATGTCGATGTGACCATGTTTCTCCTTCACGGTGGCGTAGAGCCGGTCCAGATCTTCCAAGCGCGAGACGTCGCCCACGACCGTTGTCACGTTTTTCCCGATAAGCGCCGCGGCCTCTTGTAAGGCTTTCTCGCGTCGCCCAATGATCACGACCTTCGCACCTTCTTCCACGAAACGCTTGGCTGTGGCCAAGCCGATCCCGCTGCTTCCGCCCGTGATGACTGCGATTTTACCTTCGAGTGCTTTCATAATCTTTTGTCCTACGTTGTGTGTGAGTTAGGCACGGAACCGCGCCGGGGTCAGAGTTGAGCAAGGCCGCCGTCGACGGCGACTTCGCTGGCGGTCATGAAGCTGCTGTCGTCCGACGCGAGGAAGGCGGCCGCGGCCGCGATCTCCGCCGGAGCGGCCATGCGCCGGAGCGGGGTCATCGCCCCGTAGGCCTTTTGGCCCTCCTCTCCGAGCGCTTCCTTCGCGAGTTCGGTCGCCGTCGCGCCGGGCGACAGTACGTTGACCCGGATACCGGTACCCTTCAGATCCTCCGCCCAGGTCCGTGCGAGATTGCGCACAGCTGCCTTGCTGGCGCTGTAGGCAGTGAATGCCGGGGCGCCGGTGGTCCCCGCGCTCGATCCCGTCAAGATGATCGAACCGCCCGGGCCCATCAGTGGTAGCGCCTTCTGGACCGTGAAGATCGTGCCCTTCACGTTGGTGTCGAAAGTGTCGTCGATGTGCTTGGCGGTGATCTGGCCGAGAGGAAGCGGACTTCCGGCCCCGGCATTGGCGAAGACGATGTCGAGGCCTCCGCGCTCGGCTTTCACCGCCGCGTAGAGCCGATCCAGATCGGCCTCATCCGAGACCGAGCCCTTCACCGCGCGGGCGTTGGGTCCAAGCTCGGCCACGGCCGCATCGAGTGCTTGCTGCCGACGGCCATAGATGAAGACGAAGGCACCCTCCTCGATGAAGCGCCTTGCGGCGGCGAGACCGATTCCTGTAGCGCCGCCGGTGATCACGGCGGTCTTTGCATTCAATCTAGTCATGTTGTGCATCCTTTGTTGAAGTTGCACGGAAACCCTGTGCATCGTTGAAGTAGGTGCAAAGTTCGGCGCCTATCAGTGCGTAAGCACGCACATCGGTGGTGCAAAAACGATCCAGTCTGACATCGGCCGCGACGATCGGTGCTCGCCGTTCGGAATTGAGCTACGCTCGTTGACATAGCTGTACTCGCTGCCCGTACTGCTGTACCGTATAGGCGACACGGGGCTTGCAAGGCGCACCGCGCGGTGCCGAATTACACCATGATTGACTGGGATGACGTTCGCTACTTTCTTGCCGCCGCGCGTGGCGGCTCAGTGCGGGCTGCCGCCAAGAGCCTGGGAGTCAACCACTCGACCGTGCTGCGACGCATTGCTCAGCTCGAGGAGCACCTCGGGGCGCAGATGTTCGAAAAGCTGCCCTCGGGCTATCGCTTGACGACCGCTGGCGAGGAAGTACTCGAGTTCGCGAACCAGATGGAAGCCTCGTCGCACCAATTGGAGACGCGCGTCTTCGGGCGCGATCAGAGCGTACACGGGCTTCTGCGGGTGACGCTGCCCCCGTTCCTTGCGACACACCTGCTCATGCCGGATATCGCAGATTTTACGCGTCTGCATCCGGACATCGAGATGGAGATCGTATCGACCGGCGAGGTCGTGAATCTGACCAACCGGGAGGCGGATGTGGCGATCCGGATGGTCTCCGATCGCAAGACCCTGCCGCTCAATCTTCATGGCCTGAAAGGTCCGGATCTGCTCGCGGGTGTTTATATGTCCCGCGATAGACTGGCCGCGTGGCGCGCGAGTGCGCCGGCTCCTATCCGGCCCATCGTCATCGGCGGTCAGGCTGTCCCGAACTGGGTCGACAAAGGGGAGTTTCGCGCCACAGGGGTTCCGTTCAGGACGCCGGACGCCGACGCGCAGATCGCTGCGGCAAGGCAAGGGATCGGCATGACCAAACTGCCCTGTTTCGTCGGAGATGCCGATCACCTGCTGGCGAGAGTTCCGGGTATCGATCTGAAATCACCTGCGACGATCTGGCTCCTCACGCAGGGGGAGACACGCAAGACGAAGCGCGTGCGGCTTTTCACAGAGTTCATATCCCACCGACTCGCCGCGTACGCTCCGCTCCTCGCCGGGCAGACCATATCGCGCGGCTGACGTCCAGTGCCAAACGCCAAAAATGGGCCAGGGAAATCGCTGTTGGAGATTGGCATTCCCAAGGGGACAGGCCGCGGAGTGGCCGCTCTCCGTGAAATCGAAACGCATAGTGGAGGTCTGCTTCCGGCCCGAAAGCGGCGGCGTCCTGAACTGCCGAACGTGACGGGATCGATGATGATAATTGTTCCGATAGCGCAGATTAGGTCGAGTATCCTGGCAGTGAGACCTGGCCAAGAATGGCAATGCGGGTAATTTCTTGCTTCAGACATGAGACGCTCGTGAAAGTGAATCGGCGACGAGCTGGACGCGGCGGTTGATGGCCGCCATGGTGGACGTCACGAGCTGGTCGGGAAAACCGTTGGGCAGCTTCGTGATAGCGGCCTCTGCCTGCTGTTCGGCGTTCGCGGTGATGCCTTCAAAGATCGCTTTCATCGCCGCGGTGCCGACACCGGAAAGGTCCGCCGATTGCATGAAATGGCGGGGTACGATGTCATGGATTGCATAGTGGCGGTTTCTGCCAACCGACATCGCAAGTTTGAATTTCTTGCGGGAGATCTGGCCTTCGTCGAGGCTCGGCTGTGCGGTCAGCACATCGTAGAGAGGTGTCATTCGGAAGCGTCCGCCGGGGCCAAGGAAAATACTGAAGTTTTTAGCGTGACCGTCGGTCGCGCCGAGCAGCCAGAACAGGATACTGGCGCGCATGAATGTGGCTGTATCGGCATCGGGTGTGTCACTGCCTTTCAAAAGGTTGATGATTTCCCGCATTCCAGGGCCGCCGTCGGACTGATATTTTCTAGTGGGCGGGATCGACAGCGCCTGGCAAGTGTCCTCTTGCGGCAGACGGAGCAATCTTCCGTCCTTCGCCCAAAGGCGGTCGAAACGTTCTACGACTAGCGTACGGCGTTCCCCGAATTCCGCGATCTCGACGTTGGCGGTGGCGACGCCCATTGCTTCCAGCAGCTTCAGGCAGAGATACTCATTCTCGACACTGTTGGAGAGGTCGATGCCATTGGGAAGCTGGCCGATCTGCGGTTTGAGAATATGGGTGGTGGCGGTGGTGCCTGTGGGTTTAAACCACTGGCCGTCCTTGCGCAGCAGGGCGGTTTTTTCCTGTGCCCCGGCAATCGAGATTCGAAAATCTTCGTCTTCGCCCATACCGAGCGGCGCGGCGGCGAGATTCTTGATGATGTCTGCGACCTCGTCGTCGCTGACCGGCTTGCCGTCGGTATCGCCGACAGTGCCGGGATCAGTGCCGTCAGGCAGAAACTGCAGGGCGCCCACGCAGTCCTGGCCCAGAGCGGTTAGCAGGCTGAAGGCGTCAGTTCCTTCCGCGCCGACGCGCTCGGCGACCCGGTTGCGGATTGCGTCGTTGTCAGGCAGCAGGTTGTCGAACACATTGATGACCGGGGTGCCGATATAACGGTCCTCGCGCAGGGGCAGTGATAGTGACACCGGGAATGTGCTACGCCAATCCAGCCAGCCGTGTCCGTACTGGAAGTCGATGGCGCCTGTGGCCTCGCGACGCAGTACGCCGACATGACGACCGTTCAGGAAAACGTTGAGGGGGACGTGCGCCCGCCTTCTTGCCATCAGAACAAGTCCTCGATGTCGGCGGCGCTGCCCTGACTGCGTGGTCGAACGACGAGTTCCAGATTGAGGGCTGAAAGGGCCTCCATCAGGGTGCGCAACTGGACGGCCGGCTCCCCGGCTTCAAGGCGCGAAACCGTGCCCTGCCGCATATGGATTTGTTCGCCGAGCGCGCCTTGACTCAAGTGCGCCTGTTTGCGGGCGCGGCGCAGAATGGCGCCGAGTTGTTTTTCTGTGCGGGCGATCTGTTCATTCATGGTGGCCTCCGATCACCAATATACGCGGTAACGTATAATCTGTCAATATACGCGAATGCGATTAAAGCAATGATATACGCGAAAGCGTTTAAAATCAAATTATACGGAAACACGTATAAGGACGCACACTAATCGTCGCCTACCCCCGGTGTCTGAACCTGAGCTTTGATGGGCACCGGTGCATGAATGCAGCTGAAATCGTCAACGGACGCTATTGGTCCTTGTTTCGATCCATGCATCGCCAAACGCCGATCATGCGCTTGACGATGACATGGTTGGTTAGTCGCTCTTATCGCGGCCGATCGTCTGGATCTTGTCCCAGATCTTTGCAGGCTTGGGAATGTCTAGGCTGAAAATCGTTTCGAACGTGTCGGCAAGATGATCCGCGCTTGTGATGCGCTGTTCGCTGACGCCCTCAGCCGTCATGCGGCACAGGCAATCGTTCTTCAGGGCGACATAGCCATCCGCGGTATGCCGCAGGATCGCCAGCGCGTTCGTGAACGGCGAGCCGGGATCCTGCGGCAGCCAGCCAAGCGTGGCGGCTATGGCGGCCTCATCGCTGTGATCGAGCCTGAAATCGAAGCTGTGCGCCATGCCGCGCGCATGGTTCCTGAAACGCAGCCAGCCGTCGGGTTCTGTTGCAAATGTTTCGTCAATGAGATGGATGTAGCGTTTGGGCTTTATCTGCAGAGTATAATCGATGTTCAAAGGCCGCCATTTCGACAAATCCGTCATCCTTCTGTGCGTGCGATGGTATCTGACTTACAATCTGAGCCTGCGTGATTTGAAGGAGATGATGGCTGAGCGCGGCATTGCTATCGACCATTCGACCGTGCATCGCTGGGTTTTACATTTCAGCCCCAAATTGCTTGAGCGCTTCCATCGCAGGAAGCGCCAAGTTGGGCGGAAATGGAACCTCGACGAGACCTACGTGAAGGTCAAAGGCGAGTGGATGTATCTGTATCGTGCCATTGACAACAACGGAGATACGGTTGAGTTCTATTTCAGTAGAAATCGCGATCTCCAGGCTGCAAAGTGCTTTTTGCGCAAGGCTTTGGCCCGTCATGGCAGGCCGAAGCGGATCACCAATGACGGAAGTCAGACCAATCGCACGGCAATCATGCAGTGCGATGCAGAGAACCGGCTTTGGCGAGGTGGTCATCCCATCGCCATTCGCTCCAGCAAATACATGAACAATGCCATCGAGCAGGATCACCGCCGGGTCAAACGCCGGATAAAGTCCATGCTCGGTTTCAAATCCGAGCAAGCCGCTGGGATCAGCCTTGCCGGTATCGAACTCATTCACATGATGCGCAAACAGCAGGGTGTCTTTGCAACAGCGAAAACCTTATCGCTCAGACAGCAATTCGCGGAACTCACTGCATAATTGCGTCCAGTGGTAAGCCGCGCTCCCTCAAAACCGAATTTTTGCAACAGATCCCAACATTCCCTTTTACACACAAGACTTTGTTAAAGGGGCTGTATTGGTCGGCACCCTGGCTATTACCTACGGTATTGGCCGGTGTTCATATTCCTGAACGTCTGAGCGATGGCGGACATCGCGGCAATGATATTGCTTATTTCAATGGCCCGCAGCACCACAGGTCGTTTCAAGAGCTGAAACGACTATGCGAAGCCGCAGGCCAGTCTGGTGTTCCTTTAACGGGCGCGCTTATGAAACAGCTTGGATGGTCTTGATCTTCTCAAGCCCTCCGACAATGGGAGCAAACTGCTCCCATACCCCTTGCGCGCCGCTTTCCCACGCCGCACGATTTTCCGGCTGGAGAATTTTACCCCCATGATCCCCGGCGGCTTTCATCGATCCGGTTTCGTCCTCGACGATCAATTGGCTGAAATAATCGGCGCCGGCGGCTGACGCTTCAAGGAAGACCTGCTTCTGCTCGGCGTTAAGGCCGCTCCAGAACGCCGCTGAATAATAGACGACGCCGGACGCCCAGACATGGCCTGTCTCAGTCAGATAGGGCACGACTTCGTACAGCTTGAAACCCGCATAGGCCGATTTCGTCAGATCCATTGCATCGGCAACGCCCGTTGACAGGGCATTGTAGGTTTCAGTGATGGGGATACCGATGGGCGTGGTGCCGAATGCCGCCCAGAGCTTGGTATGCAGAGGGCTCTGGATAACGCGGATCCGCTTGCCCTTGAGCTGCTCCGGTCGCGTGACAGGTTCCTTGGTCAGGAGGTGGCGCGCGCCGTAGTTGATATAGCCGCCGACGACAAAATTCTGCGCAAGAAGCTTCTCCTTGAGTCCCGTTCCCACATCTCCCTGCACGACTTTGCGCACATGCCCGGCATCGCGGAAGAGGAACGGCAGATCGAGAATCTGCAACTCGGGCACCCAGCCGGAAAGCCATGAGACCGTTGACTGGCTGGCCTGGATCGAGCCGAGCCGCACGCCTTCCGCAACTTCCTTCTCGCCCCCGAGCGCGCCATTCCTGACGATGTTGAACTTGAACTGGCCGGGCAGTTTCGCTTCGACGAGGTCGCGAATTTTGAACCATATCCTGGTTTCCGGTTTGTCATCGCCAAACAGAGAGGCAACGGTAATCGTTCGGGTTTGAGCGGCGGCACGGCCGACAAGCGCTGGGGCCGCAAGCAATGCCGTTCCAGCGACGGCGACGGATTTGATGAAGGTACGGCGATGCATGATCATTGGATGACTTCCTGATTTCTAGAAAATGATGGCCCAGGCGCAGATGACCGCCAGAGCTACAAGCAGTGCGAAGAGATAGGGAATAACAGCGCGAAACAGCGCCGATGCCGGCAGACGCGTGACACCGCTGACGACAAAGATCAGCATGCCGAGCGGCGGTGTCAGCCCATGGATCATCAGATTGACGACGATGATCACGCCGAAATGAACGGGATCGATACCGGCCGCCACCGCGGCAGGGAGCAGGATCGGGCCAAACAGAAGTATTGCAGCCCCGATATCGAGCACCAGACCGACTACGAGCAAAATGAGATTTGAAAGCAGAAGCACAGCAATTGCACTTCCGCCGAGCGCGGAGGTCAGGTTCGAGATAAGCCCGGAAACATCGTCCACCGCCAGCAGGAATGCAAACGGCCCCGCGGTTCCAATCAGCAGTCCGATGGCCGAAGCTTCCGTCGCCGCCTGACGGAACGCGCTGAAGAGCGAACCGAACCGCAGACGCGCCCCGATCCCGAGAAGCAGGGTATAGATCGCCGCAAGCGCCGCGGCTTCCGTCGTCGTGACGACGCCCATGCGGATACCGACAACGACGATGATGCCGAGGCCGAATGCCGGAATTGCGCCGATGGCGGCATTCCAGCGTTCTGCCCTGCCCGCACGCGGTTGCGGCTGTTGCTCGCGAACGGTGAGATGGATGGCAACTGCAAGACAGACGGCCATCACACCACCGGCAAAAAAACCGCCGACAAGCAGCGATCCCACCGAGAGATTGGTCGCCGCGGCCAGGATCAGGAATGCGACGGACGGCGGTATGATGTTGTCGAGAACAGAGGTGGAGGCGATAATGGCGGCAGCCTGCGCCGGCGGGTAGCCGCGCTTGACCAGTTCGGGCTGGAATGTCGATGCACCAAAGGCCGCATTGGCAACCGATGAACCGGACGCACCGGAAAACAGCACGCTGGTCAAAAGTGTCGTCTGCGCCAATCCGGCGCGGCGATGGCCGACAAGCGCCGATGCAAACCGCACCAACTGATTGGCAACACCCGATGCGGTCAGCAATCCGCCGGCCAGCAGGAAGAACGGAATGGCCAGGAGCAGAAACTTTGACATCCCGGTGACGGTAGAGGCGACAACGGCAGGCTCGGGCAATGTACTGCCAAAGGCAATCACGACATAGGCTGCCGCAAGAAACGCGTGCGGCAGCGGCGCTGCCACGACCAGACCTATGGCGGCGATCAATCCCAGAACGATGCTTGGAGGCCAGTTGAAACCCAGATCAAGGTGCGGAACAGCGAAGTAAAGGGCGGCCCCGATAATGCCGGCCGTGACGATCTGCACCGCTTTGCCGTCTGCCAAGCGTTGCAGCAGCACAGCGGCAAGCAACAATGAGCCGCCCGCGCCGAGGAAGCCGAACCGTATCCACTCCGGCAGCCCCAATGTCGGTGAAACGCCGCCGAGCATTGTCATGATCTCGCTGCCGCCGAAGCTCAGGATAAGTCCGGTCAAGACGGTAAAAATATCGGCAATGGCATTGGCAACAATCCTGCCGGATGGAGGCAACAGATTGGCAAAGACGTCAAGCCGCATGGCCAGGGCGCTGTTCAGGCTGAGAGGCGCACCGAAGGCGATGAGCGCAACGTGCAGCCACACCGACAGATCCTCCGATCCCATGAAGCCGGCGCTGAAGACGTACCGCAGCACGACCGTTGCCAGGACAACCGCGAGCAAGATGGCGAGCAAAGCGGCACAGAGCCAGCCAAGCACGGCCTCCAATCGCTTGAGCAGTTGGCTTGAAATCCGGGCTAGCCCTTCACCGGGCAGAGGTTCCGTGGTCTCGATAAGGGTCACGTATCTGTCTCTTTCGCTCAAGTGGCAAAAACTTATGCGGATTTGGCACTGCCCAGGTCTTTGTCGAACAATGTCGACCAGGTGAAATGTTTCGCCTGCGAAACCTCTCGCGTCACGTCGAGACGCGGCAATACGAGTTCGCCGAAGCGATATGCCTCTTCCAGAAGCGGCATCCCGGAGAGAATGAACGTGTCGACGCCTGCCTGCCTGTAAGCGTCTATCGTCCGCAGAACGGTATCAGGAGAACCAACAATGGCGGTCCCGGGCCCTGGGCGGACGAGGCCGATTCCGGCCCACAGATTGGGCGCTATTTCGAGATCGCGCAGATCGTCCGGTTTGTGGCCGCCATGCAGCGCGCTCATGCGTTGCTGACCGACGGAATCGCTCTTGGAAACAAATCGCTGGTTGGCAGCGATTGCAGCGGCATCCATACGCGCATAGAGATCATTGGCCGCATCCCACGCCTTGGCGTCGGTCTCCCGTACGATGACGTAGAGCCTGATCCCATATTCGAGCGTCCGGCCGAGCCGGGCCGCCCGCTCCTTGACCGCGTCGATCTTCTGCCTGATCTGGTCGGGTGTTTCGCCCCAGGAGAGGTATACGTCGACATGCTTGGCTGCAACGTCGAGCGCCTTGTCGGACGAACCGCCGAACCAGAGTGGCGGCGGGGCGATGCCGGTTCCAACGGGAAGGGCGAGTTTGGCACCCTCCGTTGAAAAATACTTGCCCTGATGGGTCACGCTTTCGCCGGCAAAGAGCCGATGCCACAGGGTGAGATATTCGTCCGCCATGTCATAACGCTGGTCGTGCGGCAATGTCATGCCATAGGCACCCAGCATTTTGGCATCGCCCGAGACAACATTGACAAGCAGGCGGCCGCGCGAAAACTCCTGGAACGTTGCCGCCATTTTGGCCAGCAGCGTTGGCGCAATCAGACCGGGATGCACCGCCACCAGAAATTTCATGCGCTCGGTATAGGGAAGAAGCGCACCCGCCAGCACCCAGACATCGTGAGCTCCGGTTGCAAAAAGTGCTCCGGTATAGCCGAGATGATCATAGGCCTGCGCCAATTGCCGGTAATATCCGTAGTCGACCTGACGCGAACCTTCCGGCTGCCAGGGATAGGCACCATCCGGTGCGCACATGTACCAAAGTACGTTCATGACATTCTCCTCCGCTCAGACGCTGCGGGCCAATTGTCCAAGGCGGACGGGGTTCTTGAAATATCCATGGCGATACAGGGTATCGGCCTCTTCCTGCTGCTCTGCGATGATGTCCGCATCGGCCGCCACAACGCTGAAATCCCGGGATCGAACCACGCGCTCCCACGCATCAAGGTCGGCATCGCCGGCGCCGTTCGCGACAAGCCGTTCGGCAGCAATGCGCGTATCCGCTGCCACCTCGCGGCCGATACGGGACAATTCCGCGACAATCCGCTGACGCGTTTCCCGGGACAGCCGGCGATCGTCCGTCGTCCAGAACAGGGAGCGGTTGGGAATTGTCGAGCCGCAGCGCGCAATCAGACGAATGTCGCTGCGTTCCATCGCCTTTTCCAGACGTGGCGCCATGGCAATCCAGGCATCCACACGTCCTTCAAGCAGGGCTGGCAACGAATCTGCGGCCCCCGTCTCAAGGCGGCTGACATCCGGCAGCCGCAGCCCTTCGCCTTCAAGGGCTCGCGCCAGAAGATAGGTGTGAAACGAGCCATCGATCAGGGAAATGCGTTTTCCCCTTAGATCGGCAATGGAACGGATCGGGCTGTTCCTGGCAACGAAAATACCGCCATTGGCTGGCCGCGGCGCGGATGCCGCGATGTAAGTGACATTCCAGCCAGACGCTTCGGCAGCAATCGGCGGCGTCGATCCGGTGCCGCCAAAATCAATCTGACCATTGCCGATCAGTCTGATGGTATCACGGCCTTCGTTGTAATTGACGAACTCCGGCTCAAGCCCCGAAAAAGCATCGGGCCAGGCCTGCGCGAGACGCAAGTGCAAATTGCTCGGATGAACGCCGATTTTCATGCTGATGTTCCAATAGGGTTGAAATGACTGCAGAAAACAATTTATATTTTTATATATTGTTCAGGAAAGGCAGCCATCCCAATTCACGCAGAACGGCGAGACAAGATTTCCAATGACTGGGGAAAAGAGAGAACAATTTTGCATTCTTGCCGGAGGTCGGTTTTGCGCATTGAAAGCGAAGACACCTCAATCTATCTTTTTATAAATGATGAGGGACACCAGTCATGGCAAAAGCGATTTCGACCAAACTCTGCCGCAGCGTGGGAGATGCAAGCGAGCTGCTCAAGCACATTGCCAATCCCAACCGCCTTTCGATCGTGTGCTATCTGATGGAAGAGGAAAGCTCCGTGTCACATCTTGAGGAGGAACTCGGCATTCGCCAGCCCACACTTTCCCAGCAGTTGAGCGAATTGCGTGATGCCGGCATTATTGAAGGGCGGCGTGACGGCAAGACCATTTACTACCGTGTCGCCGACCGCAGGATTGAAAGACTGGTGCAGACACTGCGCGACCTTTTTTCCGGGCTGGATGATGTTACCGGCAAGCATTCCATGAAAAATTCCGGCGGCCTCCCCGTCGATGAAATGATGTTCGACTGAAGCTGCCGTGATTGACCTCTACACTTGGATCACCCCCAACGGATTGAAGGTTGCCATCGCGCTGGAGGAGTTCGGGGTGCCCTACCGCATCCATACCATCGACATCACCAGGGGAGAACAGTTTGCCGCCAGCTATCTCGATATCAATCCCGGCGGGAAAATACCCGCGATCATTGACAATGAAACCGGTATCAAACTCACGGAATCGAGCGCAATTCTGCTCTATCTGGCGGAAAAGACCGGAACGTACCTGCCGCACAAGGGTGTTCTGCGCGTACAAACCCTGGAGTGGCTGATGTGGCAGACCGGCGGACTGGGGCCGACGCTGGGGCATGCGCATCACTTCCTGACCTACCACGAGGGGGAAGCCCCGTTCGCAGAGGATCTTTTCCGCAACGATACCCGCCGTCTCTACGGAACATTGGACGCGCGACTGGCTGACCGGCCTTATCTGGCCGGCAACTATTCGATAGCCGATATGGCAGCGTGGCCGTGGGTTTCACGTTTCACGCGTCACAAAATCGATCTGAATGATTATCCCCACGTGAAACGGTGGTATCTTCATATCGCGGAGCGGGAAGCCGTCCAGCGCGGCTATCGCGTGCCCCATTTCACCGGAGAAATTCCGCTACCTTGACGAATCCGGTGCGGTCTGGACTTGCTTCAGAGAAGTGTTGGAAGGAAACCGGAATGCCGAAGCAGAAGAATTTTACCAAGGAATTTGAGAAAGAAGCGGTGCGCCAGAAACTGGCCCATTATCAAAATGGAGGAGTTGCCGCCGCACGGTACGCATTTGGCAAAGGCCGCGCTGCTTTGATCGGGCCTCATCCCGAAGCGACCCAGGATTGGTACGATGATTACGGCTTACACAATCCAGACGGAGTAAATTCGAAACTCATCCAAGGATTGCTGGACGCGGCAATGGCAGACAAAGGTATGCGTAGCAGGGGGCGCCTCATGCTTGCTTTCCCGCAAGCGCGGCCATATTGGGACGTCGCTATCAATCCTTATAACGGCAGCCGTTCAACCACCGATCCTCGCCGACCGGCATAGTCAATGTGTATCTCTCTACACTCAATCCAGCCGCCTGAGGTCACGTTGCCTTGCGCAGATGTCTCTCGAGCCACAGGCTGTAACGAGACGCCGCATAACAAATAATAAAATATATGAGACCGGCAAACAGGTAGCTCTCATCATAGAAGCCGAGCCAGACCGGATCATTTGCGGCGTTCTTGGCTGCATTCAACAGATCGAAAATACCGATAACAGCAACCAATGTGGAATTAAGGAGGATACCGATGGCCAGATTAACGAGTGCAGGAATTACTGCCCGCAAGGCCTGCGGAAGAACGATCAGCCATACAATGGGCCAATAGCCAAGACCCAGCGCGGAAGCTGCTTCCGCCTGTTCATAGGGAACCGCGTGAAACCCTGCGCGCACCACCTCCGCCAGATAGGCAGATATAAAAAGGGTCAATCCGATTTGCGCGCGCACCAGAGCCTCCGGCGAAAACCCTGCCGGCAGCATCATCGGCACCAGCAGCATGGCCACATAGAGAATGGCGATCATCGGAACACCGCGAACGGCTTCAATATAAAGGATTGCCAGTATCCGCACCCCCGCCATTTTCGAGCGACGCGCCAGGGCGAGCAATACTGCAATGGGGAATGCACAGGCAAAGCCGACCACGGATATGAGGAGCGTTAACGCCAGACCACCCCAGCGGCCGGTCGGCACTTTCGGCCCGACGACCAACCCTGCCATCAGCATCCACACAAAAACAACAACCGCTATCCAGAGATAGACGAGATGGAGCGTCCAGAAACGAGGCATTCCCGTGATTGCAAGCAGTGCAACAATTGTAACGACAGTGACTGCAGGTCGCCAGTCAAGTTCCGGAGGATACAGCGCAAATAGAATAAAGCGCAGCTTCGTACCTATGAACGCCCAGCAGGCAGCTGAACTGGCGGCACAGTCCTTGGCTGTGCCTGTCCATATCGCATCAAGCAAGGCCCAGCGGACCAGCGGCGGAATTGTCCACAACAGCAGTGCAACGGTCGCGAGGGTAACAATGGCATTCACCGGCGTGCCGAACAGTCCATGTCGCAACGCGGCGCAATGCTGCTGCCGTTTCATCCTGATATCCGTGCGGTTGACGATAGGGCTCATCGTGGCAAGTATCCCTGACGCTCGATGCGCTTGTTGTACCAATTCATCAGTGTCGAGACCGAGAGATTGAAAGTTAGATAGCAGATCACGATAATGGCAAGCGCCTCCAATGCCTGACCGCTCTGGTTGGCTGTCGTGTTGAGAACGCTGACAAGATCGGGAAAGCCGATGGCAACGGCCAGGCTGGAATTCTTCGTCAAATCAAGATAGCTAGACGTCATCAGCGGGATGATCACACGCAAGGCCTGAGGCAGCACGACGAGCCGCATGATACGGGCGGGTTGCAGGCCAAGAGAGCGGGCTGCCTCCCATTGCCCCGACGGCACCGACTGAATACCGCTGCGAACGATTTCGGCGATTGTGGCGGATGAATTCACGACCAGGCCAATCAGCAATGCGGCAAATTCCGGGGTCAGATTGAGCCCGCCGACGATGTTGAACCCTTTCAGCGCCGGTACGTCGATCCGGATACTGACGCTGGAAAGACGAAAAACCAACCCGATACCGATGAGCGTCAAAAGCAGTATTCCCGCACGTTCTGTCATGGTCACAGCATTTCCGCTACGCCGCCGCAATGAGAAATAGGCGCCGGAAACGATACATAGTCCCACCGAAACAAGCAGCGTTTTGAGCGATAAGTGCCCAGCCCCGATGCTCGGAACAAAAATTCCCCTGTTGCTCAAAAAGATCGCTGTGAAAATGCTGAATGCCTGTCGCGGCGCCGGCAAGGCGTGGGTGACGGCACTCCAGAAGAACAATTGCAGAAGCAAGGGCGTGCTGCGCAATGTCTCGACATAAATCCGCACCAAGCCGGCCAGAAGCACGTTGCCGGAGAGCCGGGCTATCCCCAGAAACACCCCGAGGATTGTCGCAAGAATGCAGCCGGATATGGCGATCGCTACCGTGTTCAGCAACCCGACGAGGGCCGCGCGGCCGAAGCTGTCGCTGGGCGAATAGGCTATCAGGCTTTCGCCAATAGCGAAATTTGCGCTTTGTCCGAGGAATCCGAAACCTGGCGTGATCCCGAGCCGGTGCATGGATTGAAGCATGTTCGATCCAAGCAGCCAGAAGATGGCGGCAAGGGCGAGAAAGACGCCAAGCTGCGTGACGGGATAACTCCCCCACCAGCGCAGCAGGGAAAGGCGAAAACCGGACCCTTGCGGGCCCGGAATCCGGTAGTTCAAAATCGGCGTATCTGCAGACATGATCGGGACTGCACTCAACGGAACGGCGGAGAGTACAACAGTCCCCCCTTCGTCCACGGTTGATTGTAACCGCGCTCGAAACCAACCGGCGATCCCTTGCCAATGGTGCGTTCGAAAATCTCGCCGTAATTGCCGAGTGTTTTGACAATGTTGTACGCAAACTTCGGATCAAGTCCGATGGCTTGGCCCAATGCCGGATCTGTCCCAAGGAACCGTTTGATCGCTGGATCTTCACTGGTCAGGAACGTGTCGATGTTGTTTTTGGTGATACCGAACTCTTCAGCCTGAATGGTTGCGTAGACCGTCCAGTTGACGATTTCGAGCCAGCGGTCGTCGCCCGAAGCAATAGCCGGTGCCAACGGTTCTTTCGAAAGGCGCTCCGGCAGCAATACGAAGTCATCAGGCTTCGAAAGTAATGTACGGCGCAAGGCAAGATCGGACGCATCCTGCGTCAAGGCATCCACGCGCCCTGTCTCAAGCGCCTTGAGGAATTCATTGCTGTCTTCGATGGTTACAGGCGTGAATTTGTGTCCTGATTTGCGGAAGAAATCGGCAATGTTCAACTCGCCCGTCGTTCCGCTCTGCACACCGATCGTGGCGCCATCCAGATCGCTCCCCTTGGTTATACCAAGAGACTTGCTCACGAGAAGACCTTGTCCGTCATAGAAGATGGTCGGTCCGAAGTGGAAACCAAGCTTGAACGCGCGCGTGATCGTCTGGGTAACACCCGAAAGCAGGATGTCGAACTCGCCCGACTGCAAGGCAGGCAACCGTTGCTGAGGCGACGAAGACGTGAATTCGACCTTGTCCGGATCGTTGAAAACGCTGATTGCCAGCGCCCGTCCGAACTCGACGAAAAAGCCCTGCCATTTGCCGTTGCCGTCAGGGGCGAAGAAACCCGGTGAAGTGCCGACACCAACCTTGATCGTACCGCGATCCTTGATTTTGTCCAGAGTAGGACCTGCCAGCGCGACACCACTGAACAATGTGGATGCTGCGACAAATCCGGCGACAAGCCTCGTTCTCCAGATGCCGTACCGTTTGTTATTCTTCTGCATTCAATCTCTCCTTTGGCAGAGCGTTCTTGGGTCAGGTGAGATTTGATCCTGCGATCACCCCCTGCATTCCCGCTGTCGAAAGGGTAGAGAAGAACAGTATCGGGAGGAGATATCGTTTTGCGCATGAATGACTATCTTTGCAGTAACATGCTCAAGGAGCGGCAATTTTCGGCTTTATTTCTCAAAGGGTTTGCCTATGAAGTTCCGAAACCCAATTCATCATTGCCTGACTTCATGACAGGCCGGCGAGCAGATCGCCAGATTCCAGTCTCTGGCCAAGGGCACGACAATGACCGCCGAAGGTGCCCCCTCAATGGTCAGCTTGCACATTATGGCAATGCCCTCGTCGCATCTTGGACTGCTCACGGTACAGGTACCGTTTTGAGCCTCCCCCGGCGGGTTATCAGGTGCCGGGGAAGAGCCGCTGTCGAACCGCAAAAATCCTGAGTTGTTGCTCCGAGGTGATAATCATCGGGACCACACGGCCGTTGCCGGGAAATCTTGCGTAACACACGTCCGGCCAGATTTTCTGTGTCTGGCTTTAATCTCAAAACAAAATTACCGTTATGATGAAACAATTGAAACACGGTTCTGAATTCCGGACTACCTCCTGTACTCAGGATGTGGGACATATTTGCGAAATTTTGAGCGGCGATGTTCCACAGCCGGTCAATGGAGCAGCCAGTCTGTGCCCGCAATCTCAAACCAAAATACAACAACCATAAGAAAAACAGGAGCTCTCGCAATGTGCCTTCCCATCAGCCGAACGAAATTGCTCGGCGCGGTATTCAGTCTTGGCCTGGCATTTGCCGCCACGGCGGCTCAATCGGAAACGCCTCCCAATGTTCTGGTTGTCGCGCAGTCCATTGACGATGCTGTCAGCTTTGATCCTGCCGAGGGATTTGAACTTACAACGGTTCAGTCATTCAACAATATTTATCAGCGCCTGGTGCAGGCGAACCGGGATGATGCGACGAAAATTGAGCCAGCCCTTGCTGCATCCTGGGAGATTGGCTCTGACGGGAAGAGTTTGACTTTCGCGTTGGCGGCCAAGAGCGCCTTCGCCTCTGGCAATGCGGTTCGCCCTGAAGATGTCATCTTCTCCCTCACCCGCGCCGTTAAACTCAACAAAACCCCGGCGTTTATTCTCAATGAGCTTGGCTGGTCGGCTGACAGCGTGGATGCTGCTGTCACGAAGGTGGATGACACCCACGTCAAGATCAGCTGGAGTGCAGATGTCGGACCGGCATTTGCTCTGGCGATTTTGACAGCACCCATCGCAAGTATTGTTGATACGCAAGTGGTCACGGCACAGGCCAAAGACAACGATTTTGGCAACAGCTGGCTGAAAACCAACTCGGCTGGCAGCGGACCCTTTAAGATTGCCAATTACACGCCCCACGAGGCACTCGTGCTTGAGGCCAATCCCACCTCGCCCAATGGGGCACCCAAACTGGCGAGCCTTATTATCCGCAATGTCCCTGATGCAGGTGCGCGCCGCTTGCTTGTCGAACAGGGTGACGCCGATATTGCCCGGGGCCTCGGCGCGGATCAGATTGATGCGCTCAAGCAAAAGCAAGGCATTGAGGTCCTCGCTGTTCCCTCGGCGCGGACGGATTATTTGCTGATCAACTCAAAAGCCAATGCCACACTCGGCAATCCGGCCTTTTGGGAAGCGGCCCGTTACCTGGTCGATTACAACGGCATCTCCAAGGATCTCCTGCGGGGGCAGAGCCAAGTTCACCAGGCGTTTCTTCCGGTTGGATTTCCGGGCGCTTTGACCGACACGCCATTCAAACTCGACATCGACAAGGCCAAGAAAATTCTTGCCGATGCGAAGATCGCAACACCGATCAAGGTTGACTTCCCGGTGTTCAACGACCAGCCATTTCTTTCCATCGCGCAATCCCTGCAGTCGAGCTTCGCCAAAGCAGGTATCGAACTTGACATCCAGCCCGGCGTCGCCAGCGAAATCTACGCCAAGGGCCGTTCAGGAAATTACCAGTTCACCCTGCGCTACTGGATTCCCGACTACTTCGACCCTCACTCGAATGCCAGCGCATTTGCAATCAACAAGGATAGTTCATCCAATACTGTGGCCAAGCAGGCGGGTTGGATAATTCCCGAGTTAACAGCCGAAACGCTCGCTGCCGTTAAAGAACAGGACCCGGCCAAACGCGCCGTCCTTTACGGCGAACTGCAGAAGAAAATCCAGGCAAGCTCACCCTATGTCTTTCTGTTGCAGGGCAGCGATCAGGTGGTTTTGCGCGATGTCGTAAAGGGCTATAAGCAGGGACTCAACGCGGATCAGGTTTACTACGATAGGGTCGAGAAGTAATTGCCACAAAAACAGGGTTTGTCCCTTGGTGAGAATGTGGACTCCCGTCAGCTGCGAGGCCGGCGGGAGTTGCGACTTGTATGGCGGCTCGCCAGCTGGTTGACATCGATGGCGATCACCCTGCTTGGCCTTGCTGTCGTGACCTTCGCCATGACAAGACTCGCGCCCCTCGATCCGGCCCTGCAGCTGGTTGGAGATCATGCCAGCGCGTCCACCTATGCCGCAGCCCGGGTGGAGCTTGGTCTTGACCAGCCTCTGCCGGTCCAGTTCGTGCGTTATCTCCAGGCCGCATTATCGGGCAATCTTGGCCAATCGATTGCTACCGGACAGCCGATCGTCAAGGACATTGCCCGCACCTTCCCGGCAACCATCGAACTTGCAACCGTGGCAATCATCCTCGGTGCATTTTTGGGGGTGTCCCTCGGGATTCTCGCCGCCGTGAAGCCGGGTAGCTGGGTTGACGGGCTGATCCGTCTTGTCGCCCTCATTGGCTATTCCGTTCCCATTTTCTGGCTGGGTTTGCTGATGCTTTTGCTGTTCTACGCAAAACTGCGATGGGCTCCCGGCCCTGGCCGCCTCGATGTGGTTTTCCAGTACACGATCCCATCGAGAACGGGCTTTGCTCTCATCGATACATGGCTTTCCGGCAAGGCTGGAGCTTTTCGCGATGCGATTGCCCATCTTGCATTACCTGCAACAGTTCTCGCCTTTTATTCGCTTGCAGGCATATCGCGACTGACCCGGTCCCTTATCCTGGCAGAAATGGGACAGGAATATGCGCTGACGGCCTCTGCCAAGGGTGCGGCAATCCATCGTGTTATATTCGTTCATATTCTGCCCAATATTGCCGGCGCTCTCATCACTGTTATCGCGCTCTCCTATGCGAGCCTGCTCGAAGGAGCAGTATTAACAGAGACAGTATTCGCCTGGCCCGGTATCGGACGCTACCTGACCGTTGCCATGTTTGCCGGTGACATGCCGGCAATACTGGGAGGGACACTCGTTGTGGGTGCATCTTTCGTCATTCTCAATACACTGACCGATCTTCTGGTGTCCAAATCGAAACCGGGAGATCGTCTATGACATCGAGCATTGCAGCGACGTCCAACGAAACAGGCTTTATCCGCCGATTGCTGAGATCACCGTCAGGCCTGATCGGGGCAAGCGGCGTTCTGCTGATCTTTGCAATTGCCTTGCTGGCCCCGCTGATCGCCCCCTACGATCCTATTCTACAAGAGACCGCCAACCGTCTGGCACCACCCGGAGCGCTGCATTTGTTGGGGACCGACGCTTTCGGGCGGGACATTCTTTCGCGCCTTATCTATGGCGCGCGCCCGACGATGGCGCTCTTGCTCTTCGTCATTCTCATCATGGCGCCCCTCGGCATCACGATTGGTGTGTTTGCCGGCTATTTCGGCGGCTACATCGAATCCATTCTGATGCGCCTTACCGATATCGTCATGTCGTTTCCCCGGCTGCTTCTCGCATTTGCCTTCGTGGCTATTATCGGGCCGGGCTTGATCAACGGCGCACTGGCGCTCGCCCTCACCAGCTGGCCGGCCTATGCCCGGCAAGCGCGCGTGGAGACGACTGCTCTGCGCCGCAGCGATTATCTCGCAGCTGCCGAGATGGTGGGAATTCGCGGCATTCGCCTTTTGTGGGGTCACGTATTACCGCTGGTGCTTCCCTCGGCGATCATCCGGCTCGCCCTCGATATGAGTGGGATGATACTTGCGGCGGCAGGCCTTGGCTTCCTTGGCCTTGGCGTGCGGCCACCAACTGCAGAATGGGGAACCATGGTTGCCGGTGGTACCGAGGTCATTTTTGATCAGTGGTGGGTTGCTGCCGCTCCGGGATTTGCAATCCTCATTGCCAGCCTTGCCTTCAACCTGCTTGCAGATGGATTGCGCGACGTCATGGATCCGCGCAATGACTAGACCTCTTCTGCACGTTGAAGATCTCTCCATTTCCTTTTCCTCACCGGCAGGACGTGTGGAGGTGGTCAAGTCCGTCTCATTTGAAATCAACCGCGAAATCGTTGCCCTCGTCGGAGAATCCGGTTCCGGCAAATCCCTCACCGGCCGCGCCCTCATGGGATTGTTACCGCGGCGCGCTGTATCGGCGGCCTCGATCCTTTCGCTTGAGGGACGCGATCTAAATGCCCTTTCTCCATCAGGGTGGCGAAAGCTGCGCGGCAATGATATCGGCCTTATCCTGCAGGACCCCAAGTTTTCGCTCAATCCCGCGTTGCAAATTGGACGGCAGGTGGAGGAGGCCCTTCTGCTGCACACAAAACTGACTTCTGCCGAGCGGCGGGAACGGGCACTTGATATGATGAACCAAGTCGGCCTGCCCGATCCCGTGCGCCTCTATAAGAATTACCCTGGCGAACTGTCCGGGGGGATGGGCCAGCGTGTGATGATTGCAGCAATGCTGGTCAACAGGCCGAAACTTCTCATCGCGGATGAACCAACGTCCGCGCTCGATCATGACCTTCAGATTCAGGTGCTGTCACTGCTGCGCAATCTGACAGAGAAATTGGGGATGGGACTTCTGCTCATCAGCCACGACCTGAAACAAGTCGCTCGCTATAGCAATCGCGTGCTGGTTATGCGCCACGGCACGATCGTCGATAGACTTGCTGGCAGCGACCTTGAGCAATCGCCCCATCCCTACACCCGAGCGCTGTGGAATGCGCGTCCATCGGCACAAACCTATGGAACGATGCTGCCCGTATTCAACGAGACTGATTTAAGCGCATGAGCACCGTTGTTGTCGAGAATCTGTCCATCGCATTTTCGCGAGCGACCGAAAAATTTAACGCCGTGCATGACGTGACGTTCTCGGTCGAACCGGGCGAAACCTTTGGTCTGATCGGACCATCCGGTTGCGGAAAAACATCCGTTTTGCGAGCAATTGCGGGCCTCAACACGCACTGGACTGGCAACGTAAACATACTGGGCACAGCGCTAGCAGCTGGACGGAAACTCGAAGGCGATTTGCGCCGGAACGTTCAGATGGTGTTTCAGGACCCCTATTCTTCCCTGCATCCAAAGCACCGTATCAACCGGATACTCGGCGAACCGCTGTCTATCAGAGGCGTTGCCAACAGTGATGTGAGGGTGCGCGAGGTGCTGGCGCAGGTTGGACTCCATGCCCAAATCGCCGAACGCTATCCGCATCAGCTTTCAGGGGGACAGCGGCAGCGCATCGCGATTGCACGGGCCCTTCTGCTTGAGCCAAAAGTGCTTCTGTTGGACGAACCAACCTCGGCACTCGATGTCTCGGTGCAAGCGGAAATTCTCAATCTTTTGTCTGAATTGAAGCGCACACTTGGAATGACCTACTTGTTGGTCAGCCATGATCCTGATGTCATCGGCCATATGTGCGACCGCACCGCAAGAATGGCTTCGGGGCGTATCGAAGCATTCACCAATCGATGACCTATCCCCGTCCTCCTTCGCAAGTACGTCGATACTTCCCTTATGTGGGATCAGAGTTTGAGCGACGCACGAACAGCATCAATGCCGGGAGCTCCATCGAACGCCGCTACGTCCTTGAGCCAGAGGTTTAGCCGATCAGGATGTGCTTTGATCCATTGCTTTTCCGTGGCCCGTCCGTGCTGCCCCTCGTCCAGAATCCTTCCCATAAGCTCGTTCTCGATGCGGCTATAGCCGGGTCGGCAGCGCTGCGATGCCTACAAGTGAAATCAGCGTGGCCGAGCTCCTGCCGGCGGCCAGGCTGATCGAGTTTCAAAACATCATTTGGAAACCGTGGAAACGATGTTCGGCCCAAAGGATTCAAGTTTGTAGTTCAATATATTGGCGCGAACGCCGGCAACTTCCGTCTGCTGGAACAGGAGAACGAACGGGCTGGTTGCCAGAACCTTCTTCTGCAGATCCTCATAGGTCTTGGCGCGCTTGGCAGTGTCGCGTTCCAGCAGGGCCGACTTGGTTTCCTTGGTCAGATCCGGCACATCCCAGGCATTGCGCCATGCGAGCGTCTTGTTGGTGCCCGTATCGGCATTGTCCGGATTGCTGGTGAAGGTTTCCGCATTGGAGTTCGGATCCCAGTAATCCGTTCCCCATGGGCCAATGAAAATATCATGCCCCCTCGCCCTGTATTTTGTCAGCGTCTGCTTACCGTCGCCGGGAATGATCTCCAGCTTCACGCCGCCCTGGGCAAAGGTCTGCTGCACGGATTCGGCAATGCCCGTCACCGGCTGGCCGTTACGCACATCCATCGTCACCGAGAAGCCATCCTTCAGGCCGGCCTTGGCCAGAAGTTCCTTGGCCTTCGCCACGTTGAGGGAATAGGGCTTTTCGTCCAGCTCGCCCAGAATGCCCTTCGGCAGGAAGGTCTGGTGGATTTCGCCGATGCCCTTGATCAGCTTTTCGCCGATGGCGTCATAATCGACGAGGTATTTCAGCGCTTCACGCACTTCCGGCTTGGCCAGGTTCGCATTCTTCTGGTTGAGGCTGAAATAATAGATCGTGCCCTTGGCTGCGCTGGTCGTCTTGATGTCGCTGTTCTTGACCACCTGTTCCAGATCGTTGGGCTCCAGATTGCGGGCAACGTCGATATCGCCCTTTTCCAGGAGCAGGCGCTGCGTGGCGCTTTCCTTGACATGGCGGTAAATCACGCGGTTGAGCGGCGCCTTGGTGCCATGATAATTGTCGTTGCGCTCCAGAACGAGGATTTCGTTGGCGCGCCAGTCGCGGATCTTCATCGGACCGGAACCGGCATAATTGGTCTTCATCCAGGCATTGCCATAGTCATTGTCAACCACATGCTGCGAGATCAGCTTCTTGTCGACGACGGATGCAACCGTCGATGTCAGGCAGTTGAGCACGAAGCTTGGGGCATAGGGCTGGTCAACGGTGAAAACGAAGGTGCTCGGATCCGTTGCCTTGGCCTTTGCGGTGACATTGTCCGGCTTCAGGCCGAACTGGGTGAGGATGAAGGCGGGGCTCTTGTCGATCTTGATGGCGCGCTCGAAGGAATAGGCGACGTCTTCAGCCGTCAGCGGATTGCCGGAAGCAAACTTCAGGCCCGGCTTCAGCTTGAACGTATAGGTCAGGCCATCGTCGGAAACCGTCCAGCTCTCGGCAACGTCAGGAATGATCTTCGAGGCATTTTCCGGTGACGGTCTGACGAGCCGGTCATAGGCATTTCCACTGATCTCGCCGCTCGTCAATTCAAACGCTTCCGCAGGATCGAGGGTGACCAATTCGTCAAGCGCCCACGCTTCCACCAGTGTGTCCGCGGGTGTCTCCGCATAGGCTGGTAACCCAGTGGCAAGAAGAACAGACAAGCCGATGCTTGCGGGCATCCCAATTCTGCATGATCTGGAGGAGGCTACAAAATATGCCATGGGACGGTGATCCTTTTTTGGCCAAGCCTCCACAACTCCGGTTTCTACATTCAAGTAGAATCTGGACAATTGCCGTTTTCGGCCGGCGGTGATTACAAATTCTTCCTAAAACTTCCGGGATTCACGGGCTGACCGCAGGCGGCAAGACCGATATCAAAACAGGCCGGTGGGACTCCAATCAGCCGTCGCATATGTCATGTTGATATCCTCCAAGCTTCTCCGCATCACAGGATGGGAACTGCCAAAATTCCGACCAGTCGCACCATTTAGCCGTATGTGGTCACAATACCCGCTACGGTTTTTCTGTATAAACACGCCGTTCCATTTTTGAGCTCCAGGGAAAAATGCATTTCCCCGGTTGAGTGTGTTTCGAAACAAAACAACCCGGAGTTTTAACGGCCTGACATCAACTGAAATTTGAGCTTCAATATGCCTTTGGCTTGATTTGCCACCAGGGCTCGAAGCTCAGGCGAAATTGCGCCCCTTGCCGGAAAACTGAAACGCAGTCCCGGATTGACCGCTACCAGTCATGGTCAAGACATGGGACAACGTGCAAATCGGTAGGTGATGGGTTTCCACAAACCACGATATGGGCACCGGGGTTTAGGCCGAGCTTCGGCTATGGCCGCGAGCCGTCCGTTTTGAGACATCCCCGTTAGCTGGGCCAAAAAGCGAGACCTTAGAAAACTCTTTGGACAAATTTGAAAGTTGTGAGAAATTGATCAGTTGTACGCGAGGCAGAACATAAGCCCTTTTGGCTGGCATATATTAGTAAGCCGTGTTTCCCTCTCACGTTGACCAAAAACCTGGATTCTGCGCAAGGACCAGTGAGCTCGATAGCCGTGGTGACCATGGACCAACAGCGGCCATATCTGCCGGCAACCGAAGCGATCGGGATGCTTCAATAGGCAAATGCCACTGGTAATTGCGTCATGGCCATCAGCCGGCGAGAGCCAAACTTCCGTGACGGCCAATGTCCCTCTCAATCTCGCAGACCAAGTTGTCTAGCGCCGGGTTCCTCGATTTCCTTGCTCGGCGGACGACATACGCCAAGGCTGGCGGCCGAGGCAGTCGTTCAACGACAACGTGCATCTCGCCACGGATATGGCGGTCGCTCAGGAGCGCCACGCCCATGGCCGCGTTGACGGCCGAAACGATGCCGGCGGCGCTCGAGCACTCGAAGATGGTCTCGAGAACAGCATCATCCTGGCCGATGTCCAGGGCCCACTGACGGTAGAAACACTCGTCGTCAAACGACAGAAACGGAATCGGGCTGTCCCGCGGTAGCGCCAAATCCGGATGCTTCACCCAGTGAAGGTCTTCACGAAAGAGGACAATGTCGGTCGGTCGCACCTCGTGGCTGAAGACCTGAACGATTGCGGCATCCAGCTCGCCACGTTCGAGCATGGCGCGCAGAACCAGACTCATACGGACCTTGGTACGGACCGAAACGTTCGGATGCACACGCCGAAATCGCCCCAGAATTCGGGCGAGGTCGGTACACGCCGTGTCTTCGGTGAGTCCGAGGGCAAGCCTACCCGCGAGCGTGGTCTTCGAAAGGCTGAGCAGAGCCTCGTCATGCAGACCGAGGATACGTCCGGCGTAGTCGAGCAAGTCTTCTCCCGTAGCGGTAAACATCGGACCGCCCGCTTTCCGACCGAGCAGCTCACAGTCTAGGCTGACTTCAAGCCTCTTTATCTTATGGCTCACAGCCGACTGTGAGAGGCCTAAAGCGACGGCCGCTCTGGTAATGCCGCCATATTGGCGAATTGCCGAAAGCGCCCGCAAAGCGTCGATCTCGAGGCGGCGACTGTTGAGTTCATTCATGGCCATTTCCGTTTCGTTCTTTTCAGAGAGAAACTTATCACGAACAATGCCGGTCATGACACTGATTCGTGAATTGTCATGTCATCATCGAAATTTGTCATGTGCGCGTATTGTGCGATCCGCATATCAGTGGATCGTATTCCTCGCATCAGAGCGCTTAATGACCGACATTTCTCTTCCTTCCGTCACTGCGAGCCGCCATCCTCTGCTATGGCCACTGCTCGCCTCTCTCCTGATCATCGGATGGAGTTCAGGCTTCGTGGGCATTCGGTATGCCAACGAGGAGGCGAGCGTCATGCTTCTGCTGTTCTGGCGGACATTGCTTTCGGGACTGATCCTTCTGCCCTTCGCGTTGGCGATCGGGCCGAGCATATCCATGCGTGCGGTCAGAGATCAGGCCCTGTTCGGCATCATGGCCGTGTTCCTGTATCTGGGAGGCTTCGCGCTGGCTATCGAGCAAAAAGTGCCCACGGGGCTGGTCGCGCTCATCGCCGACCTTCTTCCGCTGGCGATCGCCGTCCTTTCCCAACCCGTCCTTGGCGAACGGCTGACCGCACGCCAATGGCTGGGCACTTTAACTGCCGTCATCGGTGTTTTGGTCGTGTCCGTCGACAGTCTCAGCTTCGGTACGGCCCCGGTGTGGGCATACGGACTGACGGTGGGTTCCATGCTGATATTCGCTGTCGCCTCGGTCCTGCACAGGAAACGCAAGACGCAGCATATGCCTGTCCATCAGAGCCTTTGCATCCAAACACTGATGGGTTCGGTTCTCTTCGGCCTGTGCGCGTTGACGCAGGGCAGCCTTACTCCACCAATGACCCGTGATTTTGCGGTCGGGATGATCTGGCTGGTCCTGATCGCGACGTTCCTCGCATACGCCGTCTACTATACCAGTCTGCGGCTATTCCCCGTGGCCAAGGTGAGCGCAGCAATCTATCTCAGCCCGCCCGTGACGATGCTATGGGCATGGATTCTATTCTCAGAACCTCTGACAGTCGCGATGTTCGCGGGGCTAGTGGTGACACTGGTGGGTGTGTGGATGACATCGCGCGGTTGAGCAACAAGCTGGGGCGGCCGGTATTTGGAGTTGTGCCGGCCGTGGTGCGTCAAGTCCGCCGAATGGCGGACCAATCCGGCGTCCAGCCGTGACGAGAAGCCATCGGCTTTGGCCGGTGGAGCATTTACTTTTCTAAAATCACACCGGTCAGGCATTCATTCAGATCCCGAAAATCGTTAACTGTCCACGCATGCGAAGGCAGCTTTACACCATTTTCTCGCAGGGTTTTGGGAATTAGATCTCCGTTTGGACGAAGTGTTACTGATGACACAATGACTCCTGGATAATCGAGCAGACGTTTCTTGAATGCTGTTCTCGTCAGGTCAGGTGTTGGGGGATCACTTTTATTCGCCAATGGTCCTGAACCTTTGGCATCGGTTCCGTGACACATTGTGCATCTTTCAGAAAAGAGCTTTTTCATTACCACTATCAGCAAAAGCGGATAATGATCCACAAAGCACGATAGAAAATGCAATGCTGGAAACTATTTTGAGTTTTATGAAGTTAGCTGGCGTGATGACGAACATAATTGAGTGTCCTGTTGCGACGCGCGCTAAACCGGGCCGAGAATACCTTGCCCATTCTTCGTTAAGGCTTAAGTAGCCTCTATGCTGGAGTGAGATAAATACCACAGCATCCCAAGGGCTGAGTCCTTACGATTGATCTTAATTTGGCCGTTTCTCCATTGCCCAAAGATGGCACCAATGGCTATTTCAGGGCAATGACAACTTTACCCTTGGCTCGGCCCGTCTCGACATAAGCCAGTGCCTCGTTCGCCTTCTCGAACCGGAACACCCTATCCACTACCGGCTTTATAACCCCTGCTTCTATCAAGGCAGTAATCTTGCCGAGCTGTCCGCCATTTGCCGTCATGAACAGAAAGGAATAGCTGACTTGATGGCGTTTCGATTTCCTTCGAATCCCAAAGCTTAGCAGGCGCATGACCTGCTGGAGCAACCAGCCTGAACCGTTCTGCTTGGCGAAGGCCGGATCAGGCGGACCGGAGATTGATATAAGCTTTCCGCCGGGCTTTAGCGCGCGGAGTGATTTTTCCAGCGTGTCCGTGCCAAGACTGTTGAGTACGACATCATAATCCTTCAGGACTTCCTCGAAATTCTGTGTCTTGTAGTCGATCACAACGTCTGCTCCGAGACTTTTGACGAGATCGACATTAGAAGTGCTCGTGGTCGTTGCGACCACCGCCCCGAGATATTTGGCAAGCTGGATTGCAATTGTGCCGACGCCGCCGGAACCTGCATGGATCAGAACTTTCTGTCCCTTTTGCAAGTTGGCCCGCTCGACAAGCACCTGCCATGCTGTCAGAGCGACAAGTGGGATCGAGGCGGCCTCCTCCATTGTCAGGTTTTTCGGCTTCATGGCCACGTCGGCCTCATTCATTGCGATGAACTGCGCGAACGCACCGATGCGGTCTTTGTCCGGACGTGCATAGACCTCATCGCCCGGTTTGAAACGGCTGACCTTTGACCCTACCCGAACCACAATGCCTGCCACATCGTTGCCAAGGATCAGGGGCAGCCGGTACGGCAGGATAAGCTTGAATTCGCCATCCCTGATCTTGGCATCGAGAACGTTGACGCTGGCAGCGTGAATCTGGACCATGACGTCAGTCTCCCGCAGCTCCGGCTCAGAAGTTTCGCCGAACCGCAAAGCAGCGCCTTTTGCATATCGATCGACCAGAAAAGCTTTCATGAGAATTGCCATTGTCTGTGAGTTAGCGATCCGCCGGAAAACACAACCCAGCGGTAAGTGTTTAGGCAGGAAGCTTATTGTATTTGCGAAGGTTTTTATCGACGAATGACTCGGGCAGGAAGCGGCGCAGAAAGTGAACTTGTCCTGCCACTTTTCCTACGGTGTAGCGCCTCTTGGGTGAAAATGCGTTTGCCGCCGTCACGACCACATCGGCGACCATCTCTGGCGTGTCCCCTGCTTCCACAATTTCACGCATCAGTCTTTCTGCGTCGGCACGAACGGTATCATACAAAGGCATCGGCTGATCTGCTCTGGTGAGGTTTTCCTCAAAAGAGGTACGAGTAGCGCCGGGCTCAACGAGAACGACGCGAATGCCTTGCGTGCGGATCTCGTGATCCAAGGATTCGGAATAGCCCTCGATTGCATGCTTTGTGGATGCATAGAGCGCGTTGTAGGGTGCAGGGATCAACCCGAGAATGGAGCTCATGTTGATAATTCTGCCTTTTCGCTGACGTCGCATGATCGGCAGGACCGTATTCGTTACCCGCAGGACGCCGAACACGTTTACGTCAAACAGAGCCCTGGCTTGCACTGCTGAGGATTCTTCAGCGCCGCCAAGCAGCCCAATCCCGGCATTGTTGACGAGAAGGTCGATCCGTCCAGTAAGACGTACGACCTCGTCGACCGCTTTCGCTACGGATTCTTCATCCGTGACATCGCAGACCAGCATTGTAATGCCCTGAACGTCAGCAACCTGCTTGCGGCTCGTTCCGAACACCCGGTAACCATCACGTTGCAGTGCTCGTGCGGTTGCCAGCCCTATACCAGAAGACGCGCCTGTGATCAGGGCAACGCCATGTTGTGTCTTGCTCATTTCATTGTCTCTCTTTTGGTCTGGATTATTGCCTGAGGATCATATACTATCGTTTCGATACTAAGTCACTATCAAAAAGATACCGACATGAAGAATCTTTCAGACCAGCCGTGTCTCATTGCCCGCAGCCTCGCACTTGTAGGCGATGCGTGGAGCATGCTCATCATGCGCGATGCCCATGCGGGGCTGACCCGCTTTGATGATTTTCGCAAGAGTCTGGGCATTGCGCCAACGATCCTGACCCGACGTCTGGCAGCCCTGACAGAAGACGGCTTGCTGGAGAAACGCCGCTACTCGGAGCGGCCGCCACGGGACGAGTACGTGCTGACGGTGGCGGGCCACGACTTTCTGCCGGTGTTATTTACAATCGGCGCATGGGGGCGCAAGCATCGGGCCGACGGAGCTGAAGTGACTCGGTTTTTTGACGCTGAATCCGGGACCGAAATCGACCCCGTAACCATCGACCGGGCGACCGGCGCGGAGATCGGCACCCGTCCCATTCGCATCGCTGAGCCTGAATGAGACTTTAAAGCGCGAATGTTTGCATTCCTGATCGACTTTATTGGCAGTGACCGCGGGACGGTTTATCAGCTCTCAACATAGCGCATACGGCCTGTTGATTTCTGCATCAAATTGACCCTCATTGCCACAGCGCGCTGACCCGACTTCTGCAGATAGAGGAGCATGCCGAATTACGGCTTTCACAACGAACTACTTTCCGATTTCCTCATCGACTGAGCGGCATGACAATTCGGACGCCAGCTTTGCTGCGCCTGCAATCCATCTTTCATAGAGAAGCATTCTATCTATTCTGCAGCCCTTGGCGTGTTCACTTCCAGTGCGCCTGCCGACACAGCAGGCCTGGGCACCTCATCCGGGGTCGGCTTGATGCGGAACCATGCGGCGTAGAGAGCGGGCAGAAAGAGGAGGATCAGCACCGTACCGGCTGCTGTACCGCCAATCAGCGTGTAGGCCATCGAGCCCCAGAACACCGAATGGGTGAGCGGAATGAAAGCCAGAACAGCGGCGAGCGCAGTCAGGATCACCGGGCGCGTCCGCTGAACCGTAGCCTCGATGACAGCATGATAATCATCAAGGCCCGCAGCCTGGTTTTCCTTGATCTGCTCGGTCAGGATCAAGGTGTTGCGCATCAGGATGCCAGCCAGTCCAATCAATCCGATGATCGCGTTGAAACCAAAGGGCTGGTTGAAAGCGATCAGCATCGGAACCACGCCAGCAAGGCCGAGCGGTGCCGTCAACATGACCATGCTCATTGTCGAAAGGCTCCGAACCTGCAGGATGATGACGATTAGCATGGCGGCGATCATGACCGGAAAGATTTTCACGAGCGCAACGTTGGCCTTGAGAGATTCCTCGATATTTCCACCCATTTCGATGCGATATCCGATCGGAAGCGAGGAGATCAGCGGCTGCAGCGCCGTCATGACCTGCTGCGAGACCTCCGGGGGCTGCGTCGCCTCATTGATGTCCGAGCGGATCGTGATGATTGACGTTCGATCGCGACGTTTGAGGATCGGCTCTTCAAATTGAATTTCGGAATGTCCGATCTGGTCGAGGGGAACCTGGCGGCCGTCCCGGCTCATCAGCGAAAAATCGGCCAACCGTGCCGGATCCAAACGGTTTTCGCCGGCACTGCGGGCAATGACAGGCACGTTGCGGATGTTCTCGCGGACCTGCGTAACGGGAATACCCGTCAGCAGCAGCTGCGTCTGCTGGGCTGCCTCTGCGGGCGAAAGGCCAATCAGATTAAGCCGCTCCTGGTCGGGGATATAGCGAAGAACAGGCGTGCGATTACCCCAATCACGGTTTGCCTGCCTGACATCCGGAACGCCCTTCATGATGTCGAGTGCTTTCTCCGAAATCTGGTACAGTTGCTTCGGATCAGGCCCCATAATACGGAACTCGACGGGAAATGGTGTGTATGGACCGAATACGAGCTGCGTGACGCGCACAAAGGCCTCCGGGGCGAGCCCTGCCGCTATTGCTTCCCTGAGCCGGTGCTTCAACGTCTCACGCGCCTCCGCGTCAGGGGTAAGCACGACCATCTTGGCAAATGCGGGATCGGGCAGCTCGGGTGCCATTGCGAAGAAGAAGCGCGGAGCTCCCTGCCCGATGTAACTCGTGACGATCTTCGCCTCGGGCTGGTCCTTCAGCCATTGTTCGAGCTTTTCGACGGAGGCGGTCGTCGTTTCGATGCTTGTGCCCTCCGGCAGGCGGACCTCGATGAGGACTTCGGGTCGATCCGACGTTGGGAAGAATTGCTGTTTCACTACCCCCATTCCGACGACGGAGAGAGCCATGATGATGCCGACGACGGTGCATGTCAGGAACTTATGGCGCACGGCATATGTGATAAGTTTCCGTAGTCGCCGGTAATTTGGAGTATTGTAGATCGCGTGGTGCCCTCCCTTCACCGGCTTGATCGCTGGCAGCATCTTGACGCCGAGGTAAGGGGTGAAGATCACGGCGACGATCCAGGAAACAATCAGCGCGAAGCCCACGACCCAGAAGATATTGCCGGCATATTCGCCGGCTGCTGATCTGGCAAAGCCAACCGGCATCAATCCGATGATTGTCACGAGTGTTCCGGACAACATAGGTGCTGCGGTATGGCTCCAGGCATAGGCGGCTGCCTTGATGCGATCCATGCCCTCTTCCATTTTCACCACCATCACCTCGATGGCGATTATGGCATCATCAACCAGAAGTCCGAGCGCCAGGATGAGCGCACCGAGCGTGATACGGTCGAAAAACCTGCCGGTTTCCAGCATGATGAGGAACACGACGGCAAGCGTCAGCGGAACAGCGAGCGCCACTACTATGCCGACACGCCAGCCGAGACTGACCAGGCTCACGAACAACACCACGCCAAGCGCCATCGCGAATTTCAGCATGAACTCGCCGACCGCCTCATCAATGTTCACCGCCTGATCGCTCACCTTGGCGAGCGTCATTCCGAGGGGTAGTGTCTGTGCGATCGCCGTCGATCTTTCTTCCAGAGCCTTGCCGAGATCCAATCCATTCCAGCCCTGCTGCATCACCGCTCCAAGCATGATGGTGGGCTCACCGTCGTGGCGGATGACATAGGTCGCCGGATCTTCATATCCACGCCGAACATCGGCGATGTCGGAGAGCTTCAACGTGCGTCCGGCAGCAACAATCGGTGTGTCGGCGATTGCCTGGCCACTGTTATATGCACCGTCAAACCTGATGAAGACCTGCGGGCCCCGCGTATCGATCGATCCTGCCGGTGTGACGGTGTTTTGCCGCTGCAAAGCGGCAGCGATGTCTTGCACGGAGATTCCGAGAGTAGCGAGTTTATCATAGGAGAACTCGACAAAGATCTGTTCAGGCCGCTCTCCGAGAATATTGATCTTCTTGACGCCTGGCACATGCAGCAGGTCCTGTCGGACCAATTCCGCCTGTCGTGCGAGCTCCCGCATGGGCATTCCCTTTGCCTTCAAGGCATAAAGAGCGAAGCTCACGTCAGAGTACTCGTCATTGACAAAAGGCCCGAACACACCTTGCGGCAAGCTTCGAGCTTCGTCTCCAAGCTTCTTGCGAGCCTGATAAAACTCTCCCTCGACCGCACCGGGTGGTGTGCTGTCCTTCAGTGTGACTGTCAAGAAGGCAAAGCCCGGGCGCGTTGTTGTCTCGACCCGGTCATACCAGGTCAATTCCTGAATCCGCTTCTCGAGTGGTTCGGCGACCAGATCTTGCATCTCGCGCGCCGTCGCGCCCGGCCATGCAGCGGTGACCGTCAGGGTCTTAATGGTAAAGGATGGGTCCTCTGCGCGCCCGAGCTTGGCAAAAGCGTAGACACCTGCCGCGGCCAAAAGCACGATGAAGAACAGGGTAACGGCTCGCTCGCGAACCGCGAGCGCGGAAAGATTGAAGCTCATCAGTTTACTGCCTCTGCCTGAACCGCGGTCTTGACGGCGACGCCTTCCTTGAGGAGATGCGCGCCGAGCGCCACGACCTCCTGTCCAAGTTCGATACCTGTGACAATCGCGGTTTCCCCGCCGAGATGTTTGATCTGGACGGGAGCAAAGCGCACGGTCGAAGAGCCCCGATCAAAAACCCAGACCCCTGCGCGATTGCCGTCATCCAGCACGGCACCGATCGGCACCAAGACTTCTGATTGCCTTTCGGTGTTGGAGATTCTGATCGTTACCGTCGAGCCGAGTGGTGCCGAAGCGGCATTTCCTTCGAGCACGTAGCGCGCCTCATAGGTACGGGTCTGGGCATCGGCGGCATCGGAAATTTGCCGGAGGCGCGCAGTCCCGCCCCGCTCGGTGCCACCATATATGCCGGCTTCGGCTTCTGACCCGATCACGGGACGTATCGTTTCGGGAAGAGCGACCACCGCCTCACGCGGCCCGGCATGCGCCAGTTGAACCACAGTCTGTCCGGCAGCGACGACCTGTCCGGGTTCTCCGAGAGCCGCAACCACCGTTCCGTCTGCGCCAGCCACCAGAGTGGAATAAGTCGCTTCGTTCTCGGCAACATTCGCTTCCGCCTCGGCCGCGGCAAGCTGTGCTTCGGCCGTATCCAGCACGGCCTTGGCCTGCTCGTAACGCTGCGGGGTCGCCGCGACCCTGTCCCTGACAAGGGACGCGTAGCGCTTCTCGTCCGCGCTCGCCTGAACAAAGACCGCCCGCGCGGCGACAACCGCATTGCGTTTCGCGGTCAAGGCGAGACGCAAATCCGTGTCATCGATGCGCATCAAGGGTTGACCAACCTTGACCTGCTGGCCAACATCCACAAGACGTTCGACAATCTTGCCGGGAACGCGAAAACCAAGATTGCTCTGCACCCGCGCTGCAATCGTGCCTGTGAAAGACCTCACAGCGCCGGCCACGCGCGCAGTTTCGACAATTTTGACAAGTTGCGGCGCGACGCGGGGATCGGTTGCAGCTGATGCGTCCCGATTCGGCCACTGTGAAAAAAGAACAGCCGCTGTGATGGCGACCGCCGGCAACACAAGTGCGCCAATGAGAAGAAGCCGTTTGTGCCTCATGCTTGTGATCCTCGCAAGATTGCGCGTTACGACGCGCTTTAGATTGCGCTCGAACTCTATATTCCATTTAAAGTTCGAGCGCAATCTAAATTGGGAGCAATCACGGGCAAGGCGAGTTGTCGCAGTGCCGGCAGGGCGACAGCGGGCACCTTGCGTCACGCGGCATGTGTCACGGCAATGATGGACTGAGAAAAACTTGCATAGTCATTGCCTATGGATTATAGAGTTCGAACGAAATCTAAAAGGAAGAATACCGCGATGCGTGTAAGTCGGGTTCAAGCCTCGGAAAACCGCCAGGCCGTCATTGATGTCGCAAGCCGCCTTTTCAGGGAGCATGGCTTCGATGGAATCGGGCTGAAGGGTTTGATGGAGGCCGCTGGATTGACGCAAGGTGCGTTCTACAAACAGTTCGCCTCCAAAGAGGATCTCATTGCGCTGGCATCAGCCCGGGCCTTGGAGAGCGCAACACAGCAATGGTCTGCTGCTGCGGCGGCAAAGCCCATGGATTCTCTGGGCGCAGTTGTCGCGTTTTATCTGAGCACGGATCATCAGTACGAAAAGATGGACGGCTGTCCCGTGGTCGCGCTTGGGGCAGATGCCGCCAGGCAAGGCACGACTGTAAAGGCGTCGTTCGAAGCGGGAATAAGGGCATATCTTGAAATGCTCAAACGTATGATTTCCGAAAAGGGCGATGAAAAGTCAGAGGGTAAGGCCATGGCCATTCTCTCCATCATGGTTGGTGCAATGACACTCGCACGCGCGGTTAATGACCAAACTCTCGCTCAGTCTCTCTTCGATTCAACCATCGAACAGGTTCAGAAGATTGCCGCGTCATGAGGAAGAACAACAGATGCTTCTTAAGTGAGCATTGATGATCGCCGATATCCCCGCGCAGGGGTCTGGTTTTTTGGAAACGCCGATCGAGCGTACTGTCGATATGATCCAGCTCAACATCACGGCGCTCACAGAACTAAGTTTTCTATTTGGCCGCGATATGGCCGCGCGAAATTCCGGACACATTCTTCTTGTCGCCAGTCTATTGGCTTTCCAGCCCGTCCCCACCTTTGCGGCGACGAAAGCTTATGTGTTGGCACTGGGTGAGGCATTGCACGATGAAATGCGCTCCCAAGGTGTGGTGGTAACCAGCCTTTGCCCGGGGCATACCGAAACAGGTTTTGATATTGCGGCCGGCGCAACCGTCTCGACCTTGCTGCGCATCCTCACGATGAAGCCTCGTCCCGTCGCAGCGAGTGGCATTAAGGCGCTTTCAAAAGGACGGGACAGCGTCGTTGCCGGTGTTCTGAACAACCTCGTTGTGCTTTTAAACCGACTGATACCACGCTCGATGCAACGATCGTCAATGCGAAAAGTGTTGGAATCCTAATGTTCGGTGACTCTCATTGGCTCATGTATAAAGTCGTTAAAAAACGATCGATTGATGGCGCTGCGAACAGCTCGCAAGTCTTCCCTTGAAAAGGCAGATAATAGCTAGTTTGCGCAGCTTCGATTGGAGACAAAAATTCTACAATCCCGATCAAAAGCCTGTTTTGTCTCGCCAGTTCATTAGTATGTCTCGAAAAGAGTATGGACCGCAGACCCGCTCGCTATCCCCACTTGTTCCGAAGAAATACTTGATTTGGCAAAAACAGGAATGAAAACGGCTAAACGAACGACGGCTGCTTCGCGCCTCTGCTCGGACCTTCAGATTGCTGGAAATTTCCCAAAAACCGCCGGTCACCTTAGGTAGCGGCACAGTCCGTGACGGGACAACCTTCGGCACCGGCGAACGTGGCACTCACTTGCACCGATTATATTCCAGATCCCGATAAGCTGAGCGGATATTGCAGGTACCAGGCAACAGCATACAAGTTCAACCATGCCTCAAATGCCGGCCCTTGAAATCATCCTTCGATTGGCGTTCCAGCTTTTCGGCAATGGCATTCAGAATCATCAACACCCGCCACAACATTCAATTAATCAGGCAAATCCGCTACAAGCCCCTTTACAACTCATCAGGTGTGGCTAGCAACTTTTCAATCTGGTTACGCCTCTAACACAAGGATGCGTCAGCTCTCACTTCACGCTCTTCCTCTTTTTGGCCTTTGGCAGCTTAATTACCATAGCATCGTCACTGTTGGATTCATCATCATCGATCAGTCCGTCGCCATAGCTCTCGACTTCACCCTCTTCTATCTTGTGGGTCGGGAACGAAATATAGTCCAGCATGGCCGGGTTGAAGAACACGGTGCGGTGATAGCCCTCATACGGTAATCGGATCATGTTCGGCTCGTTGTCGTTGTATCCGCTGTGGGGATAATGGATATCAACAAGAGGCTCGATGCATTCAAAAAGGTTGCAATCGACATACGCGATCTCCCGCCGTTTGCCAGTGGAGAACTGGACTGTCACCGTGTGCGCTAGGGCCATAATCTCATCGGTTTCTGCCGCTCTCGCGGCCTTCTCGATCGCAAGGTTCTCGGGTTTGATAGTCCCTTGGGCGACCAGTTCATCAAACTGCCTGTCGGTAATCATGATCTGGCGTTGAATGCGCTCAACATCTTCCTTAGCAAAATCCGAGGTGTAGTCGTCGCCGTCAACATCTTCATCACGAATGGCCTCTACGATGGCCCAATCGCGGGTATCAGGCATCTGGATTGGCGTTGCCAGTCTGTAGTCATCATGATCCGGCCCGAAAGTGTCATAAGCTTCACTGGAAAAATAAAACTCGGAAATCGCTGTGTGCCGGATCGCTACGGTACGGTTACCCAAGTCCTTGATAACAATGAACCGTTTGTCGCTCTGCAACTCGTGATACGCTTGCTCGTACGCTGCTTCCGAAATTGAAAGCACCAACGGCTCGCCGCCACCACCGAAATGCACTGCACACTCACCGTAATATTGGAGGTCTAGTGGAGCTTCGTCGTCATAAAACGCTGCTGTTTTCGGTGGGTGCCGGCCAAGCAGTTCCAATTCTGTAGTCCCGAAGTGCTTCGCCAGCTTGGAAAGGTAGCTCTTCGGAATCTCAGCCTTACCAGTTTCCCAGCGCTGATATGTGGGTTGCGTTACACCGGCCGCCTTAGCGGCTTCGGTTTGGGTCTGGGCATTCATAACTCGGAAATGTTTTAGCCGATTGATCGTCATTTGGCTCACCTACACGTTCGATAAATATGCGCATATATGCGCATATTTATCGAACTTTGCAAGGCATGTTTTCGGAGCGCCGATAAGAAGGGTTCCAAATCATACGGCGAGCAGGACATAACAGTGCTCATTTCTGGCAAGGATTGACCCATTTTTTCATTCGGTGCTGCCGCAGATAATTTGCTAAATCTTTATCGAGCGTCACACTATCTCGACCGGTGATGCTCAGGTGCAGATGGAAAATGGGTGAAGTTCTGATGAAACTCAACAGAGTGCTCGCAACACAGCCTTTCATCAAAGATTTGAATTGATGAAGTCCAATAGGCTCAAATAAGTCACTGGGCGCTCAGTCACTCTATAGACGTCAGTCCGCTTTGCACCCCCATATCGGCCGTTCCGGCGCCCGTTGCCGATCCTCAAAAGCGGACATGCTTTCATAGTGGCCCCATGTGTCCAGTTTGGGTGGCAACTGGTCCCGTCCCGTATCGAGGTGCTGACGTCGGCATGCCGACATTTCAGGCGGCTGATTGAGTAGCTGAGGTGATCTTCTCGCAGCTCCCTGAAGGGGGGCTGGCGGCTCTTTCGGTTCGTACGGCACATAGTATCCAAAACTCGTGCTCGAAACTATTGTTCATGCCTTGTTCTACTCAACACCCTTCTTTCAGGGAGTAATGTGTAAGGTGTTGCCTTACACATTACATTTCGCTATGCTTAGCTAAACATTTCGAAGGTACCACCCATGGCTGATGAACCCGTCCATCCCGGACAGCACGTCCGAACGACATATTTGACGCCCCGCAAGATCAGCGTTACCAACGCTGCGAAACTGATCGGTATCAGCCGTCCTGGCGTATCGAATTTCCTGAACGGGAAGGTTTCGACCACCCCCGATATGGCGGCGCGGATCGAGACGGCATTTGGAATGCCTGCCGCGACACTTCTAGAGATGCAGGCTGCCTTTGACGCGCACGGGGCGAAAACGAAGGCGGCGCCAACGAGTGCCAAGGCATATGTACCCCCGTTCCTGAGCTTCAAGGCCAACGACGTCACCGATTGGGTCGATCACAACATTCCAGCAAGAGCGCGACTATCGGTCTTTCTGAGAACGTTGGTGAATTCCACGGGGGTCGGGCTCGAAAAGGTCGACTTCCCCGGCAACGACGATGCGGAGCGCGCCGGCTGGGACGGTTGGACGGAAGCGAAGGATGGAACGCCGTGGATTCCGGCTGGAACCACGGGTTGGGAGTTCGGCGTCAACGAGGACCCGAAGGCCAAGGCCGACGGCGACTTCGCCAAGAGCGTGAAGGCCTACAAGCGAAAAGCAGACCGCGATCAGATCACGTTTGTTTTCGTCACGCCCCGCAGGTGGCCGGGCAAAGCGAAATGGATCGCGGACATGAAGGCCAAAAAGCAGTGGAAGGATGTCCGTGCCTACGACGCAAGCGATCTTGAGCAATGGATGGAGCAGTCGCTTGCTGGTCAGGCATGGTTTGCCAACGAAACTGAGCGCCCATCACAAGGTGTCCGGTCGCTGGACAAATGTTGGAGTGATTGGGCCAATGTCGCGAAACCTGCGCTGGATGGCAGTCTGTTTAAAACTGCGATCGATATCGCGCGGGATAAATTCGAGGGCTTCCTTGCCCGGCCTGCGTCGGAGCCGATGGTTATCGCCGGCGACTCCGTGGAAGAGGCGCTGGCCTTTTTGAGTCAGTTGTTTTCCGATCCCGAGCTGACCGAGGGTCGGGATCGCGCGCTAGTGTTCGATCAGGTCGGTGTTTTGCCCAAGCTAGCGCAGGGGTCGAAGGACTTCATTGCGGTCATTCATTCGCGCGACATAGAGCGCGAGCTGGGACCTTATTCCAATTCACTTCGATCGATTGTCCTTTATCCGCGCAACGCCACGAATTCGGAACCGCACATCATCCTTGAGCCGCTTGGCTACGAGGCATTCCGCGTGGGGCTGGAAGCGATGGGGTATGACCGCGACGACATTACAAAACACGCAAATGTGTCCGGCCGTTCGCTAACGGTCCTTCGGCGTCAGTTATCCAATGTCGAAGCCGTCCGAACGCCGGAATGGGCTGCGGACAATAAGATCGCGTCTTCGTTGGTGCCGCTTATGCTCGTCGGTGCATGGAATGCCGACAACGAGTCAGACCAGATTGCCCTAAGCCTGCTGGCAGGGGACGTACCTTACGAAGAACTGGAACGTCGCATTCAGGAACTGCTGGCACTCAACGACGCGCCGGTATGGTCCATCGGAGGCTATCGCGGGGTCATCTCAAAAATCGATGCGCTGTTTGCGATCGCCAAGGTGATCACCCACGCCGACCTTAAGCGGTACCTCGACTTGGCCAAGGTGGTATTGGGTGAGGACGATCCGGCACTCGATCTACCTGAAAAAGAGCGTTGGGCGGCGGCGTCGCATGGAAAGCAGCGGGAGTTTTCGGGGGCACTGCGCGAGGGTATTTCGGAGACGTTGGTGTTGCTGGCCGTTCATGGCAATTACCTGTTCAAGACGCGCCTCGGCTTCGACGGCGAAGTTGCTGCATCAAGGCTTGTGACGGAGCTGCTGGAGCCGCTTTCGACGCGGAAGATCGAAGCCAACGAGCGTGACCTTCCCGTATATGCGGAAGCTGCCCCTGACACGTTCCTGAAGATTTTCGAGCGTGACTTGAAGACGGAACAGCCGGCGTCGATATCGATCCTCAAGCCGATCGAGGCGGGATTGTTCGGATTCCATAGTTCGCGCGTCGGGCTTCTGTGGGCATTGGAAGGGTTGGCTTGGAACCCCGCAACATTGGCGCGCGCGGTCTTGATCCTTGGCCGACTGGCCTGCGTTGAAATCAACGACAATCATGGGAATAAACCGATCGCGTCGCTGGAAACAATCTTTCGCGCATGGATGCCCCAGACCGCGGCCGACCACGATCAGCGCCTGAAAGCGCTAATGTCACTGTTGGAAAAGTTTCCGTTGGTTGGTTGGAAGGTTTGCGTCGACCAGTTCGGCCATTACGGCAACAGCGTAGGCGATTACAGCCACAAGCCAAAATGGCGTCCTGACGGCTACGGTTTTGGTGAGCCGTTCAAGTTCATGGGACCCATTCACGCGTTCGTTCGCGAGATGGTCGAGGTGTCGCTTACCCGCCCGACCTATACGGCAGATATGCTATGCGACCTCGTCGATCGGCTGCATGGCCTTGTCGATAAGGATCAGGAGCGTGTCTGGAAGCTCATTGAGGCATGGAAGGGGAGCGCGTCCGATCCGGACATTGCGAAGGTGCGTGAAAAAATCCGAGTCACCGTCTTGTCCCACCGTGGTCGCAGAAGAGCCAAGGATGAGGATTTCGCGACACTGACCAAAACGGCAAAGGCTGTCTATACAGCGATGGAGCCGACCGACCTTGCCAACAAACATGAATGGCTTTTCCGCCAGTCATGGGTCGAGGAATCTGCCGATGAACTGGATAATGATGAACTGGATTTTCGCAAGCGCGAGGAGCGTGTCGAACAACTGCGTGTAGCCGCCTTGAAGGAGGTTTTCACCGAGCAAGGTATGGATGGTATATTCGCGCTTGTGGAACAGGGGAAGGCGCAAAGTCAGATCGGGTTGCATTTGATCCGCAGCGTCCTCGGCAGCGACGAGAAGACCAAGTTGATCGTGGAGGCGCTTCAGCCGGGATCAAACGACTTATCGGCGGAGAGGAAGAACCTGATTTTCGGCGCGTTGCGCGCCATGACGGTCGAAGACCGGGCTGCCTTTTTCGCGACGGTCAGGTCGTTGCTTTCGGAGGGCGACATGCTCACGCTCTTGCTGCTGTCACCTTTCAATTCGGGAACGTGGGCAATTGTCGATGCGCTTTCCGAAGTCGGGCGCCAGGGCTACTGGCAGGACGTAAACCCGGAATGGATCTTCGAGCCTGAGGGGGAGAACAACGAAGCCGTTGAGCGTATGCTGAAGGCAGAAAGGCCACGCGCTGCTTTTGCCGCCGTGCACTTCAAGCTTGAGGCGATCAGCCCGACTCTCCTGTATCGGATGCTCTCTGGCATAGCCAAGGACGGCAAGGATAAGTCGGGCGAGTATCAGTTGCAGGACTACGACATCAAGACGGCGTTCTCACTGCTGGATCGCAATGCCGACGTCACGCTCGAGGAAAAGGCAGGGCTGGAGTTCGCGTATATCGAGGTCTTGTCTCGCGCCTTTGGCAACGAAACACAGCACATCCCGAACCTTGAGCGTTACATTGAAACGCACCCGGAGATGTATGTGCAGGCGCTGGTCTGGGCGTACCGCCGGAACGACGGTCAGGAAGACCCGGAGAAATTCCGCATGCCCGAGGGACGAAAAGACTTGGCGACGCGTGGGTATCGCCTACTTGAAGGCATCGAACGGATACCGGGACACGACAAAAAGGGTGTGCTTAAAAAGGAGAATCTCGCAAAGTGGGTAAGCGAGGTGCGCAACCTCGCGGCTGAACTAGACCGACTAGCAGTGTGTGACATCTGCCTTGGCAAGCTGTTTTCAAGTGCTCCCGCCGACGCTGACGGGAACTGGCCGTGCGAGCCTGTTCGCGATGTTATGGAAGAACTGCAGTCCGAGGAAATTTCGCGCGGAGCGCGCACCGGCCTTTACAATGCACGCGGCGTTCACTGGCGCGGTGAAGGCGGCAGTCAGGAACGCGAGCTGGCGGATAAGTACCGCAAATGGGCCGAGGCAATCCAGTTCAGCCATCCGTTCGTGTCGTCGACATTGTTGATGGGGATGGTGAATACCTACCAATACGAAGCCGACCGGGAAGACAATGAAGCGGGTATCCGTCGACGCCTCCGTCACTGACCTAATATGCCAGTTGACGTTGCCAGACATCGTCCTCAATTGGGCGGACCTGAGGGCGCAAAGGGCCACTTCCGATCTTACATTTCATAAGCGATATGTCCGCTTCTGGCTAGATCTGCCCAATAGCGGACGGTCTGGGGCCGGCCCCAAAGCGGTCATTGAAGACATTAGTTGAGTTGCCACAATGACGGGTAGATGATGCATATTCATGACTCGTTGGAAATCTCGCTCCAAGTGCCCGCCTTGGTAGTCCAAGTTTTCGTCCGCACCCCGGGTGGGTCAATTCGAAGCAGAAATCAACAGTGTAGTTGTTGCAAGACCCGGCGGTGGCGCTCTGGCAGCGGGACAGATCTTAAATCACCGATCGACTCAAGGCTTTGTCCCATCGTATTCGCGACGACATCCCTCGACCTGAGACAAATTGTTCCTAATCCAAGAGTTGATTCCTTCAAGGGCACGCAAAACGCCAGCGCCCATCTCAGTCAGTTCATATTCGACCCGTGGCGGCACCTCGGGAAAGTAATGCCGCACCACCAGACCGTCCCTTTCGAGGTTTCGGAGCGTCAGCGTCAGCATGCGCTGGGTAATCCCGTCGATCTCGTTCTTGAGTGCCGAAAAGCGAAGCCGATGCCCGCTCGCCAGTGACAGGCGCCAGATGACTTGAACGGTCCATTTGTCTCCGAGCCGCGTGCAGATACCGTTCGACGGGATCGGCCTGAAATCTGGATCGCTCTTCGCTTCCTCACCGGACCTGCGATGGATAAGTTTTTCCAAGCGTATCATCCTTGTGCCTGAGGCTGAATAATGTGCTGTCTTCCAACAGCATTCCCATCATTATATATGGATGCCCTCACTCAACACGAGGGTTCTCAAATGACAAATGACAAACATCCAATCCTGGTCTTCGGTGCAACAGGCCAACAAGGCGGAGCGGTCGCTTCCGCACTGTTGAAGGCCGGTTGGCCAGTGCGCGCGATGGTACGCGATCTTAGCTCGGCAAAATCGATCGCGCTTCGCGACGAAGGCGCCGAACTCGTGCAGGGATTATTCACAGACATCGACGTGATGCGTGCAGCAATGAAAGATGCTTACGGTGTCTTCAGTGTGCTGCCGGGGAATTTGGCCATTGAAGATGAAGTGCGCGTCGGGAGTGAAATCGCGGATATGGCGTCCGAAAGCGGCGTCGCGCACCTGGTCTATTCTTCGGGCGCCAGCGTCGGGGACGCGCCGAGTGGCGTGGCGCGTTTCGATGCCAAGGGTCGCGTCGAAGCGCATATTCGAACACTGACTGTCACTGCTACCATCGTGAGGCCGGTGATCTTTATGGAAATGCTGACAAGACCCGGCTTCGGGTTGGAAAAGGGTCGGTTCAACTTCTTCGTCAGACCGGACCAGTCGGTCCAGCTTATCGCCATAGAAGACATTGGTAATGTAGTCGCGGCGATCTTCGCCGACAGGACGCGCTTCAGCGGCGAGGCGTTCAAGATCGCAGGCGATACTGTTACGGGCTGCGAGCTCGAATCCGTTTTTTCCGACGTCGCCGGCCGTCCGATCGCCTATGCGCGCTTCTCCGACGACGATCTTGCCGCCAATCCCGGTTTTGCATCGATCTCCGCGAGCCTGGAAGACGGACCGCTGGCAGATCATGTGGATCTGAACTTCGTGCGTAATATCTATCCAGAGATTCTCTCGTTCCGGTCCTGGCTTTCAGGGGCCGGGCGTGAAGCTCTCAGTGACGCCCTTGGGTTCGGCAGTGAGTGAACCGATCGTCGGGTATAGGCGCTTGTCGATCTGAACGGTAGGTCGCAACCTACGCTTGGGAGGGCTGAATGGCGCGCCTTTTGTGGAATTGCCGCCCGCCTTTCGGCAGTTGCAGGACCAGATGCTTCACCGCCCCGGCGCCGATCCTGAGATGGTCGACATCCTTGCCCCCGCCCCATGAACGAAGGGCAGCTTTCAACGCCTGCAAATGGCCCCTTCCCGGTCGTTCGATTTCATTAGTTCAGTGAACGCTAATGTCACAGCGACGAAATTTGTTCCGTGACTCCCTGAAAAGCACTACCCAAGCGTGATCTATGGTCCCACAGACGTTGTTTTTATTCGTTTTATTCCATTAACACGTATCTATTACGAGGATAATTTCTGCATGATGGACTAATGATCTTTACTCAACCGTGTTCCCGAATGCGATATTCTCCTAGTGGGCAGCGTTACGAGATTAATTTCGACCTATGGCCGTGCTGAGAGCCGATTTGCTCGGGTTTCCCGCGTTTGCTCGATGCTACAGCATTGCTTTTGAAGGGTTTTCCGGTGTCCCCTGCCCTCTCCGCTCTGTCCCGTCACCCGCGTACTCACCGGTGTTTTCGCCTTATCGGCATATACAAACGTTCGTTTTCTTGCGACTTGCGCGTTTGTACACATTGGATTTGCTGGGGTTTTCCCGGGTGGTTTCGCCCGCGAAACGGTGTGGTTGGCGCGCCGCATCGGCGTCATTCCAGCTGCCCCTTGACCAGTCTGACATGGCTGCCATTGGCCCTGAGCTGGGCGAGCAGCATCGGCCAGACGGAGAATTCGCCCTTGGCCGCCTTGTCGGTGAGGGAGCGGAGGTAACCGCCGGCCGAATTGATCTGATCAGCCCTTTGCAGGATGCAGGCCATGGCAATGGCGGCGTTTTCCTGGCCGAGCACCGCACAGGCCTCCTCATAGGCGGATGGGCTGACGCCGAGCATGGAGCGCACGACAATGGCCGCGCCCATCAGTTCGGACCAGCTGGCAAGGCCGTTTTTGGCATAGGCCGTTATATCCGGACAGGCCTGGCGCACCAGTCCGAGCGGAACCGGCTTTGCCTCGAAGGCCTCCGCGCCCAGCCCGGAAAGATCGATGCTGCTGCCGGACATATCTGCCGGCAGCCCGGTGGCCTCCGGCATCCTCCGGTCCGGGCCCGGGTTTTCCGCTGCCTGGTCTTCCCCCTGCTCTTGCGGCGGTTCGCTCGGCAGATCCCCGTTGTGGTTGCGCGCGTCGGCTTGGCCTTGGTTTTTTCTAAAGCCAGGTTCAAGATCAGATGTGGATTGGGTGTTTGAATTTTGTTTGTGGCGCTCAGAATGAGACTCTTTGGCGCTTGATTGTGTCGAATTCAGCTTATTCTGCAACAACTTGGAGATCTCCAGCTGGATGCATTCCAGGCCGTCGACAATCGGCTCCAGATCGCGGATCCTCGCCTGGCGGGGAATATCATCAATCACACCGCGAAACGCCGTGTGGTGGCCGTTCCAGTCGATGTCAGGCATTTCCTCAAAGCCCAGCTCGATCAGCTTGACGATGTCGCGGCGCAACAGCGTCACCTTCTCCTTCATCAGCTTCAGCTGCAGCCGCTCGCCCCGCACCGTCTGCGCCATAGTGTCGAACTCCTGCGCCCGCACCACCAATGGTGCCAGCGAGAAGCCAAAGGCCTCGCCGCCCTCCCCTGCCCCCGCTGCCCGGGCTTTGCGCGCATAACGCTTGCCGTTGGGGCTGTCCTTGCGGAAAATCAGGCCGGTTTCCACCAGCGCGCTCAAATGCCGGCGCAGCGTTGCCGGCGCCATGCCGTGCGCGCGCAGCGACAGCTGCACATTGGACGGAAACACCACCAGCCCACCCGCCTCGCTGAGCGCGCTCTGCGGATAGAACGTCAACAGCGCGTTCAAAACCACCAGCGCCCGGTCGGAAATCCCGATCAGCGCCCGCGCCTCGCATAAGGAGCGAAACAGCTTCCATTTGTCGACTGAAGCTTCTGGATCGACGTCGCTCGCCTGCGCCTGCGTTGCCAGCATGCCAAGCGACAGCGATCGCCGCCCGAAGGGCGTCGTGAATGCATTCCCCGACTGCATCGTCTTCTACCTTTCAATAGGCAAAAGAAATCCACTCGCCCAAACGACGCCAAAATGTCTTGACACTGATTCCCGGAAATGCGATTCTCAAGTTACCACACTGTGAGAAGGGCTTCCGCGACGGCAACGTTCGGGAGCTTTTTCTTTTGCGGTGTCTAGTCTCCTGTTTCCTTCCGGAATTCTTCAAACAAAGTCAGCAGCTTGCGCTCGACAAAAGCGCCGAACTGCGCGCCACTCCGTTTGTCGAAAGCTATATTAAGCGCCGCATCGGTCTCCTTGATCTTCGCCGGAGATGTTCCGTCAGGCGCAGTCCAGGCCGTCACACGCGGCTTGTCTTTGCTGATCTTGAGGAGATCAAAGATAATCTGAAAGCGAGCGTCGCTCCTGGCTGCGAGAAAATCTGCATCTTCAACGTGCTTGAGGGCCCGCATGCGCTTGGCCCTGTCCTCGACCATATCAGCGATTTCTGCCCACCGTTGCCGCCCAAAAGACGGAGCCGGGCCGATCGCTTCGATCAATGGTGATGGCACACGCCTTACCAGGGCGATCATCCGTGACAGTGCCGCTTTATCCACGCCCAGTGACGACATGATCGTCTCGCGGCCAAACCCCTTGGTTTCCAGCTTTGCCGCAAAATAGCACCGTTCAATGAACGACAAGTCCGTGCGGGCGTTGTTTTCCTGGCCCTGCGAGACGATCAGTTGCTCGTCCGTGAGATCGCGTACAACAGCTTTGACCGTCCCGCCGATCTCCTTGATGGCAGCCAGACGCCTGTGACCATAGGCAACCTGAAACCGCCCTGCCCTTTCAGGATGCGGGCGCACCAGGATCGGGACCTGCTGGCCGTGTTCACGAATCTGGTCGACCAGACCGGATTGATCCTCCGCATCAACGCCGAGACGATCAACAACGAACGAGGCATCAACCAGCGCAGGATCAAGCTCGATGATCGCCTGCCCCTCGGCAAGGCGCTTTTCAATTTCTTCCGCCCGCTGCGCCTTGGCGGATATGCCGTCCAGGGACTGGGAGATTGCACCCACGGGGCTTGCCGGGCGCAATGGACGATCAAGGCCCAGCAAAGGCCGGCCGAGCGTCGTCCTGACAGGTGCCGCAGCTTCCGGTTCAGCGGTATCGGGCGTCATTTCAAACAGGTTCTTGCGCGCCATGGGTTACTTCCTTCCCCACGTTCTACGGAGCAGTTCTTCGATTTCACCATTGACCAATGTCAGGCTTTCCAGTGCGCGATCGTAGGTGCCGCGCGTGAACAGCGAACGGTCCACTTCGTAGAGGGTCTGCTTGGTCAGGCCGGCATCGGAAATCGCCGTGGATTTCAGCATTTCATTTTCAAGAACGCGATTGCCGAAAATGGAACGCATGAAGCCCGCCATCTGGTTCTGCGGGCCATCATTCGGTTCAAAGCGCGTCACCAGATAGCGCATCCAGTCATAGTCGGTCTTGCCCCCGGCATTCTCCACCACGGCAAGCAGATCGCTGGTCATATGCAGGAACTGCGACATCGACATCACATCCAGCATCTGCGGATGAACCGTGATCAGGATGGCGGTTGCCGCACAAAGGGCCGACAGCGACAGGAAGCCCAGCTGCGGCGGGCAATCGAGGATGACCACGTCATAGGCGGATTCGATATCGGCAAGACATTCGCCAATCCGCGAGAAAAACATCGTATCGGGACGCTTGTCCGCCAGAACTTTCGGCGTTTCGTGCTCGAATTCCATCAATTCCAGATTGCCCGGAATGATGTGCAGGTTCGGCGTATAGGTTGCACGGACGATTTCGGTGATATGCCTGCGGTCGGAGCCGTAGCGGATGGCGCCGTACAACGTCTCGTTCTGATCCACATCCAGTTCCGGCTGGTGCCCGAACATGGCGGAAAGCGAAGCCTGCGGATCGAGATCGATGGCAAGCACGCGATATCCCCGCAGCGCCAGATACTGCGCCAAATGTGCGGATGTCGTCGTCTTGGCGCTTCCGCCCTTGAAGTTCATGATCGAAATGATCTGCAGCTTTTCACCGTCCCGGCGATGCCGCACATATTTGGCAGCACTCTTGCCGTTGGCATCGAGCAGACGGCGCAGTTCTTCCAGGTCATTGACGGAATAGAGCCTGCGACCATTGGGTTGCGGCGCAGGGCCATGACCATCCGCCACGATCTGGCGCAGATACCCCTCATGAATGCCAATGAAATCTGCAGCCTCGGCCGGCGTGAAAAGACGGATTGTCTTCTGCGCCGTGGGCGGGAAAATGCGCGATTGATGAGCTTGCAGCTGCCGCGCCAAATCTTCAGCGTCAGATGCGATCAACGACCGCAACGTCGTTGCGGGCACATCTGCCGGGTTCTGATCAAGCATCTCAACCTCTCATCCGCGCATTTTGGTCCAAACTTTAAAAATATGCGCTGATTACAATATGGAGAGATTCTCTTTTTGTGGCAAACTGTTTTAGGTTAACCAACAGTTAAGTGGGCTGACGCCCCAGGAAGCCACCACAGTTGTACGCGTACAACCAATTCCAGGAATGCTTGCCCGCGAATCCCGCACCGGCAGATGGTCGTCGTTGCGGATAAGTTGTACGCGTACAACGCCGGACAATCGCAACATTGCGTGATCTTCCGCAAATGAAATGGAATCACCATTCCTCGCATCATAACAGGTATCCGGCAATTCACCTCCCGTGCAAAGACAACGGAGGTGAATTGCAGTTTCATCGCATCACAGGCAGCTTTCTTGCCTGCGGCCTTGCTTATCCAATTTTATCCCATACCGGAGCCAGGCCGCTCGGGCTGACGATACGGCCGTCCGTACGCGCGAGTCCATGGATGGCCGCCATATCCGCATCACTGAGCGCAAAGTCGAAAACGGCGAAATTCTCGATCGCACGTGCCTCGCTCACGGTCTTCGACAAAGCAATCAACCCCCTCTGCTGCACCATCCAGCGCAGCACAATCTGGGCAACAGTTTTTCCTTCGCGCGCAGCAATATCCTTGAGTACGGAATCGGCAAAGACGGCGCCGTCTGCCATCGCGTAATAGCCGGTCACCGACAGGCCAGCCTTTCGCGCCGCATCGATGACGGGCTTCTGGTCGAGATAGGGATGATACTCTACCTGATTGGTCACCAGCGGTGCATCGGTCAGTGCCACCGCTTCGGCCATCAGCGCCGTATTGAAGTTGCTCACTCCGATATGGCGCACTTTGCCCTCCGCCCTCACTTCGTTCAGGGCGCCGATCTGTTCGGCAAGCGGTACTACATCATTCGGCCAATGCAGCAGCAGAAGGTCTATATAATCGGTCTTCAGTTTTTTCAGACTCTCTTCGACCGAGGCGACGAAGGCATCACGCCGATAGTTGTCAACCCAGACCTTGGTTGTCAGAAATACATCACGGCGTGCAACACCCGAATTGCGAAGACCTTCGCCGACCTCGGCTTCGTTCCCATAGATCTGCGCAGTATCGATGTGGCGGAAACCCAGTTTGAGCGCATGCGGCACCATGCGCAAAACATCGGCACCGGGCATACGGAACGTGCCAAAGCCCAGAGCGGGTATCGAGGCACCATTGGCTGAAACGGAATGCATTGTATTCTCCTGTGTTATTCCACGGTTACTGACCGACATATGGCGCAAACCCATTGCTGTTATAATGCAGTAAAATAAACTATGGTCTGTGAAATGAATTCATATGAATGGCCGAGGTGTTTGCCGTGAACAATCGCGCAGGCGAGATGGAGGTTTTCGTGGAAGCCGTGGAGCGCGGCAGTTTTACCGCCGCGGCCGAACGGCTTGGTCTGTCGCCCTCTGCCATAAGCAAGCTGATCACCCGGATCGAAGAACGTCTCGGCACGCGCCTGCTTGTTCGCTCGACGCGGGCACTGCAGCTGACGCCGGAAGGCGAGGCCTATCATCAGCGCGCGGTGCGTATCATTGCCGAAATCGAGGAGACGGAACGGCTGATGACCTCGGGCGGCGCAGCCGTTCCGCGTGGTCTGTTGCGCGTCAACTCGTCGGTGGGTTTCGGGACGCGCTGCATTGTTCCCCTGGTGCCGGCTTTCCTGGCGCGTTATCCCGATGTCGAGCTGGACCTGTCACTCTCGGATGGTGTCATCGATATCATCGAAGAGCGCGCGGATGTGGCCATCCGCACCGGCCCCATGCGCGACTCGGGTTTGAAGGCGCGCAAACTGGGCGAGAGCCGCCGCGTGATCGTGGCTGCGCCGGACTATCTGGCCAAGCACGGTGTTCCGCAGACGCCGGACGAGCTGGCACAGCACAATTGCCTGACGTTCAACTTTCGCCGCAGCATGGATGAGTGGGCTTTCCGCTACCCGGGAGAGGAGCGCATTCGCCCCGTCGCGGTGAAAGGCAACTTCAAGGCCAATAACGGATCGAGCGTGCGCCAGCTGGCGATTGCAGGACTGGGACTGGCACGCATTGGCCAGTTTCACGTGCAGAAGGATCTGGATGCTGGTACACTCGTACCGGTTCTCGATGATTATAATCCGGAAGACATGGAGTTTATCCATGCCGTCTTCGCCGGACATGAGCATATGGCTGCCCGCATTCGTGCCTTCATCGACTTTCTAGTGGAAAGTAACCCCGTGGACATGACCGTATAAGAACTATCTTGTTTTAAAATCATATAGTTAAATGGTTAACCGAAATATAGGTTCAGCCGTGTGAGAGAATATTGACGATATTTCCGAAGGGATCGCAGACATAGAAGCGGCGCACGCCCCATGGCTCATTGCTTATATCGTATGGAATCTCCAGCCCGGCTGCTTTTGCCCGCTGATAGATGATGTCGACATCATCGACCTCGATGGAAAGGGAGGGGAGGGGGGTGCCTGAACCGCCTTCGCTTGCCACACTTACTTCCGGCCTGGAGGTCACGTCAGAGGCGAATGTCAGTATCCAGCCGTGATCCATAACCACGTCGAGATCGAGCAATTCCTGATAAAACTTCCTGGCACGTTCAGGATCGGATGCCTTGAGATTTGGCACTATGCGTCGAACGGCCATCGCTTCCTCCCACGTATCGCCAGCCGCCTTCTTAGCGTTCAGCGCAGACTTGATCTATACGCCAAGTTCATTAAAAACTCTGCCCATGCGTGGCTCAACAATCGCCAAACCCGGTTTTCTCGCAGTGGCGCTGATTCTCTTCGGAGTTTCAGGATATTTGGCGATACACGCACATCGTTTCATCGTTCACGCGCAACGGGCTCAGGGGCGTGTCGTTGAAATGCTGATGGAGTCGTCCGGGAACGGCGGACCTGCTCTTTCTCGGCCATGGTCGAGTTCATGACAGCGGATGGCACCAGAATCGAATTCAAGTCGACAAGTGCTTCGTATCCACCATCCTTTGCTCGCAACGAAATCGTTACCGTCTTCTATGATCCCGATGAACCGCAATCGGCCGAGATCGATAGTTTCTTCTCCTTGTGGGGAGGGGTGGTCATCACAAGCGGGCTCTGCGTGGTCTTTGCGGGATTTACCACAGCCCTCTTTCTTCGTGTCAGTTTCGCTGGGAAAAAATCCCGACGCGAGCCCATGTCGCAAGTAAAATCATAACCGGAAAGAGCGAAGCCCCCTCGTTCCAGAGCGGGGGAGGGGACTTCATCTGCTACTCAGCTGGCGCCGTCGCCGGTTGCGTATCGGGCAGGGATGATTTCTTCTTGCCCGGGTCCTTCCAGGCGATAAGCCGGTAGAACATCGGGATGAAGAATGTCGCGATAAAGGTCGCCGCCAGCATGCCGCCGATAACGCCCGTACCGATCGCATGACGGCTTGCCGAACCGGCACCTGAACTGATGGCCAGCGGCACAACACCCAGAATGAACGCGAGGGAAGTCATGACAATTGGCCGGAAACGCAGCCGTGCGGCCTCGATGGCAGCTTCTGCCGCCGAATAGCCTTCCTGGCGTTTCATGACGGCGAATTCGACAATCAGGATGGCGTTCTTTGCCGCAAGACCGATCAGCGTCACCATGCCGATCTGGAAGTACACGTCATTGGTCAATCCGCGCAGCATAGTCGCGGCCAAGGCACCGAAAAGTGCGAAAGGCACCGCCATGATGACCGCCAGCGGCAGGCTCCATTTTTCATACTGGGCCGCCAGGATCAGGAACACCATGATGATGCCGAAAATCATCGCCTGCGAGCCTGTACCGCTCGTTGCCAACTCCTGGAAGGAGGACCCAGTCCAGGCGATCTGGAAGCCTTCGGGCAGCGTCTCCTTGGCCACTTGCTGCATGGCCTTGATAGCATCGCCCGATGTGTAACCCGGTGCCGGATTGCCGGTCACCTTGGCGGCGCTGAAGGCATTGAACCGCTCGAGCTGATCCGGACCAACAATGCGCTTGACGGTCACCAGGGCGCTGAGCGGAATCATACTGCCGGAATTGGCACGCACAAACACCTGGCGCAGGTCATCGGGCGTACGGCGGAAATCCGCTTCCGACTGCAGGTTGACCTGATAGTTACGGCCATACAGTGTGAAATCATTCACATAGAGGCTGCCGAAGGACGCCTGCATGGCATCGAAGACAGAGTTGATCGGAACATTCAGCGCCTTGGCCTTGTCGCGGTCGAGATCAAGCTGGTACTGCGGCACATTCGGATCAAACGTCGTTCTCACGCTCGTGAGTTCGGGGCGCTTGGATGCAGCCTCGACGATTTTATTTGTAGCGTCCGTGAGCTTGGCCACATCGCTCCCCGTGCGGTTCTGTACGTAAAGCTCGAAACCGCCCGTCGTACTCAATCCCTGAATGGGCGGCGGATTGAATGCCAGCACCATGGCATCCTTGATACCCGCATTCATCCCCATGATCGGGCCCGCCATATTGCGGGAATCGAGTTCCGGCGTCTTGCGTTGGCTCCAGTCCTTCAGGGTGAGGAAGGTGGTGCCGGCATTGGACTTCTGCCCGCCCGAGAGGAGATCGAAACCGGCGATGGCAAAGACGTTCTCGGCCGCAGGATGCTTCGCCAGATTCTGCGATGACTGCTCCATGGCCGCTTTCGTTCGTGTCAACGAGGCCGCCGGCGGCAGCACGGCAACGCTGAGAAGCACACCCTGGTCTTCGTCAGGAACAAGCGAGCCCGGTATCTTGTAGAACATATAGGCCGTGCCGCCGATCAGGAAGGCAAACAGCGTCAAGCCGATGGCGACCCGTTTGATCAGAAAGCGAACGCCTGACGTATAGCCTGACGCCACGCGGTCAAAAGCCCGGTTGAAGATACGGAAGGGCAGCGCCGGTTCATGATGACCCGGCTTCAGGATCAGGCCGCAGAGCGCCGGCGTCAGCGACAATGCGACAATGCCCGAGATGGTCACCGACATGGCGATGGTAACGGCGAACTGCTTGTACATGGCGCCGGCAAGCCCGCCCATGAAGGAAACAGGCACGAACACTGCGCATAGCACCAGAACGATGGCGACAACGGGTCCGGTCACCTCGCTCATCGCCTTGATCGCCGCCTCGCGCGGCGGCAGCTTTTCCGTCGACATGATGCGTTCGACGTTTTCCAGCACCACGATCGCATCGTCGACCACGATACCGATCGCCAGCACGAGACCGAACAGTGTCAGCAGGTTGATGGAGAAGCCAAGCACGTACAGGCCGGCAAATGTGCCGATGATCGAGATTGGAACGGCAATGACCGGAATAAGCGTGGCGCGCCAGTTCTGCAGGAAGATGAAGACCACCAGCACGACGAGAATGATCGCTTCGATGAAGGTGGTCACGACTTCATCGATCGACGCCTGGATGAATTTGGTGGTGTTGTAGGGGATCGAATAGTCCATGCCTGTGGGGAAGGCGGCTTTCAGCTCATCCATGCGGCTGCGCACGGCTTCCATCGTGTTGAGCGCATTGGCGCCCGGCTGCAGATAGACCGCGATGGGAATAGCAGGCGTTCCATTGAGCTTGCTGTCCACCGCATAGCTCTGCGCTCCGAGCTCCACCCGTGCCACATCACCAAGCCGCAGGGTTGCCGCGTTGGGCGACGAACGCAGGATGATGTTTTCGAACGCCTTGGCATCGGGCAGGCGACCCATTGTTGTGGCGGAATAGGTGAAGGCATTGGGCTGGGGATCAGGCTGATCACCAAATTTGCCCGCGGCGAACTGGGAATTCTGCTCGCGAATGGCCGTTGCCACATCCGTCGGGGTCAAACTGTATTGTGCCAGCTTGTCGGGGCGCAGCCAGATGCGCATGGAATAATTGGGATTGCCGAGAACCTGCGCGTCGCCGACACCCGGAATGCGCTTCAGATCGTCGACAACGTTCAGCAGCGCGTAATTGCCGATATAGGTGCGGTCATACTGGCCGCCCTCGGAAAACATCGCGACAAGGCCGAGAATGGATGTGGAGCGTTTGGCGACGGTCACGCCCTGCCGGGTCACGTCCTGCGGCAGGGTCGATGTCGCGCGCTGCACGCGATTGTTGACGTTGATCGTCGCCTGGTCAGCATTGGTTCCCAGCGCAAAGGTTACCGTCAGCTGCATCTGGCCGCTGGCCGAGTTGGTCGACTGCATGTAGAGCATGTTTTCGACGCCGTTGATCTGCTGCTCCAGCGGTGATGCAACGGTTTGGGCGATGGTTTCGGCGCTGGCGCCCGGATAATTGGCGCTGACCACCACCTGCGGTGGCGTCAGTTCCGGATACTGAGCAATCGGGAGCACCCTTATCGCGACAATGCCAGCGAGAACGATGATGATCGAAATGACGGCCGCAAAAACCGGTCGATCGATGAAGAACCGGTTCATTGGGTCACCAGCGCCTGTTTCACACTGTCAGTCGCGGACACCAGTTGTCCCGGTTTGACCTTGATGACACCTTCCGTGACCACACGGTCACCCGCGGCGAGGCCGGAAAGTACGATCCAGCCCTTGTTGACCTGCTGACCGAGATTGAGCGGCCGGACTTCCGCCTTGCCTTCATTGTTCACGATATAGACGAACTGGCCTTTGGGTCCCTGCATCAGGGCCGCTTCGGGAATGACGATTGTATCGTTCACCGTCACACCCGTCACCGTCGCGCGGACGAACTGGCCGGGAAGGAGCCGGCGATCCGGATTGTCGATGATGGCACGCACACCCAGCGTGCCCGTTTCCAGATCAAGACTGCTTGAGGTGAAATCGATGGTTCCGAGATGATTGTAAACCGTGCCGTCGCCAAAGGAGAGTTTGACCGCAAGCTTGTTGGCTTCGAGCCCCTTGGCCTTGCGCTCGTCCAGCAGACGGCGGATTTCCGCCGCTTCCGTATCGGTAAAGGAGAAGTTGATATAGACCGGATCGGTCTGCGTAATCGATGTCAGCAGGCTGGAAGCCGCATCTGTTCCAATCAGGCTGCCTTCCGAAACCTGCTCGCGTGTTGTCACACCGCTGATGGGCGCAGTCACTTTCGTATATTGCAGATTGAGTTCTGCTGTCCTGACCTGCGCCTTTGCCGCGGCAACCGCTGCAGCGTTCAAATCGCGTGTCGATACTGCCGTATCGCGCGCCGCGGTGCTCTGCACTTTCTGGTCCACCAGTGTCTGCGCTCGATCCGCATCCCGTATGGACTGGGCGTACTGAGCCTGAGCCTGCTGCAGCTGGGCCTGGACGCGGGCGAGCTCCGCTTCATAAGGCGCCGGATCGATCTCAAACAGCAGATCGCCGGCTTTCACTTCCGACCCTTCGATGAAATTCCGCTTCAGGAGAATACCGCCAACGCGGGCACGCACCTGCACGTCACGGTATGCCGTAATCCGCGCCGCATATTGGTAGGACAGGTCCACTTCCTCCGGCTGAACGGCAACCGCCGTTACTTGTGGCGGGGGAGGGGCCTTGCCGCCTGCCTGCTGGGCATTAGCCGGCAAATTGAGTGCCAGCGTCGCGCCTGCAAAAAAAACGAGACTGAGAAAACGGGTACCGAGCAAAGTCATGGGAGGGTTCGCTTGTCCGAGGAATATCTGGGTGCATGTACAAACATACATCCGTGATTGTAAATAAACGAAAGCGTGATATTGTGTCGGAAAATCGACCGGACGCGATCACGTTTGGGTTATCGAACCAGCGGTACGAATGGCCGCCATCGGATAGCTCGCTGACGATGTCCCGGCATCCCCGGAGGGATCACCCGAGCGAAGGAGGCATTATGCGCAGGACCAAAGCCGAGGCAGGAGCAACGCGGGAAGCCATTCTGGATTCCGCGGAGACTGTCTTCTTGGAACATGGTGTCAATCGGTCAACCCTGAACCAGATTGCCGAACATGCCGGCGTAACGCGCGGCGCCATCTACTTCCACTTCAAGGACAAGATCGAACTCTATCAGGAGGTCGTCGAACGCGTGCGGCTGCCACAGGACGATCTTCTCACCAAGGCAATCTATTGCGAGAACGCCAACCCTCTCGATATTGCCCTGGATGCCGGTATCTATTGTCTTGAGAATTTTGCCGGTGATCCGAGAAAACAGCGGGTTTTCACCATCATCACCCAGCGCTGCGAATACGTCGGTGAAATGGCCCAGATCCTGGAGCGGTTGCGTGCGCTCAACGACGAAGTTCATCACATGCTGTTGCGTTTGACGACACTGGCCAGGAAGCGCGGCATGCTGTCATCCGCCTGGCATCCGGACATTGCGGCGCGCGCCTTGCAAAGCACGATGTCCGGGCTGCTGTTCGAGTGGATGCGGCTCGAGAAGAATTTCGACCTGGTCGCCGCGGGGACAATGACGATGACCGCCATTGTCGACTCCTTCCGCAAGAAGGACATCCCTGTTGATGCGCCTGTCGTCAGGGTCAAGAGGCAGTTGGTGGTGTCTTGATCATCCCATTGTCTCATGCTGCTTCCCCAGATAAATGGCCCCCAAGCCTAGTATCGGTGCCGCATACGGAGTAAACAACGGCTCCCTTCCTGCGCTGTCGGTCTGCTTGGCAATCCGTATCGCTCATCAGGGCGAACACGAGAGGATTGAACAATGGCCATCAAGTTTACCGCCAAAGACCCGGCAATCACCGAAAGCCCTGCACCAGGAAAAGTTGCCAAGCCTGAAAAGCTTGAATCGGCCGCGCCTTCTTCGGAAACCGAAACCGGATCAGGCGACAGTGATCTCTTCAATGCGGCACCCAAGACGCCGGCGCGCAAACGCAAGGGCAAATAAGGCGTATGGAGGCAGGCGAGATTTTTGATTGCCAATCCTGCGGCGCCTGCTGCTGCTACTCATCCCAGTGGCCGCGATTTTCCACGGAAGACGACGCGCAGCTTGCGCTTATTCCAGCCAAATATGTTGCCAGTGATGAAAGCGGCATGCGATGTGTCGGTGTCCGTTGCTCCGCGTTGACTGGTGAAATCGGCAAGACCACCGCTTGTGGAATTTACGACGTGCGGCCCGAAGTGTGCCGCTCCTGCATGCCGGGCGATCCAGAATGCCTTATGGCACGCAAGGCCCACAATCTCTGAGTTTGAACCTCGCAACATATCCCGCATGATTTCCATCAATAAGATGTGATTCCGATGTGTCCGGATCGGTCAAAAACTTGCCCCGATTGCGGCGGTAACTCCCGCAGCCTTTCGAACTGTACTGCCTGCATCCAATTCAAACTATCCGGAGAGTCATCATGCATAGAAGCAATGTCGAGCGTGAACCGGAATATGTAAGGGAACGCACCGAAGGACCGCAAAATCTGGGACGCATTTACCTGTTGAGTCTGGCACTGTGCGCCGCGTTGATTGCCACGACCGCCGTTGGATACGAATCCGAATGGCCAGATGTCATGACGATAACCGCTTCCACGGCAAATCCAGAATTTTACCAGAGGGCAGACGGCAAGACGCCCCTGACCTTCTGCAACACCGCCGAGCACACACCAGGGGCCGATCCAAAGCCGGCATGGCGCACATTTGATATCTGATACCCGGCCGCTAGGGCCGGGCAGCGTTTATGCAGTCCACTGCGGGATGTCGTCGCGCTCGCCGATGAGCGCAAGCCCATGCGCGATCGAGAGCAGTTCGCCGCCTGTCTCGATCCGGTCCTGCGCGAAACGTTCAGTGAATATGCGTCGCACGGCTGGGACAAACGATGTCCCGCCCGTCAGGAACACTTTGTCAATTTCACCTGCCACCGTATTGGTCCGCTCAAGGACATCGTCAAGCGCGCCTTCGATACGGGCGAGATCACCGGCAATCCATCTCTCGAATTGACTGCGCTTGATGAGCTTGCGGCTGCCGCGGCCGAGCGGTTCGAAATTGAACTCAGCCTCGTCGGCGGTCGATAGCGCCATCTTGGTGGCCGACACAGCCTGATACAGCGGATAACCTTCATCGTGGTCGACAAGATCGACGAAAGTCTCAAGTTTTTCCGGCTCCAGACTGGACCGCACCAGCTTCTTCAGTTCGGAAAACTCCCGGGATGTCTTGAAGATGGACAACTGGTTCCATCGGCCGAAATTGGCATAGTAGGAGGACGGGACTTCGAGTGTCTTGTCGAAGCTCTTGAAGAAACTTCCCTTGCCGATCTGCGGAGCGACGATGCTGTCGATCATCCGGTAGTCGAAATGATCGCCGGCAATGCCGACACCGGAATAGCCGATGGGCGTTGCGCTGAGCTTTCCGCCGTGCGTCTCGAAACGAATGAGCGAATAGTCGGTCGTACCCCCGCCAAAATCCGCCACAAGAACGGTCGCATCGGCCTTAAGGTTCTGGGCAAAATAGAAAGCCGCCGCCACCGGCTCGTAGACATAGTGGATTTCAGGAAAACCGAACCGGGTGAGCGCCTCGTTGTAACGCACCGTTGCCAGGGCAGGATCCGGATTTGCTCCGGCGAAATGTACCGGCCGGCCAGTCACGATGCGTTTGACGTCCGTGGGCCAATCGTTACCGGCATAGCTCCGCAACCGGCGCACAAAAATTTCCATCAGGTCTTCAAACGAATGGCGCTTTGCAAAGACAAGCGTGCCCTGGAAGAGGGCACTCGCGGCAAATGTCTTGATCGACTGCAGAAAGCGGCATTCGCCGGGGTTATCGATGAACTGCCGGATCGCCGCATGCCCGGCCTCGACCTTCAATGCCGCCGCACCGGCAAGAGGGTCCTTCATGAAGGATAGTGCCGTGCGCATGCTATCGGCTGTGCCGGTCGCATTGGTGAAGGATAGCGAACGTGTCTTTGTCCCATCCGCCAATGCCAAAACCGTATTGGTTGTGCCAAAGTCGAAACCCAGCGCCTGAGCCATTGCCGCGCTCCTTTATGCCATGAATGTCAGAAATCGGGACAAAGCCCGTCGAATGGGCTCAGCGCGCCCAAATCAAGGACGCGCGTCATGACATAGCAAACGTGCAGACGCAAGGTGCGTTTTATTCGGACAGGCTATTCCACGCTATCTGCAGCGCTGAACGGGGCATTGTCCCGGCTGTGCGAGAGAATTTCCCGCTTGCCGACATGATTGGACGGTCCGACAAGCCCTTCCTTTTCCATGCGCTCCACCAGCGATGCAGCTCTGTTGTAGCCGATCTGCAGACGCCGCTGGATATAGGACGTGGAGCACTTCTTGTCGCGCATGACCACCTTGACCGCCTGGTCGTAGAGTTCATTTCCGTCTTCCGCCGCAACAGCTCCCTTATCGAAAACCGCTCCGCCGGTTTCCGCTTCCGGTTCTTCCTCTTCGCTCTCGTCGGCAGTGACCGTATCGAGATAATCCGGACGACCCTGCGCCTTCAAATGCGCGACCACGCGCTCGACTTCCTCGTCGGATACGAACGGGCCATGCACGCGGGAAATCCGCCCGCCGCCCGCCATGTGCAGCATATCGCCCTGACCGAGCAATTGCTCTGCACCCTGTTCGCCCAGAATCGTGCGGCTGTCGATCTTCGACGTTACCTGGAACGAAATACGGGTCGGGAAGTTCGCCTTGATCGTGCCGGTGATGACATCGACCGACGGACGCTGCGTGGCCATGATCAGATGGATACCCGCAGCACGGGCCATCTGGGCGAGGCGCTGAATGGCGCCTTCGATATCCTTGCCCGCCACCATCATCAGGTCGGCCATCTCGTCGACAATGACGACGATATAGGGCATCGGCGTCAAATCCATGACTTCCTGCTCGTGAATGGGCTCGCCCGTCCCCTTGTCGAAACCGGTCTGGACGGTGCACATCACCGTCTCGCCCTTTTCCTTGGCGAGGGCAGCGCGCGCATTGAAGCCGTCGATATTGCGCACGCCCAGCTTTGACATCTTCCGGTAACGGTCTTCCATTTCGCGTACCGCCCACTTCAGTGCCATGACCGCCTTTTTCGGGTCGGTCACAACAGGGGTAAGCAGGTGCGGAATACCGTCATAGATCGACAGTTCGAGCATTTTGGGGTCGATCATGATCAGGCGGCACTCTTCCGGCGTCAGCCGGTAAAGCAGTGACAGGATCATGGTATTGATCGCAACCGACTTGCCAGAACCCGTTGTACCGGCAACCAGCAGATGCGGCATCTTGGCGAGCTCAGCGATAACCGGCTCACCGCCAATGGTCTTGCCAAGGCAGAGCGCCAGCTTGAGCTTGGTGCTCTCGAAATCCGGCGAAGCGATCATTTCGCGGAAGTACACGGTCTCGCGCGTCGCATTCGGCAGTTCAATGCCGATGACATTGCGTCCGGGCACCACCGCCACACGGGCTGATAAGGCCGACATGGAACGGGCAATATCATCGGCAAGGCCGATAACGCGAGAGGACTTGATGCCGGGTGCCGGCTCGAATTCATACAGCGTCACCACCGGTCCTGGACGCACATGAATGATCTCGCCGCGGATGCCGAAGTCCTCAAGCACGCTTTCAAGAAGTCCGGCATTCTGTTCCAACGCTTCCTGCGTAATGATCACTTCCGCGCGTTCCGCCGGTTCCTGCAGCAACGACAGCGGCGGACGCTCATACATCTCGCCATAGGACTGTACGGCAAGCGGTGTAAGGCGGGTCGGCACGATAGCGGGCTTCTCCTGGCGCACCGTTACCTGCAGCCGTGACGGTTTTTCTTCAGCGGCCGGTTCTTCCGGCGGTAATGGTGCAGCCGGAGTAGGAGCAAGGGTCACTTCCTCTTGCACATCAACCACCGGATTCATAATCGCAGCGCTTTCCACGACCGGATCGGCCTGACGCTGGGGCGTAACGGCTGCAACGGCCGCCGGTGCAGCCGGGATTACCGGTGCGGCAGGCAAGGGAACCGGCGCTGCGGGCACTGTGGTCTCAGCGGCAGCGGCATGCGGCTGCCGGAGCTCGACAACACGGAACAGCGCGGTAATGGCATCGGGTGCGATCTTGCGTACAGCCTTCGACGCAGAGGCTGCAGGGGTAGCAACAAAGCCGCCCGAGAACTCCATCGATTCCCAGAATGCATAATCCGAGAGGTAATCCAGCGTTCCGGATTTTTGTGGAATTGGCTGCGCACCGCTTGTTTGCAGGCTTGGCCTGGCCTCACGCACAACGGGAGCGGCTGGTGCGTGCGTGACGACCGCCGGTGCATAATTTGTGACGAATGCCGGGGCCCGCGGCAAACCGGACTGCGCCGGGGCAGGGGCCTTGCGAAGAACAGTCTCGCCAGCGACCGGCTTGGGAGCCGCCGGAGCAGCAGCAGGAATCTTCGGGGTTGGCGCCGGGATGGCCGCCTTTGGCGCGGCAATCGGCCTTTCCACTTTGGGAGCAGGTGCCGGCGTTGCGCTTTCGACCCCGTTGCGGTGCTTTTGCAGAACGGTATCGGGGGTGCGTGTGAAACGCACATTGGCCGACAGGGAGAACATCCGCTTTGAAATGGGCGCCGTGGGATCCGTATCCGGCTCAAGTGTGATCGGCGCACGTGCAGGCGCGCGCATCCCACCGCTGGGCGTGGTTGAGGCAGGGGCCTCGATGGAACGTCGGGTGGAGACCGGCTCATAGGGCGAAGCAGCAGGAGTGCGCATGTTTCCCGAACCGTTTGGCACACTATTTCGAGCCGCCTGGGTCGGAGCTGGCGGTTGCACCGCCTCCGGTACAGGGGGCTTTTGTGCCACAGGCGGTTGTGCAGACGCTGGCGATTCGTGCGCATCGCCATATTCGTCTACGTAATCGTCTGACTTCATTGAGAAATTTGTTCTTGGAATACGCATGATACCTGCAAGCGAAGCGATTGGATGTTGCTCGTAAACTTGCCTAATCGAATAGAAAATGAAGGTTAATAAGTTGCTACTGATGGCTGCAAACGCTCTCCCTGTTGCCGCCTCCTGACAGGGGCAGCGACGGCCCGGATAACAAAAAAGCAGCCTGTTTGAGATCAGGCTGCTTTGTTTGTCATGTAACAGTGCGAGCCGTCAGGCGGCTTCTTCTGCAATCAGCTTGCCGAGACGGGAAATCCCGGTTTCGATTGATTCCTTGTTGGGCAAGGAGAAGTTGAGCCGAATGGTATTCTTGCCGGTCCCGTCCGCATGGAATGCAAAGCCGGGAACGAACGCCACGCGCACCTTTTGCAGCGCTTGCGCGAGGAGAGCTGCGCCGTCCATGCCTTCCGGCAAGGTGACCCAGACAAACATGCCGCCCTCCGGTTTTGTCCACGTCACGCCTGGCGGCATGAAACGGGCAAGGGCATCGAGCATATAGTCGCGGCGCTGGCGGTAGCTGTTGCGCACCTTCTCGACTTGTTTGTCGAAATCCCGGGACGCCACGTGATGGATTGTCATCTGATTGATGGTCGGGCTGTGCAGATCGGCAGCCTGTTTGATCAGGACCAGCTTGGCAATCACCGGCTGTGCAGCGCAAACCCAGCCGACACGCAAGCCGGGAGTAAGGGTCTTGGAGAAACTGCCGGAGTAGACGACACGCGTGCGGTCGATATGCCCCTCACGTTCGCAATCGAGGGCAAGCATCGACGGCACGGGTTCTCCATCGAACCGTAAGGCCTGATAGGCCGCATCTTCGATCAGCGGTATGTCGAGTTCGTGCGCCAGCTCAATCAGGCGGATGCGGCCATCCCGGCTGACCGTTTCGCCCGTCGGGTTGCAGAAATCCGCCGTCAGATAGGCAAGCTTTACATCACCGCCTGCAGCCTTTGCACTGTCGCGATAGGCGACCGGCGTCATGTTTCCCTGTTCGGGGTTGAGGCGGTCATAGCGCGGCTCATAGGCGTTGAAGGCCTGGAGGGCACCAAGATAGGTGGGCCAGGTCGTGAGCACCGTATCGCCGGGTGATATGAACAGCTTGCCGAGGTAGTCCAGTGCCTGTTGCGAGCCCGTGGTGATGATGATGTTGTCGATCGTGCAGGGCACGCCGAGCGACGCCATGTGCTGCACCAGCCATTCGCGCAGCGGGCGATATCCCTCGCTCACGGAATATTGCAGCGCGACGTCAGCATTCTGGCTGAGAACAGCCTCATAGGCTTCCCGTATCGCTTCCTTGGGAAAAAGGGCGGGGTCCGGAATACCGCCGGCAAAGGAAATGATGTCTGGCTGATCAAGCAGTTTCAGCAGTTCGCGTATTTCGGATGCACGCATGTTTTTCGTGCGTGTTGCGTACAGAGCATCCCACTCGCCCATTGTTTCCTCCCGTTTGTTCGCAGGCGCATAGCACCGTAAAACACCAGATATGTCAACAATACTGACATATCTGGTGCCGTTATTTTGCAAGGCTTTTTGACCGTACCAATCAAGATGCGGTGAGGGCGGGCAAAGCCAGCCGCTGCGCAATCCTATTCGCCGGGAGCCTTGACCATTTTCGTGTGACCGCTGATGTCGGCCCCAGCCGATTGTGAAAAGCGGAGATTCCAGATCGTCGCGGTGAGGGAGATTGCCGTTACAACAAGAAACGCCGCCGAGAAGTCGCCAAGTTCCGGTGTCGCATGGCTTCGAATCAGCATTGAACCCGAAAGGGCCAATGCGCCGACACAGATACCGAGCGACAACATGAGCTGTTGGAATGTCGTATAGAAACTGGTCGCAGAACTCATGCGTTCCCGTCCGATCTCATCATAGGCAATCGTGTTGTAGGCAGTGAACTGGAACGACATGAAGAACCCGCAGCAAAGCAGAACAGCAAAGATGAGGGGCAGGGGCCAGTCCGGCCGGAAGGCTGCACAAAGGGCGTAACCAAACGTCGCAATGAGGCCATTGACGATAAGGCTGGCGCGGAAACCGAAGCGCCGCAGGATTTTCGGTGCAACAGCCTTCATCATCATGGAGCCCAGTGCCGTGGCGACAACGATGCCGCCCGCGCGCGCCGCAGAAAATCCGAAGCCGAGCTGCAGCATCAGAGGCAGCAGGAACGGCTGTGCCCCCTGGGTGATGCGGGTCAGCGAGCCGGCGATGACGGATGTGCTGAAGCTGCTGACGCGCATAAGCGAGAAATCGAGAATGGGCGAGGGATGCCGCTTGGCATGTGCGAGATAACCCGCACCGAAAGCCATCCCCACAGCGACAAGAACGGCTGCCAGTTCACCTTCACCCGGGCGGCTTGCCATTTCGAAACCGAAAAGGAGAGAGCCGAGTGAAATGCCGGAAAGGAAAAGGCCGAGAAAATCGAAGGGACCGTCGGACACCCCCTTCACCTCTTCGATGAAGCGCCTGACAAGAATGAAACCAATGCAGCCGATCGGCACATTGATATAGAAAATCCAGCGCCAGTCGAAATAGGTGACAATCAGCCCGCCCACGGGCGGCCCGAGAATGGGGCCGACAAGCGCGGGAACCAGCAGCCAGGACATGGCCGAAACAAGATCCTTGCGCGCGACGCTGCGCATCAGCACGAGGCGGCCGACCGGCATCATCATCGCACCGCCAAGGCCCTGAATGATGCGCGCGAGAACGAGAAAGCGCAGATCCGGGGCCTGCGCACAGAGGATCGAACCAAAGACGAAAACCGCGATCGCCGCGCTGAAAACGGTGCGGGATCCGAACCGGTCGGCAATCTTGCCGCTCGCGGGGATGAAGATGGCGAGACTGAGGAGATAGGAGGTGAGCGCCAGGCTCATGGCAGGTGGCTGAACGCCAAAATCGCGTGCCATGGTCGGCAACGCCGTTGCCAGCACCGTCGCGTCGAGCTGTTCCATGAACATGGCGCTGGCAATGATAAGCGCTATGGTGCGGAAGTTCGGACCTGTTGTTTTGTTGTCAGGCGTTTGGATCGTTCGTGGCCGGGCCTGGGAGGCCTGACTGATTTGGTCCGACATGGTCGGGTTCGCTCTCGGTAGCGCGTACACATCGGAAAGAAAATGTCGCGGATTTGCAAACGGCGGCTGGCCGTGGGGAAACGACCACCGATATAAACCCGCGATTATGTGATATCCATATACAATCTCGTGATTCATTGTACCTGGTACAAAATAATCGTCCGAAATAGAGCGCGCATCTTGGAAGCAAGCCTGAACGGACTGTGCACTTCGAGATAGAACCCACCCCGGCTACATATAAAGATCGCATAATCTATCTTATGGAACTCAAATCATCCTTGGTGAATGAAGGGCGCGTAGCTTGCCGGATCAACCATAGCGGGACGCCGGTCCAAAGCGAGTGTGCTGATCCGTTTCGGCGCGCGCGCGATGACCTTGCCTGCCTTGATGACGGCAAGCCGCGTTGCCTTGAGGCGGATTGCTTCGATTGCATCGGCAGCCTGCAGCAGCACCATGTCCGCCTTGCAGCCGACGTCGAGGCCGTAATTTTCCAGATTGAGAATCTTGGCAGGCTCGGTAGTAACCGCGGCAAAACATTGGCGCATGGCGCTGCGGCTCGTCATCTGCGCCACGTGTAGACCCATGCTGGCAACATCAAGCATGTCAGCCTGGCCGAGTGAATACCAGGGGTCCATCACGCAATCATGGCCGAAGGCAACGGTAACGCCATGGGCCAGAAGCTCCGGCACGCGGGTCATGCCCCGACGCTTCGGATAGGTGTCGTGACGCCCCTGGATGCCGATATTGATCAGCGGATTGGCAATCGCCGCCACGCCAGCCTCGGCAATCAGCGGTAAAAGCTTGCTGACGTAGTAATTGTCCATCGAGTGCATCGAGGTCAGATGCGACCCCGTCGAACGGCCGCCAAGACCGAGGCGCCGGGTTTCATAGGCCAGTGTTTCGATATGCCGTGACAACGGATCATCGGTCTCGTCACAGTGCAGATCGACCATCAGGCCGCGATCCGCCGCAATCTCGCAGAGCGCTTTGACGCTCGCTGCGCCATCGGCCATGGTGCGCTCGAAATGCGGAATGCCGCCAACCACATCGACGCCAAGATCAAGCGCACGCTTGAGCAGGTCGACCGCACCCGGATAGCGGTAATAGCCATCCTGCGGGAAAGCCACCAGTTGTAGGTCGATATAGGGCGCCACCTGTCTTTTGACGTCGAGCAGCGCTTCAACGCCCAGCAGGCGCTCGTCGCAGATGTCCACATGGGTCCGGATCGCCAGCAGCCCCTGTGTGACCGCCAGATCGCAATAGCGCAGGGCGCGCTCGATCACAGCTTCATGGGTGAGAAGCGGTTTCAATTCGCCCCATATCTGGATTCCATCGAGCAGCAACCCGCTTTCATTGAGACGCGGCTGGCCGAGCGACAGCGTTGCATCCATATGAAAGTGACTATCGACAAAGGGGGGCGAAACCAGAAGACCGCCGGCATCGATCGTCTCCCCCGCCTCCCCGCCGAGATTGACGCCGACCGCAACAATGCGGCCGGATTGCACACCAATATCGAGACCTGTACGGCCGTCAGGCAAGGTTGCGTTGATAACTTTCAGATCGAACATGAAACCTCTTTGACTGCTTTGCCAATTGCACTGCCTCTACTTTAACAGGCAAACACCGGATAGCTGCAACGGGCAAACAGCACTGCAGGAAACTGCGATTGACACCCGCGCATTCAACTCACGTTAGTTATTGAAGGACAACGGATTATCCCCATTCTCATGGATTAATGATATAGTAGGGATAATCCCTTGAATATCAACTTTCTAATTTAGTTTTACCAGTGTATTATCCCTCCCACTGCCAATAATGCAATATTTGGGGATAAAATGAGTAAATTCAGAGAATTATCTTCAGATCAAATACGCCAGCTCATTGATACGGAACAGGCCTATGATGTCTACCGGACCAGTCTGAAGGAGTATGAACAGCGTTTTTCCGGGTCAATGTCGTGGAAGAAAAGCACGAACGACAAGGATTATCTCTACAAGAAGACACAGGGCATCTGGAAATCCCTCGGACCCCGCTCCGCCGAAACGGAAGCGATCTTCGGGCAGTTTCATACGGGGCGTGAAAGTGCCAAGACCCGCGTTTCCCGTCTGGCAAAGCGGCTGGATGAGCTCGCCCCCGTCAACCGTGCCATGGCTTTGGGCCGGGTACCGCTTCTGACAGCACGCATCATCCGCGCGCTCGGAAAATCCGGATTGATCGGCACGGCGGTCGATGTCGTCGGCACAAATGCGCTCTTTGCCTATGAACGCATGGCCGGTGTCCAGATTACCGGCGGGCTTTTATCGACGCAGGATGTCGACCTGCTGTTCGACTCCCGGTTCAGCCTGCGGCTGATCAGCAAGGATTTTTCCCACAAGGGTTTGATCGGGCTTTTGCAAAAAATCGACCATTCGTTTGCACCGCTGGCGAAAAATGGGTATCGCGCCGCCAATCGCGACGGCTTTCTCGTCGATCTGATCAAGCCAACGCCAAAGGACCGCATGTCGACGCGGGAGAATGCACGCTTCAGCGCCGATGACGAGGATTTGCAGGCAATCGAAATCGAAGGCCTGACATGGCTGGTCAACAGTCCGAAAATCTCGACTGTCGTCATCGATGAAAAAGGCTACCCGCTGGACTATACCTGCCCCGATCCGCGTGCCTTTGCCCTGCACAAGCTGTGGCTGTCGCGCCGCAGCGACCGCGATGCCGCCAAACGTATACGCGATGAACTGCAGGCAAAAACCGTTGCCGGATTGATCCGGGCAAGACTGCCGCACCTGTCCTTCGAGGCGAATGACCTGCAGGCACTCCCCCTGGCGTTGCGGCAGCTGGCACCGGAACTTGAGCCGATGCCCGATGGCGATGTCGGCGAAGCTCTGAGCTTGACGCCAAATTGGTAAAAAAAGCCCCTCCCGGATGATCCGGAAGGGGAACTCTATTTTAGCTGTAGGCCTGCATGGGCGGGCAGGCGCAGACGAGATTGCGATCTCCGGCGACGTTGTCGATGCGCGACACCGGCGGCCAGTACTTCGGGTTCTCTTCGCTCTCGCCTGCCGGCAGGCTGGCTTCCTTACGGGTGTAAGGATGCGACCAGTCATCGGCCAGCACATCACCGGATGGGTGCGGTGCATTGACGAGCGGGTTGTCGTCACGCGGCCAGACGCCACTGGCAACCTTCTCCGCTTCCCCGGCAATGAGGATCATCGCATCACAGAAGCGGTCGATCTCGCGCTTGGATTCCGATTCCGTCGGCTCGACCATCAGCGTACCGGCAATCGGCCAGGACATGGTCGGGGCGTGGAAGCCGTAATCGATGAGGCGCTTGGCGATATCTTCGACGCTGATCCCGGCACTGTCCTTCAGCACACGGGTATCGAGAATGCACTCATGCGCCACACGGCCGTTCTGTCCCGTGAACAGCACGGGATAGTGGCCCTTCAGCCGCTCCGCGATGTAGTTGGCGTTGAGAATAGCCATCTCGGTTGCACGCTTGAGGCCCGCCCCGCCCATCATGCGGATATACATCCACGTGATGGGAAGAATGGATGCGCTGCCGAATGGAGCCGCTGAAACCGCGTGCTGCGATCCCTTGGCCACATGGCCGGGCAGGAAGGGAGCAAGATGCTTCTTCACGCCGATCGGACCAACACCCGGCCCGCCGCCGCCATGGGGAATGCAGAAGGTCTTGTGCAGGTTCATATGGCAGACATCGGCACCGATATCGCCGGGACGGGCAAGCCCGACCAGCGCATTGAGGTTGGCGCCATCGAAATAGACCTGGCCACCATGCTGATGAATGACCGTGCAGATATCCTTGACGCCTTCTTCGAACACACCATGGGTCGATGGATAGGTGATCATCAGCGCTGCGAGATTGGCACTGTGCTGGTCGGCTTTTGCCTTGAGGTCCTCAAGATCGATATCGCCAGCCTCTTCGCATGCCACGACCACCACCCGCATGCCCGCCATATGGGCACTGGCTGGATTGGTGCCATGCGCCGATTCCGGGATGAGGCAGATATCACGATGCGCATCGCCCCGATCCAGATGATAGCGGCGAATGGCCAGGAGACCGGCATATTCACCCTGGCTGCCGGCATTGGGCTGCAGTGAAACCGCATCAAAGCCGGTGATCTCGGACAACCAGGCTTCCAGATCGTCAGTCATCGCCTTGTAGCCAAGCGCATGGCCCGCAGGAGCGAATGGATGCACATTGGCAACGCTGTTCCAGCTGACCGGCAGCATTTCAGCGGCTGCGTTGAGCTTCATTGTGCACGAGCCGAGCGGGATCATGGCGCGGTCGAGCGCAAGGTCCTTGTCCGCCAGACGGCGCAAGAAACGCATCATCTCGGTTTCCGAGCGCTGCTGGTGGAAAACGGCCTGGGTCATGAAACCCTCGGCCTGCCTTTCGCCGGGCAATGTAGCCTTTGCTTCCGCAGGCAGATCGGCACCGAAAAGTGCAGAGAGTGCCTTCAGGTCATCTTCCGATGTCGTTTCATCCACCGTGATGCCGAGCCGGTCCTGATCGACAATGCGCAGCAGACGTCCGCCCTTTTCAGCCTCCGCAGCAATGGAGGCGGCTTTGCCGGGAACAGTGGCCGTAACCGTATCGAAGAAATGCGATCCGGCGATGGAAAGGCCCGCCCCTGTCAGCGCAGCGGCCAAACGGGCCGCCTGGGCATGCACGCGGCGGGCGATGGCCTGAAGCCCCTGCGGACCATGCCAGATGGCGTAGGACACCGCCATATTGGCCAGCAGTGCCTGCGCGGTACAGATGTTTGATGTCGCCTTGTCGCGGCGGATATGCTGCTCGCGCGTCTGCAGGGCAAGGCGATAGCCGGCACGTCCCTTGCTGTCGACGGACTGGCCAACCAGACGGCCAGGTATAAGCCGGGTCAGCGTTTCGCTGACGGCGAGATAGGCGGCGTGCGGGCCGCCATAACCGATCGGCACACCAAAGCGCTGCATGGAACCGGCAGCAATATCGACGCCGGCCTTGGCAGGCGGGGCGGTGATTGTCAGGGCCAGCGGATCGGCCACGGCGATTACCAGCGCACCAGCGGCCTTGGCCGCCTGAATGATCGAAGCATGGTCACCATAGACACCGAACGTGTCCGGCCACGGAACAATGATCGCTGCAACGCTGGCATCGATCTCGCCTTCATCCACGGTCATGCCCAGCGGCTCGGCGCGAGTCTTGACCACATCGACTGTCTGCGGATGCAGGGCACCGGTGATCGCGATGCGGGTGCGCTTCTCGCGATGATGGCGATAGGCAATGCCGACGGCTTCTGCAACGGCCGTCGCCTCGTCCAGAAGCGAAGCGGATGCGACGGGCAGACCGGTCAGCTCCGTCACCAGCGTCTGGAAGTGGAACAGCAGTTCAAGGCGACCCTGGCTGATTTCCGACTGATACGGCGTATAGGCAGTATACCAGGCCGGGTTTTCAAACAGATTACGCAGGATAACCGCGGGCACGTGGGTGCCGTGATAACCCTGACCGATAAAGCTCTTGTGGGTCTTGTTCTGGCTCATCTTGGCGGCAAGCTCGGCCAAAGCTTCCGACTCATTGACGGCCGCAGGAATGTCGAGCGGCCGTTCAAGCCGGATGGATTTTGGCACAGCCTGCGCAATCAAAGTTTCCAGCGACGGAATGCCAAGAGCCGCCAGCATGGCGCGGGAGCCTTGTATGCTCGGACCGATATGACGGTCAGCGAACGGGAATATGGTGTCTTTCATCATCATGCCTTCAGCCAATGATTGCTTTGTAGCCTGCCTCGTCGAGAAGGCCGGTCAGCTGATCCGGATTGGACAGCTTCATCTTCCATAGCCAGCCGTCGCTTGCGGCGGCCGAGTTGACCAGCGACGGATCGCTTGCAGTTGCTTCGTTCACTTCCGTCACTTCACCGTCCAGCGGCGCATAGACGTCCGATGCCGCTTTGACGGATTCAACGACAACCGTGGCATCGCCTTTGGACAAGGACTGACCGACATCCGGCAACTGGACAAAAACCAGATCGCCGAGCTGATCCTGCGCGTGATCGGTAATGCCGACCGTCGCAATGTCATTCTCGACGCTGACCCATTCGTGATCTTCGGTAAAGTAAGTGGCTGCCATCTCAATTATCCTTTGTGGTAGCGATGTGGAGTGAAGGGAAGTGAATGAATATCGACCGGGACGCGGTTACCCCGCACCTCGGCGAAAACCTTGGAGCCCAGCGCGGACAGCTCTTTGCTGACGTACCCCATGGCAACAGGGAAACCTGCCGATGGTCCGAAACCGCCCGACGTGACCAATCCGACCTTGTTGCCATCGGCATCAAAGAGTTCGGCATCGGTGCGCACTGGCTGCCGGCCATCGGGCTTCAGGCCGACGCGCTTCTTGGCCGATCCTGTTGCGATCTTGGCGAGAAGCGCCGCAGCGCCGATAAAGCCAGCTGTCTCACGCACCGGCTTGGCAATGGCCCAGAGCAGTCCGGCATCCACCGGATCATAATCCGGCGTTATGTCATGGCCGTGCAGGCACAGACCCGCTTCAAGGCGCAGACTGTCGCGGGCAGCAAGCCCGATCCAGGCGACACGCTCGTCGGCGAAAAGCTTTTCGACAAGCACACGGGCATCGGCTTCCGGCAGGCCGATCTCAAAACCGTCCTCGCCGGTATAGCCGGAGCGGCTCATGAACCAGCCCGGCTTCGGCTCAAATCCGTTCATGAAAGCAAGGTCAGTTCCGGCAATACCGGCATCCCGCAACACATTCACGGCCTGCGGCCCCTGGATGGCCAGGAACACACGATCCAGCGCATCGATCTTGCAGTCGAAATCCTTGGCGACACCGCGCAGATGCGCTTCGTCAGCCGCGGCATTTCCGGCATTGGCAACGACCATGAAATGCTCATCCCCGAGGCGGGTGACGATCAGGTCATCGAGAATGCCTGCCTTGTCATCGAGAAAGAAGGTGTATTTCGACTGACCCGCCTGAAGCGCAGACGCATCCAGCGGACATGCGCGTGACAGCAGTGCCGCGGACTGTGGTCCGGCGACATCAAAGAGCTGCATATGCGAAATGTCGAAAAGCCCGGCCTTCTCGCGCGTGTGAAGATGTTCCTTCATCACACCGAGCGGATAGGTGATCGGCATCGACCAGCCGGCAAAACCGCCAAAGCGCGCATTGGCGGCCTTGTGCAGATCGTCAAGCGGCAATTGTTTCAGATTATCTTCCGTGCCCATTTTTACTCCAGAGACGTGCAAAGACCTCCGCCACACGACGGAACATTTCTTTGCCCCTCTGTCGGAAGCCTGAGAGACTCGCTCAATCAGGACCCCTGACTGAACTTACACCTTCGGCGCGGAGTTTCCCCCGACTTTCCAGAGTTGCCTTCCCGGTTTGCGGTTCCTGGTACCTGAGAGATTTCGGGCGATTTCCCCTTCGGTGGCCTGCACATTTCCATGCACGACACTCTCCCGCAAACTGACAGGGCCGAAGCCCTCGACAGGCTGGACCATAGCGCAACGGCCTCTGCCTGTCATCGTGCAAATGGCCGATTTGCCGCTTTGTGGACAGAAATTGTCTGAATGAGGATACTTCCACTGGGAGCGCCCGATGTCAGCGGGTCAGGGCCATCACCCCGAGCGCCTGCCCCCTGCCCTTGACGCCATGCATTCCAAGGTAATTTGCCTTGATTTCATTGGAGAAACTCATCCTCTGCGCCAATTCGCTGGAGATCAAAACCGGCGTGGCCAATGTGCGGCAGAGGCTTTCCAGCCGCGCCGTGGTGTTCACCGTATCGCCGAAATAGGTGATCTTGTGGTGATCCACCCCGATCTCCGCCGTGATGATCGGGCCGCCATGCAAGGCCGCACGCAGGCGCGGCACCCTTCCGAATCGCTCAAGCCATTGATTTGCATTCTTTTCGATGCTGTCCAGAATATCGAAGACACAGCGGGCGCAACTCGCATCCTTGATGCCGCGCTCAATGGGCCATGTGATGATGGCCGCATCCCCGACATAATCGTCAATGGCTCCGCCGTGACGCCGGACAGGTTCGGCAAAGGCGGCAAAGAGCGCGCCGAGAAACTGCTGGGCCCGCAGATCGCCATGTTCTTCAGCAAACGAAGTCGACCCGACAAGATCGATGAAAAGAAACACCCGCTCTTCGGCCACAGGCTGGCGGTACCGGCTCATCAGAAGGCTGGCAAAAATGTCGCGGCCGAGAAGATCGCGCACCCGCAGGATGAAAATCATGACGGTCAGGACGGCAAGCGTGTAGAGCAGCACCTGCGGTGACAGCGTTGCCGCGCGCCAGAAAGGACCGTCAATCCAGCCGAAGCTCCACAGCGTTATCCCACAAACGGCATTGCCGATGCTGATCAGCACATAATCGGCTATCAATGCGGCGACGAGAAACCCCGCCGTCGGCAATGTGTTGATCCAGGCACGCAATTTCGGAAAGATGAGGCCGCGTTCGAACGCCAGGATCGGCACACAGATGGAGAGGGCAAACACGGCCCCTAAAAAATATCCCTGCCTATAGACCAGCCAACTATAGAGATAGCCGCTTGCCGCGACTGCGCTGAGAAGGAATACCCACAATCCCACTGAATTTCTGCGCATATTCCCGTTCCGATCCATTTCAAACCTTCAGGGCCGGCCTCAATGCCGCGTCCCTCCGTGATTTCATTTATGCGCCGAACGATATTATCCAACCAACAGATATCCGCGATCTCGCGATATCCATCTGGAGAATTACACCAAGGATCATCCCATCAGACTCACTGCCGCGCAAATTGTCCATCGGATACGGTCAATTTAAGGCTCCAGATTGTTGGAAAATGACCATTGCTGAACAGGAGATCAACGATAAACTTCGTGCCCTGCATCCAAGCCACCAGGTTAATCCACGCCGTCAGCGCGAGGAATATTAATACAGTTTGCCCGCTGATTTTTAGCAAAGCGTTCTTTGACGGGTCTCCAAATCCGATAAAATCTGACTGCCTCTGAAAACGGAGTCCGCGCTGCCTGTGGCGACGCGTGGCTTCAATCACATGGAGGCTATACCCTAACATGGGCTACGCATTGAGTTTGCTCGATAAAAGTCCGATCCACGATGGCGAAACGGCCAGCACGGCGCTGAAGCGGACAGTCGCGCTGGCCCGCCAGGCGGAACAGTGGGGCTTCCACCGGTTCTGGGTGGCCGAACACCACGATGCGCCGACATTGGCAAGCTCATCGCCGGAAGTGCTGATCGCCTTCCTGCTGGCCAATACGGCGCGCATCCGCGTCGGCTCCGGCGGGGTCATGCTGCAGCACTACAGCCCCTACAAGGTGGCCGAAAATTTCAATGTCCTGGCTGCACTGGGGCCCGGCCGCGTCGATCTCGGCGTGGGCAAGGCTCCCGGCGGACTGCCGTTTTCGACGCGCGCCCTGCAGGGCGTTGTCCCGCGGACGCAGAAGCAGGATTTTTCCGCCCAGCTCACCCAGCTCAGCGCCTTTCTCGACAAAGGGTTGCCTGCGGATGACCCGCTTGCCGGCGTTCAGGCAACACCGCGTCCTGCCGTCGCCGCCAACCGCTTCCTGCTTGGCGCTAGTGTCGACAGCGCACTGCTTGCCGCCTCCCAGGGTTGGGACTTTGTCTTCGCCAGCCACCTCAACGGCGACGAAACGATCCTGCAGCAGACATTGGAGGCGTATCGGAAGGCAGCGCCCGGCCGTGCGCCTCTCCTTGCCGTGGGGATCGTGGCGGCCGAGACGGATGCGGAGGCTGACCGGCTGGCCGGCAATATCCAGCATTTCAAGGTGCACGTGGACAATGGCCAGAGCGTCACCGTCGGCAGCGTGGAACAGGCCGAAGAATATGCGCGCCAGGCAGGTGCTGCCAATTACCGGATCGAGGGGAAGACGCCCAATGTCCTGCGCGGCGCGGCCGGCACGGTTTCAGACCAGCTCGACCGGCTGCATGACCGATATGGCATCGGCGAATTCATCATCGACACCCCCATCAATGACGCTGCGAAGCGCCTCAGATCCATCGAACTTCTGGCTCAGGCGCAATTCGCCGCTGCCGCATGATCAAGGAGATTGAACAATGTCCAAGCGACCCATTCCGTTCGGTGTGATGCTGCAGGGTGCCGGCGGCCACATGAATTCCTGGAAACACCCGAGTTCACCTGTTGATGCCAGCGTCAATTTCGATTTCTTTGTCCGCAATGCCCGCAAAGCCGAGGAGGCAGGTATTGCCTTTGCCTTCGTCGCTGACGGGCTCTACATCAACGAAAAATCCATCCCGCATTTTCTCAACCGTTTCGAACCGATTGCCATTCTGTCCGCGCTGGCCGCGACAACCTCGAAACTCGGTCTCGTCGGCACGGTCTCGACCTCCTACAGCGATCCCTTCACCGTTGCCCGGCAGTTCGGCTCGATCGACAAGATCAGCAACGGCCGCGCCGGCTGGAACGCCGTCACATCGCCGCTTGAAGGCTCGGCCAAGAATTACGGCCGCGACCATCCCGACCATGCCCTGCGCTATGAGATAGCGGACGAACATCTCGAAGTGGTCAAGGGCTTGTGGGACTCATGGGACGATGACGCCTTTGTCCGCAACCGCGAAACGGGCCAGTTCTTCGACAAGACCAAGCTGCATCGCCTGAACCATCATGGCCGGTTCTTTAACTCGGAGGGCCCGCTGAATATCAGCCGTTCCGAACAGGGGCAGCCGGTCATTTTCCAGGCCGGATCGTCCGACGACGGTATCGACCTCGCCGGCAAGCATGCGGACGGCGTGTTCACCAACCACGTGCCGATCGAGGAGGCGCAAGCCTTCTATCGCCGGGTTAAACAAAGCGCGGTCGCGCACGGCCGCAAGCCGGGCGATGTCCTGATTTTCCCCGGCGTTGCGCCGATCGTCGGTGCAACGGATGAAGAAGCGGAGGCAAAGTATCGCATCATCCGCGATCTCGTGACCGTTGACGAAGCGCTTGCCTATCTCGGGCGCTTCTTCGATCATCACGATTTCAGCGCCTATCCCATTGATGCGCCGTTCCCGGAACTCGGCGATATCGGCAAGAACAATTTCCGCTCCACCACGGACCGCATCAAGCGCAACGCCAGGGAAAAAGGCCAGACCTTGCGCGAGGTTGCGCTGGAAGTCACGACGCCGCGCAATGCCTTCACCGGTACACCGCAGAAGATCGCCGACGAACTCGTCCGCTGGGTCGAAACCGAAGCGGCCGACGGGTTCATTCTCGGCTTCCAGATCCTGACCGAAGGGCTTGAGGACTTTACGCGTGACGTGCTGCCGCTGCTCAAGGAGCGCGGCTATCACAACAGGGTGCTTCCCGGCACGACATTGCGCGAAAACCTCGGCCTGCCCTTCCGCGAAAGCCGCTACACCGAGGCCCATCAGGCCACGAAGGAACCCATCAAAGAGACGGCACTCTGATGGGCCGGCCGGCGGATCCGGTTGAGGAAAGAATCAGCAACTATCTCGATGAGATGGTCGCTCTTCGCCACGACCTGCACCAGAATCCCGAACTGGGTTACAACGAGCACCGCACCAGCGCGCTCGTTGCCGGCCGATTGCGCGACTGGGGCTATCAGGTCACCGAGGGCATCGGCAAAACCGGTGTCGTCGGAACCCTGCAGAACGGCAACGGCCCCAACCGGCTTGGCATTCGCGCCGATATGGATGCCCTGCCGATCGTCGAAGCGACGGGGCTGCCCTATGCCAGCACCATACCCGGAAAAATGCATGCCTGCGGCCATGACGGGCACACCACCATTCTTCTGACCAGCGCCCGCTATCTCGCCGAAACGCGTGACTTCTCCGGCACCCTCAACGTCATCTTCCAGCCGGCCGAGGAAGGCGGTGCCGGGGCCCGCAGCATGGTTCGCGATGGCCTGTTCGAGCGCTTTCCCTGCGATGCCGTCTTCGGCCTGCACAACTGGCCAGGTGTTCCCACCGGCCAGTTCGGGTTCATCACCGGCCCGGCGATGGCCTCGGTCGACAAGGTCACGGTCCGTATCATCGGCAAGGGCGGCCACGGCGCCCGTCCCCAGGAAACCATTGATCCCGTCGTCGCCAGCGCCTCCTTCATCATGGCGCTGCAAAGCATTGTCGCCCGCAATATCGATCCGCTCGACGCCGCGGTGATCACGGTCGGCACCATCCACGCAGGCATCGCTCCCAATGTCATTCCCGATAGTGTCGAGCTGGAACTGACGGTGCGCACTTTCCGCAAGGAGGTGCGGGAAGCCATCAAGTCCCGCCTCACCACGCTGGCAAAAGCGCAAGCCGAAAGTTATGGCGCTGTCGCCGAGGTGGCATATCCCAGCGGCTATCCTGTGCTGGTCAACCATGCCGATGAAACGGCGTTCGCCAGAAACGTGGCGCTCGAACACTTCGGCGACGCGCGGATCGAGAAGGATTTCCGGCCAATTTCCGCCAGCGAGGATTTTGCCTTCATGCTGCAGGAAACACCGGGAAGCTATCTTTTCCTCGGCAATGGCGACAGCGCTCCGCTGCACAGTCCGCTCTACAATTTCAATGACGAGATCCTGCCATCAGCCGCCCGTTACTGGGTGAAGCTGACCGAAACCTATCTCGCCAGGAATCCCTCCGACAGGCCCATCTGACAAGAACGCGAGACAATCATGACTGATGTTTTTGTTTACACGACCCCGAACGATGAACGCTCACAGCCGTTGATCGAGGCTCTGATCATCGAATACGAAACGCGCTATGGCAACTTTTATGGTGAACCGGCGCGCAACGAATTGAGTCGCTACCCGGCCGAGCTTTTCGCCGCGCCGGACGGTGCCTTTCTGCTCCTGATCCGCGACGGGCAAACCATCGGCGGCGGCGCATTCAAACGCTATGACGAGCAGACAGCCGAACTCAAACGCATCTGGACCCATGCGGATTTGCGCCAGCAGGGCCTTGCGCGCAAGGTTGTGACCGAACTTGAAGAGCAGGCTGCGCGCCAGGGCTATACGCGGATTTACCTGACCACCGGCTTCCGCCAGCCTGAAGCAAAAGAACTGTATCTGCGTTCGGGATATACCGCTCTTTTCGATGTCAATGCCGATCCGGAAGTCTATCGGCACCTGCCCTTCGAGAAGGATATCAGTGCATTGGCAGCACAGTTGTCCAAGGTTCCCGCTTCTGTTTCGTCAGACCGTGATCTTCTGCGTCAGGCCGGGTGACTTCACCGGTATCGGGATTGCCCGGACCTTGGGATTTCATGCTCAATAAACCCGGTTCTTTGCAACAATGCTTCTCTAACCCCTTTGATTTCGCAGTCCGTCGTCTTTGACTGTTTCGCTTAAACACTACTAAATCAGTCGAGTAAAATACGAGCCCGCAGAAGATTTTCCGATACGGACTCGCTCGACTGAAAAGTGTTGCACAGGGGAATTTGCAAGCATGGCGATTACAGCAGACTATTCGGCTACACATTCCGTCCAGCCGCCCGCCGCCACAACCGAGGATTACACCCACTACAGGATTGTGAAGGCGAAATACCCGGCACGTTTCGTCGGAACATTGTTTGCCGCGCTGATCATTGCTGTCACGCTTCAATCCATTCTGACCAATCCAAAATGGGGATGGAACGTTTTTGCCGAATGGTTCTTCTCGGCTCCCGTTTTGGCTGGCCTGGCGCGCACGCTCCTGCTCACCGTACTCGCAACCATTCTCGGCTTCGCGCTGGGAACAGCGCTTGCACTGGCCCGCGTGTCGAAATCGCCCCTTCTGTCGGGTCTGTCCTGGGCCTATATCTGGCTTCTGCGCTCGATCCCGCTGATCGTGCTGCTCCTGATCCTCAACAATCTCGGCTATCTCTATGCGACGGTGCGCATTGGCGTGCCCTACACGGATATTCTCTTTGCCGAATATCCGACCATCTCGATCCTCAGCCCTTTTGCAGCGGCGCTCATCGGTCTCAGCCTCAATCAGGCAGCCTTCTCCTCTGAAATCATCCGCGGGGGTATCCTGTCCGTCGACCAAGGCCAGCTTGAAGCCGCGGCCGCGCTCGGCCTGCCCCGGCGCCGGCAGGCTTTCCGCATCGTCCTGCCGCAAGCCATGCGCACCATTCTTCCCACCGGATTCAACGAGATCATCGGCTTGGCCAAAGGCACATCCATGGTCTACGTGCTGGCCCTGCCGGAGCTCTTCTACACGGTTCAGGTGATCTATCGCCGCAATCTCGAAGTGGTTCCGCTGCTGATGGTGGCAACGGTCTGGTACCTGATCATCATGACTGTACTGTCGGTCGCCCAGCACTATATCGAACGGCACTTCTCCAAGGGCGCCCTGCGCAACCCTCCCGCCCCGATTTTCCGCAAACTGTTTCGCCGGCTCTTCGGTGCTCCGATTCTTGCCCGTCCGCAGAGCGTAACCGTGTCCGCCCTGCAAAATGCAGCCACGGCCAAAACCAGCGACCGCAGCATACCTCTCGCCACTTGGCGGGCGCCGGGATCGGTGAAAATCCAGGGTGTTTCCAAAAGCTTTGGCCAGCTTAAGGTGCTCGACGATATCCGGCTCGACATCAAGGCAGGCAGCGTCACCGCGATCCTCGGCCCTTCCGGCTCCGGCAAGTCCACCCTGCTGCGCACCATCAATCATCTGGAACGCGTCGACGACGGTTTCATCACCGTGGACAACGAGCTGGTCGGTTATCGCAAAAGCGGCCGGACACTCTATGAGCTGAAGGAGAAGGACATTCTCAAACGCCGCGCCGATATCGGCATGGTGTTCCAGAGCTTCAATCTGTTCCCCCACCTCACCGTTCTCGAGAATATCATCGAGGCACCGGTGTCACTCGGCCAGCTGACCCGCCCGGAAGCCGTCGGGCTCGCACGGGAACTGCTTGCCCGCGTTGGCCTCAGCGACAAGATCGACGCCTATCCGCGGCAGCTCTCCGGCGGGCAGCAACAGCGCGTGGCGATTGCACGGGCGCTGGCCCTGCGGCCGAAAGTGCTGCTATTCGATGAGCCGACATCCGCACTCGACCCCGAATTGGTCGGCGAGGTGCTGGATGTCATCAAGGAACTGGCCCGCTCCGGCACGACTCTCATCATCGTTACCCACGAGATCGGGTTTGCCCGGGAAGTAGCAGATACGGTGATCTTCATGGATGGCGGCAAGGTCATTGAGACAGGAGCGCCCGAACAGGTCCTGAACCGGCCAAGGAATGCCCGCACCAGCGAGTTTCTGGCCAAGGTTCTCTAGCCCCAGCGCCGGTTCCGGCATGCCCATATCCAAGGAAAGCAGCATGATATTTCGCCCATCCCACATCTCCTTCGCTCTGGCAGTGCTTATCGCCACCGTTTCCGGTCTCGCCATGGTTCACGCCGAAGGCTTTGACCTCAGCCCCGACCAGAGTGGCCGTATCCGCGCGGAAAAGAGCGAAAAGGTCATTGCCTCGATTCCCGCGACGTTCAAATTCGTCAGGGACGATACACTGACCGTCGGCATCAGCGTCGCGCACCCGCCGCTCAGCACCTACGCAACGGATGCCAAGACTGTGGTCGGCTATGATCCGGACTTCGCCCAGCTGATTGCCGATATCCTGGGCAGGAAGCTGGAACTGGTGCCGGTTGCCTGGGCGGATTGGCCACTCGGCCTGGAATCGGGAAAGTTCGACGCCGTCATTTCCAATGTCGGCGTCACGGAGCAGCGCAAGGAGAAATTCGATTTCTCCACCTACCGCCTCGGCCTGCATGGTTTCTACGTCAAAGCCGATAGTCCGATCGCATCGATCAAGGAGCCAAAGGATATTGCCGGGCTCAGGATCATCACGGGATCGGGCACCATCCAGGAAAAAATCCTGCTCGAATGGGACAAGCAGAATGCAGCAAAGGGGCTGAAGCCTGTTGAGCTCCAGTATTATGACGATGACGCGGTCAGCGCGCTTGCCATCCAGTCGGGCCGGGCCGATGCGGAATTCAATCCCAATGCGCCTCAGGCCTATCGCGCGGCGATCGATCACAAGATCAAACTGGTGGGAACGGTGAATGCCGGATGGCCGCTCATCGCCGACGTCGCAATCACCACCCGCAAGGGGGGCGGCATTGCCGATAGCTTGACCGCAGCAATCAATGAACTGATCGCCGACGGTAAATATGCCCAGTCGCTGGAGCGCTGGAAGCTCAGTCCCGAAGCCCTCGACAAATCGCGGACCAATCCTCCCGGCCTGCCGAAAATCTGACGCCACGATTGGTTCACGAACAAGCAACAAGGGCTTCTCCCATGACGAACACATCCCTCGCCATCAATCACGTCGGCTTCCTCACACCGGGTAATTACTGGGATGACAATCCATATGAAGGATTGGAGAACACGCTCCAACTGCTGGAATTCGGCGAGAAGCTGGGATTTGATAGCGGCTGGGTACGGCAGCGCCACCTCGAACACGGCATATCCTCCGCGGGCGTGTTTCTTGCAGCAGCAACCCAGCGCACCAGCCGCATCCAACTGGGGACAGCCGTCATCCAGATCGGTTATGAGAGTCCCTACCGGCTCGCCGAGGATTTGTCCACCGTTGACGTCCTGGCGCGGGGACGGCTCAACATCGGCCTGAGTGCCGGTACACCAGCCCATGCGGAGCTGCTCGGCCCACGGGTATTTGATGGCGACTGGAAGGAATACGACCTTTCCCACGAGCGTGTCATTCGCTTCGCCGACAACCTGCGCGGTGAATTTCTCGCCGATCCCCAGACATTCATCGCAACGCCGGGCGGGCCGCAACGGCCGCGCCTGCAACCGCATGCCGAGGGGCTGGTCAACCGGATCTGGTATGGCGGCGGGTCGCTCCGATCCGTGGGATGGGCCGGCAGGAATGGCTTCAATCTGATGATCGGCAATGTAACCGCCGGTGAAAACACCGATGATTTCTACGAAGCCCAGGTGCGTCAGCTCGACGCTTACCATCACAATCTCGACGGCATCTTCCGCCGGGTATCGCTCGGGCGTGTCATCGTCCCGACTGACAGCGCGGATGCTGCAACCCGGAAGAAATATGCTGACTATGCGGCAAGCCGTCATGAGCGCACGCTGAAGCCACAGGGTGACCGCCGTACACTGTTCCCCAAAGATCTTGTCGGAACATCCGAGCAGATCCTCGAACAGCTTTTCAACGACCCGATTGTTGCGCGCGTCGGAGAGTTGCGGCTGGAACTGCCCTACGAGTTCCAACAGCACGAATATCAGCAAATCCTCTCCGATTTCATCTCCCACATCGCTCCGGAAATCGGCTGGGGTAATCAGCCCGTGCGCATCCCTGCGGGGGCACGGCGCTGACCATCAACCAACAAACCACACTCAAGGGGTTATCCATGACAACCAGACTGCGACTTCTATCCTTTGTGGCCGGGGCATTTATTGCCGCCACGACCCATCTCGCCTTTGCAGCCGGGGACGGCTTCGATCTCAGCCCAGACCAGAAAGACCGCGTGCGGGCCGAGAAAAATCAGAAGGCAATTGAAGCTGTCTCCAAGAGCTTCAAATTCGTCAGCGACGGCAAGCTTACCATCGGGCTGCACCCGTCCAACCCGCCGCTCAGCACCTATGCCAGCGATGCCACCACCGTCGTCGGCTTTGACGTCGATCTTGCCCAACTGGTGGCGGATAGCCTCGGACGCGAACTGGTACTGGTACCGGTCGCGTGGGCCGATTGGCCGCTTGGGCTTGAATCCGGCAAGTTCGATGCGGTGATTTCCAACGTCACCGTTACCGAACAGCGCAAGGAGAAGTTCGATTTCTCCACCTATCGCAAGGATGAGCTTGGCTACTACGTCAAGGCGGACAGCGCCATCAAGGCCATCAACGAACCCAAGGATATCGCCGGGCTGAAGGTGATTACCGATGCCGGCACCAATCAGGAGAAAATCCTGCTGGCCTGGGACAAGGAAAATGTCGCCAAGGGTCTGAAACCCATCGAAGTCCAGTATTATGACGATGATGCGGTGAAGTATCTGGCAATCGAATCCGGGCGTGCCGACGCCGTCTTCAGCGTGAACGCAACCCAAGCCTATAAGGCCGCTGTCAACGGCAAGACCAAGCTCGTCGGAACCGTCAGCGGCGGCTGGCCGATCACCGCTGAAGTGGCAGTAACAACCCGCAAAGGCAGCGGCGTGGCGGACGGTGTCACAACGGCGCTTAACGCCGTCATCGCCGACGGCAAATACAAAAAGGTGCTCGATCGCTGGAATCTTGACTCGGAAGCCATCGACAAGGCAACCACCAACCCGCCCGGTCTGCCAAAGAGCTGAGACCGTTCACATCGAAAGGCCGCACCGGTATATACCGGTGCGGCCTTTTGCTTGGCCTATTCGCCGTAGGGGACCCAGATATTCTTCACCTGGACGGCGCGGCGCAGATAATCCTTGCCCTGCCCCTGCTGCGTGTTTGCCCAGTCGCGCTGGCGGCCATTGTTGACCCAGGTGGCTTTCAGATTGCCGCACGATGCCTTTTCAACCATCGCACTGCCTTCTTTGGAGCCCACGTACCACAGCGCATCCACTTCGTCGTGTTCAGCCAGGGTCTTCGCCAGAACATCGCGTTCGCCGGTGACAATATTGACCACGCCGCCCGGAACATCCGAGGTGTCCAGCACCTGATAGAGATTGGCTGCGAGCAGCGGATGTCTGGCGGATGGTACGGCCACGACGCGGTTGCCCATGGCAATGGCAGGCAGAACCAGCGAGATGAACGCGAGCAGCGGCTGGTCATCCGGGCAGACGATACCGACGACACCCCACGGCTCGTTCATTGCCAGGGTCACGTGGCGTGACTTGGTGGAATGCACGGCGCCGTCATATTTGTCGGACTGAGCGGCATAATAGAATATGCGGCGAAGCGCAGTTGCGAATTCTTCTGCCGCCGTCTTTGCCGAAATACCGGTGCTCTCCACCAGCAATGCTTCAAACTCGGCCTGCCGCGCGCTCAAGTTTTCGCCGAGATAGTACAGCACCTGTGCCCGGTTATGCGCCGTGACACCACCCCAGGAACCGGCCTTTGCAGCCGCTTCCACGGCATTGCGGATATCCTTGCGATTGCTGATACCGGCCTGGCCGATGATCTGGCCGCCCTTGCCGACGACCGAATAGCTGTAACCGCCGTCGGGGCGAGCCTGCTTGCCGCCGATGTAGTTCTTGACGGTTCGATCAATTGAACCGCCAAGCGCCATTTTCGCCTCGCCATCCGGCGCTGCCGATGGCTTGAACGCCTGTTCGGCCTTGCCGGCTGGCAGACGCTTCTCCCAATCTGCGGTCAGGTACTCATAGAGGCCTTCACGTCCGCCCTCGCGGCCATAGCCGCTTTCGCGGTACCCGCCGAAACCGGCACCCGCATCCAGCAGGTTGGTGGAATTGATCCAGACCACACCCGCCTTGACGCGGGCAGCCATATCCAGCGCCAGATTGATGTTTTCCGACCAAACGGAAGCTGCCAGTCCGTATTTGGTGTTGTTGGCAAGGGCGATGGCTTCATCAGGTGTACGGAACGTCGTTGCTGTGGCAACCGGTCCGAAAATCTCCACTTCGCACACGGTCGATGCTGGCTCGACATCGGTGAAGAAAGCCGGTGCAAAGAATGCACCCTTGCTGGGCAGTGTTACCGGCGCCTGCCAGAGCGTACCGCCCTCTGCCTTGCCCTGCTCGACCAGCGATGTAATGCGCTTCAGCTGTCCCTTGGAGACAATAGCGCCGACATCCATGGTCTTGTCGAGCGGATCACCGACCCGCAGGGTTTCCATGCGCTTGCGCAGTTTTGCATAAAACCGCTCGGCAATGCCTTCCTGGATGAGAAGACGCGAACCGGCACAGCATACCTCACCCTGGTTGAACCAGATGGCATCAACCACGCCCTCGATAGCGCCGTCGATATCGGCATCTTCGAACACGATGAAAGGCGACTTGCCGCCCAGCTCCAGCGACAGCTTCTTCTCCGAACCTGCAATCTGCTCGCGGATGATACGGCCAACTTCGGTCGAACCGGTGAAGGCCACCTTGTCAATATCGTCATGGCCACAGATCGCTGCACCCGTCGCGCCATCGCCGTGGACGATGTTGACGACACCAGCGGGCAGGCCGATTTCGTGACAGACTTCGGCGAAGGCAACCGCTGTCAGCGGTGTCAGTTCGGCCGGTTTGAGAACAACTGTATTGCCGGCGGCAAGCGCCGGCGCGATTTTCCACGCCAGCATCAGCAGCGGGAAATTCCACGGGATCACCTGACCGCAGACACCCACGGGTGAAAAGCCCTCGAATTCTGTTTCCACCATCTCCGCCCAACCGGCATGATGGTAGAAATGCCGGGCGACCAGCGGAATATCGATGTCGCGGGTCTCGCGGATCGGCTTGCCATTGTCCATGGTCTCCAGAACGGAGAAGAAGCGCTCGCGCTTCTGGATATGGCGGGCAATCGCGTAGAGATATTTGGCGCGTTCGTGACCGGGCAGCTTCGACCATTTGCCGAAGGCCGCGCGGGCCGCCTTCACAGCCGCATCGACATCGGCCGCCGTGCCGTGTGCCACCTTCGTCAGAACGGCATCATTGGCCGGATTGATGACGGCAAATGTCTCGCGGCCCTCGGTGCCGGTGAACTTGCCATTGATGAAGTGACCAAAACCCGCCTTGTTGGCATCAAGCCAGCTCTGGACGTCGGTATTGCTCTCTGGTGCCGGGCCATATTCCATCGTGCGAAGAATATCCTTGATCTGTCCCATATTCCTGTTCCTCAAGCGAGTGCGTGGCGCGAAGACGCGGCGTAGCGACCCGTCACATAATGTTCCAACTGCCGTTCGATATCGCCAAGCATCGAGCTGGCTCCGAGCCGGAACAGATCCGGCTGCATCCACGGCAACCCCAATTCTTCCTTCATCAGGATCAGCCAGTTCATGGCATCCTTAGCCGTCTTCATGCCGCCCGCAGGCTTGAAGCCCACGGTCTGGCCGGAAAGTTCGCCATAGTCCCGCAAGGCGCGCAGCATCACCAGACTGACGGGCAGCGTGGCATTGACATCTTCCTTGCCGGTCGACGTCTTGATGAAATCGGCACCGGCCTGCATCGCAACCATCGACGCACGGTAGACATTGCGCAGCGTGTTGAGATCGCCGGTTGCCAGAATGGCTTTCATATGCGCTTCGCCCGAGGCCTCACGCATCCGGGCAATCTCATCATAAAGCGCCGACCAGTTCTGGGTGAGAACGTGTTCGCGTGTGATGACGATATCGATCTCCTTGGCACCCTCGCCCACCGCATAGTGAATCTCGGCCAAGCGCTGCGGCAGCGGGGTCAGGCCAGCGGGAAAACCGGTGGCAACGGATGCAACGGGAATGCCCGAACCTTCCAGCGCCTTGACCGCGTGGGGAACCATCGTCGGATAAACGCAGACCGCACCCGTTGTGATATGCGCATCGGCAAGCCCGAGCGCTTCCAGAATGTCGTCCCGCACCGGCTTTTTCGCCTTGGCGCACAGGCGGCGGACGCGGCCCGCCGTGTCGTCGCCGGCAAGAGTCGTCAGGTCGATGCAGGTGATCGCCTTAACGAGCCAAGCTGCCTGATACTCCTTCTTGACCGTTCGCCGGGTGGTCAGTGTCGCAGCCCGGCGCTCCGTTGCCGAACGGTTGACCGCGATATCCTCGAACCAGTCCGGCAGAAGTTTCGTACCGGTATTGCGCGCGTGGGAATGTGGCATTTGGATTTCCGTGCCCTTTTGGACCAATGGTTGTTGCGTGTTCATCCCCGACCCTTCCTATGATCGATGAAGCGATTGAGCAGGATGGCTGCAACGATGATAATACCGGTGACAGTCATCTGGTAGAAGGAGCCCAATCCCAGAAGATTGAATATGTTGCGGAGAACCTGCAGCAGCATCACGGCAAAAAAGGTACCGAGCACGCCGCCACGTCCACCAAAAAGACTTGTACCACCCAGCACAACTGCAGCGATGGCGTCAAGCTCAAGCCCCTGCGCCGCTGTAGGCTGGCCAATGCGCAGGCGCGATGTCAGAAGAATACCGCCCAATGCTGCCATGAACCCTGACACCGCGAAAACCGCCGTGATCATGAACCGGGTCGGCAGGCCGGACAGCCGTGCTGCTTCGGGATTGCCGCCCGTCGCGAAGACATATTCGCCGAACACGGTGAAGCGCAGCACCAGCCCGGCGATGATGCACAGGACAACGAAGATCAGACCCATCGATGACAGGGAGAAGCCGGGCAGAAGCGGGATCATCGTCGAGCTGATCGACGCGAAACCCTGCGGCAGACCGCTCACGGGTACACCGTCGGTCATCAGATAGGTGATGCCACGGAACGAGACGAGCCCGGCCAAAGTCACGATAAAGCTCGGCACCTGGGCAAGCGCGCTGATTGCCCCCATCCCGGCGCCGCAGGCCGTCCCCACCAGTGCCGTTATCGCAACCGCCACGAAGGGATCAAAGCCGTGCGACATCAGCACGGCGACCAGCATGCCGCAAAGCGCGACGACACTGCCGACAGACAGGTCGATATTGCCGGTCAGGATGACGAAGGTCATGCCGATGGCAACCACGCCAACAACCGCAGCCTGCTGAAACAGATTGGCAATATTGGTAAAGGTCAGGAAGTTGCTCGACAGCGAGGTCGCGATAACAACCACTGCCAGAAAGATGACGATGAAGTTGTACTCGATCGCCAGATCGACAAGACGCTTGCCGAACGCCGGCGTATCGGCTGGCGGCAAGGCGGTTTCAGTGTTGGACATGATTTTCACCCAGAATTGTTGCCCTCAATATTGCGTCGCGGTCCGCAACCGAGGGATCGTATTTGCCGATGTTGCGGCCTTCATGAAAGACCCAGATCGTGTCGCAGGCGGCATAAAGCTCATCGAGCTCGCTGCTGGCAACGATGACGGCAGCCCCTTCCCGGGCGAGCCTGTCGACCAGATTGTAGAGATCTGCCTTGGCTCCGATATCGAGGCCACGGCTGGGCTCATCGAGAAGCAGCACGCGCGCGCCATTGATGATCCATTTTGCCAGGACGACCTTCTGCTGGTTGCCGCCGGAAAGCTGCACGACAGCCTGCTCCGGCCGCCCATATTTGGTCGACAGGCTTTTCAGGACCGGCGCCGTCTTTTGCTTTTGCAGCGAATGGCGCGTCAGCCAGCTCTCGCGCATGGATGGCAGTGTTGCATTCTTGTAGATCGGGGCGTGCAGGACGAGGCCTTCCGTCTTGCGGTTTTCCGGCACCAGACCGATACCGCTGCGGATGGCGTGAGCCGGGTGACGCGGATGGAAGGACTTGCCTTCCAGCTTGATGTCACCGTCGAAACGATTGGCGCCGAAGAGGGACTTGAGGAACGAAGTACGACCGGAGCCATTCAGCCCAGTCAAGCCGACGACCTCACCCCAGCGCACGTCGAGACCGCTGATATCAAGTCCTTCCGGTCCGCGCAGCCGGTTGACGCACAGCGCAACGTCGCCGGTCACCGGTTCGCGGGTTTTCCGTTCGATCAGCGAGCGCTGTTTGCCGATGATCGCTTCCACCAATGCGCCATCCCCGGTGCTCTTGACGTCGAATGTCTCGATGGTCCTGCCACCGCGCAATACGGTGACCCGGTCGCCGATTTCGCGCAGTTCACCCAGCCGGTGGCTGACATAGAGTATGGCAACCCCCTGCCTGACGAGTTCGCGAATGACCTTGAACACGCTCTCAAGCTCGGTTTCATTGAGCGATGCCGATGGCTCGTCCATGATGATGATCTTGGCATCCATGGTCAGCGAGCGGGCAATGGCGGTCAGCTGCTGGTTGGCGACCGACAGGGTCTCGACCCGCGCTTCCGGTTTGAAATGCGCGCCGACGCGCTTCAACGCTGCGGCTGCCCGTTCCCGGCGCTCCCTGTGATTGATCAATCCAAACCGGCCCGGTGCATGGCCGAGAAACAGGTTCTGTTCGACGGTCAGTTGCGGGACAAGATCCAGTTCCTGATAGATCATCGAAATGCCAAGCCGCGCGGCCTGAGACGGAGAATGCAGGTCAACAGGCTTGCCATCCAGCAGAAGCGAACCGTCGGTCGGGCGGAAAGCTCCCGCTATGATCTTGAGCAGTGTCGATTTGCCGGCGCCATTGGCGCCAAGAAGACAATGCACCTCTCCGGCACGGACATTCAGCGAAGCCGATTCCAGGGCGATGATATTGGGCGGGAATTTCTTCGACACCTGCTGGACGGTCAAAACATCAGTCGTCACTTGCGGCCTCCAATGCATAGCGGGCCGTTGCTTCGTCGGTAACGATGACCGAGACAAAACCGGCCTTCAGGGCAGCCAAAGCTATCTGCAATTTTTCCTCGCCCGCGACAACCCCGATCGAGCGCTGCTTGGTCTTGAGGTAATCAAGCCGAAGCCCAACCGTGCGGTCGTCAATGGTCTGATCAACGATGTTGCCATCCTTGTCGAGGAAGCGGCCAAGAATGTCTCCGACGGCGCCCGCATCTTTCAGCCGGTCGATATCGGCCTCTTCAAGATAACCGGAACTGAGCAGCACGGATTCGTGTGTAATGCCGCCCATGCCGAAACAGACCACATCCGCCTGCATCGCAAGTTTGAGAACACGCTCGATGATCGGATCTTCTTCAAGCACTTCGCGGGTGCTTTTCTTGCCCAATATGGCAGGAACCGGCAAAAGCGTGGCGATGCCGTTACCGGCTTTGGCGAATTCCTCCGCAACGGCACTAGTATGGGTTGAGGTCGAACGCAAATTCGTCGAGCCGTTCACCAGAACCACATGCACGCCCGGGTTCCAGTTGTTCGGCAGGAATTTGGCAACCGCGGACATGGTGCGGCCCCAGGAAACACCGATCAGATCGGCCTTGGGATTGAGGCCGGCCAGGTATTTCGCCGCTGCCTGCGCCACACTTTCCATGAGAAGGGCTGAATCCGTCGTTCCGCCCGATGGGACGACGATGGCGTCGCGCAGGCCGAATTCCTGTTGCAGGCGCACCTCAAGCTCCGTCCGCCGATAGGCGCGCGGCGTGATCTCGATGCGCACAACCCCCAATTCCTTGGCTTCGATGAGCAGTCGCCCTACCTGCCAGCGCGTCAGACCGAGTTCCGTGGCAATCTCGCTCTGGGTACGCTCAAGATCATAATAAAGCTTGGCGACGCGCACCATAAGGTGCTCCCGCTGCTCGTCGGAAGGCAACCGGACAGATGGATTGATCCGTGCGTCGCTCATTGTGCAGCCCCCGCCAGTTGCCTTGCGCTCAATGCATGCAGCGCCGGTGTCAATGTTTCGGTCGTATCCCGATAGAGCGCCATCGTATCCCGATAGCGCCTGCTGCGCACGGGGTCAGGCTGCACTTCCCGTGCCGGAGCAGCGCAGGCTTCCGACGCCGCGATGAGGTCGGGAAACAGTCCAAGCGCATGGGCGGAACACACGGCCGTTCCGATGAGAGAGAGATTGTCATCACTCGCCACGTGAACGGGCCGGCCGATTGCGTCGATTGTCGCCTGCAACCACAGCGGGTTCTTGCAGATGCCGCCAGCCATGACGATCCGCTCGACGGAAACGCCGCGTTCTTCCAGAACCGCAACGACATTGGCGGAACCAAGCGCAATGGAATCCACCGCTGAGGAATAGATGTCTGCCCTGTCGTGACTGAGCGACAGGCCGAGGATTGCCCCGCGCAGATCCGCATCCCGGTAGGGTGTGCGGTTGCCCATCCAATAATCAAGCGTCAAAAGGCCTGAATCCTGCGCCGAAACCACGGACGCCTGGCGGATCAGATCGCGGTGGCCCTGTTCGTCCAATCCGAAAATCGTGCTGCTGAACCAGTTGAGGATTGACCCGGCCGAAACCTGCCCCGCCTCCACCAGCCACAACCCATCGACGAGTGCATTGGGATAAGGTCCCCAGAAGCCGGTGACATTCCCCTGTTCCTTCAGATGTGTCAGATGCACAACGGATGTCCCGCCGATGATCAGCATTCCACCCGCAGCAACGGTTCCCGCACCAAGCACACCGATATGCGCATCGATGCCACCCTGGGCAAGAAGCGGTTGCAAAGCGATGCCAAGGGCTGCGGCAACGTCCGGTTTCAATGATCCGATGGCATCGCCAACCGGAACGATCCTTTGCGGCAGCTTGTCCTGCAACGCGGGAATACCGAGCGCTTCATAGATCTCTGGAACAAACGTGCCATTCTTTGAATCATAATTCCACTTGCAGGCGGCATTCATGCGCGAGCCTACCCACGCGCCGCACAGCCTGTAGTTGATGAAATCCAGCGCTTCGCAAATGATATCAGCCTCGGCAAAGATGGCTGGTTCGTGTTCGGCCAGCCACATCGCCTTGGGAACCAGCCATTCGACGGCATCACCGCCGCCGCTATAGGCCATGACGGGATGATCAACCTTTTCCGTAGCGCGAGCCTCTTTGGCCGCCCGGCAGTCCATCCAGAGAATGGCCGGATAAAGCGGCATGCTTTCCCTGTCGCAAATAACAACGGAGGAAGCAGTCGTGGCAACACAAACCGCAGCTATTTCAGTCGATCCGCATTGCTCGACGGCCTGACGGCCGGCCCTCAGAAGCGCGTTCCACCATTCCTCGGGCTGCTGTTCTGCCCAGCCTGCACGGGGATATATGGTGGAATAGCTGGCTTCCGACAGCGAGAGCATGGTCCTGCGCTCGACATCGTAAACACCGGCGCGGACTCCTCCCGTGCCAAGATCAAAGTTCAGGACAAGTGTCATCCTGCCGTCTCCTCCCTCGATTCCCTGCTTCTTCCCGAAGTCTTTCAGGGCCGGAACATGACCTTCGAAAAGAACATGCTCCTGTCAGTCCGGAACTTTTCGAACATTCCCGGCAGCTCGGCAAGGTCGAGATCATGGGTTATCATGAATTCCCATTCCAGTGCGCCGGATCCCAGCTTTTCCAGCGTCACCGTCCATTGCGGTCCCGGATAGGGCGCGCCGAACGAATTCCACGAGCCATGCAGCGATACCTCCTGCCGCAGGAAATGCTGGAATGTCTTGTTGTCCAGGGTTACCTCCGCAACCGGAATCCCGATGAAGACCACATGACCACTCGGTGCGGCCATCTTCACCGCCATGTTGATCGACGACGGATGTCCAGCGGCTTCGATAATCGTATCGCAAAGCAGGTTGGCGGGAATGTCCGCACCGGACAGGAATGTGTGCGTTGCACCGGCACGCCGCGCCATGGCCAGCTTTTCCTCCGATACATCGACGGCAACCACATCGCTCGCGCCCATCAGCTTGAGCCATTGAATGGCAAACAGGCCAATCGGGCCACAGCCGATGACGCCGCCGCGCTGACCCATTCCGATACCGCCGGCCTTCCAAATTGCGTGAATGGCAATCGACGCAGGATCAGTCATGGCGACCGCTCTTGGGTCAATCCCCTTTGGTGTCTTCAAAAGGTTGGAAACGGGAACGCAGACGAATTCCGCATAGGCGCCGTCCCGGCGCGAACCGAAATAATCATAGTCACGGCAGCGCGAAAACTGCCCCTTCTGGCACTGGTCGCATTCGAAGCATGGCAGCATCGGCGGAATGGCCACCAGTTCGCCGAGGTCAAAGCCTTCAACGCCTTCGCCAAGCTCAGTGATATGACCGGAAAACTCATGGCCGCAGATGAGCGGCATCCTGTGTGCGCCCTTGATCAGCATGCGCGGCAGATCCGACCCGCACACACCCACCGACGCGACGCGGACAATCACGTGTCCCGGTTTGATCTGTGGTTCCGGGACGTCTTCAAGGCGAATATCGCCCGGGGCATAGAGAACTGCTGCACGCATCATGGTATCCTGTGGGTCTATAATAATGGGAGCTGCGGAACAGGTCTGCTCCGCAGGCTCGGGAGGAGGCCTTACTGGCCGAGAACGTGCGGGCGATATTCGGCAAATAGTCCGGCGCGGGGGAAATCCGCAACATTCTTGGACGTCACCAGTGCCGTGCCCGCATCGACAAAGGACGAAACCGGCTTCTTGGCCGCCGCTTCGCGGGCAACCTGAATTGTCACATCACCGAGATATTTGGGATCATTCAGCGCCGAACCGATGTAATTGCCGCCGTCGGCAATGATGGCGAGCGCTTCCGACAAACCATCCACACCGGCAACCAGCACATCGTTGCGGTTGTTTTCCTTCAGGACCTGCAGGGCGCCAAGCGCCATATCGTCATTGTGCGCATAGACAACCTTCACATCCGGATTGGCCTGAAGCAGGTCCTGCATGGCGGTGACCGCATTGGCACGGATGTATTCCGCATAGGGGCCTTCGATGATGGTGTGACCCGATCCTTCAACGGCGCTGTGAAAACCGTCGCGCCGGTCCATCATGACCGCGCCGCCGGCATCGCCCTGGATCTCGATGATCTTGGCTTTCTCGATACCGTCAGCCTTCAGGCGCGCGACAACCGCTTCACCGACCAGCTTGCCCATGTTCTTGTTGTCGCGGCCGACATGAGCGGTAACGCCCTTGCCGTTGACGCTGCGGTCAACCGTAATGACCGGAATACCAGCAGCAACGGCTGCTTCGAGCGATGGCACGACCGCATCGGGATTGACCGGGTTGATGATCAGCGCGTTCACGCCCTGGGTAATCAGATCTTGAATGTCATTGTTCTGCTTGCTGACATCGCCGTTGGCATCGAGGAAAACCAGTGTATCGCCGCCGGCCTTGGCGGCCGCTTCCGCTCCTGTCTTGAGCTGCACATAAAAGGGCGACTGCAAGGTCACCTGACTGAACCCGATTTTCAGGCCTTCCGCATTGGCTGCGGTCATGCCCAGACCTGCCACCAATGAAATGGCGGTTCCGGCAAAGGCGAATCTGAACAAAAAGCTGCGACGGTTGAGCATGGTTTTCCTCCCCAAAGACTCATTTTTCTGGTAAATCTACATTTGAGCAAATATCGCTCATTTGTTATTTTAGATAATCAGAAGTTGCCGAATGAGTCAACGCGGTTGACAAGATCGCTGGAGAAAACAAATAAGCATTTGAAATATATATGATATTCATCCGCCCCATGCGGCGTCTGCCCGGCAAATGCAGAGGGAATAGTGTGAACAAAGGATCTGCAGCAAACCACAAAAGTTGCATTTGCAGGCGAGAGCGCTCTAAGCTGGGCTCTTCGCATCGTGAGTTCGCACCATGTCCAGCCCAATACAGATCACGCCGGAACGCATTGTTGAAACCGAGCGTCTCATCCGGCCGCACATCCGGCATACTCCGGTCATACGGGCCGATCTCGGTGACTTCGGCCTGCCGCCGCGCGGCGTCCATTTCAAACTTGAATTTCTGCAGCACTCTGGTTCGTTCAAGGCGCGCGGCGCCTTTGCCAACCTTCTCACCCGCCCAGTGCCGGAAACGGGCGTTGTTGCCGCGTCGGGCGGCAATCATGGTGCTGCCGTCGCCTACGCGGCCATGCGGCTTGGCATACCCGCAACCATATTCGTGCCCGGCGTCACCGCACCTGCCAAGGCGGACCGCATTCGCAGTTACGGTGCAAACCTCGTTGTTTCCGGAGACCGGTATGCCGATGCCCTGGCGGCGAGCGAGCAGTTCGTGGCGGAACGCGGGGCCATGCCGGTTCACGCCTTCGATCAGCCGGAAACCCTGCTCGGCCAGGGAACGCTTGGCCTGGAAATCGAAATGGACCTGCCTGCCATCACGACCCTGTTGGTCGCGGTGGGTGGTGGCGGCCTGATTGGCGGGATTGCCGCCTGGTTTTGCGGCCGCGTCAAAATCGTCGCTGTCGAACCGGAGGGGGCACCGACCCTGCACAGGGCATTCAGCGCAGGCAGACCCGTCGATGCGCCGACGGAAGGCATCGCCGCCGATTCCCTGGCGCCCAGGCGCGTCGGAGAACTGATGTTCCCGTTTGCCCGGGATTTTGTCGCACAGTCCGTGCTTGTCTCGGACGATGACATTCGTGCTGCGCAGTCCGCCCTTTGGGAGCGGCTGCGTATTGTCGCTGAGCCCGGTGGCGCGGCCGCCTTTGCCGCGCTTCTGGCGCAGAAATATGTTGCCGGTCCGGACGAACGTGTTGGCGTTCTCCTGTGCGGCGCAAATACGGGCGCTGTGCAGTTTTAAGAGGGCTGCTCCGGCCTTCCTTAAACGACAAAGCCCCGCGGGAGCGGGGTTAATGTTTGTGTTTTGTGAGAAGCTTGTTTTGAGATGTATCTGGGAGATTGGTTGCGGGGACAGGATTTGCCCGTTCGGCCTTAAAACAGTCCACTGGACTGTTTTCCCGGGCTTTGGGCGGACGTCGTCAGCCCCTGGGTTCTTCGCCTGACGCGAGAAGCTTGTTTTGAGATGTTTTTGGGAGATTGGTTGCGGGGACAGGATTTGAACCTGTGACCTTCAGGTTATGAGCCTGACGAGCTACCGGGCTGCTCCACCCCGCGCCACCATATCCGGCGATTGCCGTTTTCGTGTGTCTGTCCTCGGGCGTTGCCCTGCGGTCAGACGGTGCAGCCCGGATTTCTCCGTTTGTCCGACCTGGAAGCTTTGAGGCTTCTGCGGTCGGACGGGGCTGCTGCACCCCTTGCCACCATGCCGGTATTTCCGGCTACCGCGTTTGAAGCGGCGTGTAATTATGCACTTGTGCCTGCTGTTTTGCAAAAGCAAAAGGCCGCTTGATGCGGCCTGTTGATTGGAAAGTATGGGATGTGGAGAGATTATGATTTCATGTTGCGTTTGGCAGACCTGGCAGCGACCTACTCTCCCGCGTCTTGAGACGAAGTACCATTGGCGCTGGAGCGTTTCACGGCCGAGTTCGGAATGGGATCGGGTGCAGCCGCTCCGCTGTAACCACCAGGTCAGCAAAAAGCAACGATGAAAGAGAAGCTGGTTTTGTTGTCGTTTCGACTGTTTTCAATGTCTTGCAACATTGAGATTATCGGCTTTCCGGGCGTTAGCCCGCAAGGTCGACTGACCGTCGCCGGTCGTCCGGCGCCTTCGCGGAGCATAGGGTCGAAGACCCGCTCATGCGTGAGCGCTTTAGATGGATATAAGTAATGAGAATGATCAAGCCAATCGAGCTATTAGTACCGGTAAGCTTCATGCGTTGCCGCACTTCCACACCCGGCCTATCAACGTGGTGGTCTTCCACGGCTCTCAAGGGAATACTCGTTTTCAGGTGGGTTTCCCGCTTAGATGCCTTCAGCGGTTATCCCGTCCGTATATAGCTACCCTGCTATGCGGCTGGCGCCACAACAGGTCCACCAGAGATACGTCCATCCCGGTCCTCTCGTACTAGGGACAGATCCTGTCAATATTCCTACACCCACGGCAGATAGGGACCGAACTGTCTCACGACGTTCTGAACCCAACTCACGTACCGCTTTAAATGGCGAACAGCCATACCCTTGGGACCTGCTCCAGCCCCAGGATGCGATGAGTCGACATCGAGGTGCCAAACAACCCCGTCGATATGGACTCTTGGGGGTCATCAGCCTGTTATCCCCGGCGTACCTTTTATCCGTTGAGCGATGGCCCTTCCACGCGGGACCACCGGATCACTATGACCGACTTTCGTCTCTGCTCGACTTGTCAGTCTCGCAGTCAGGCGGGCTTATGCCATTGCACTCGACGACCGATTTCCGACCGGTCTGAGCCCACCATCGCGCGCCTCCGTTACTCTTTAGGAGGCGACCGCCCCAGTCAAACTACCCACCATACACTGTCCCGGATCCGGATAACGGACCGCGGTTAGACATCCATATAGGTAAGGGTGGTATTTCAAGGATGACTCCACGAAGGCTGGCGCCCCCGCTTCAAAGTCTACCACCTATCCTACACATGCCGACACGAATGCCAGTGTAAAGCTATAGTAAAGGTGCACGGGGTCTTTCCGTCTAACCGCAGGAACCCCGCATCTTCACGGGGAATTCAATTTCACTGAGTCTGCGTTGGAGACAGCGGGGAAGTCGTTACGCCATTCGTGCAGGTCGGAACTTACCCGACAAGGAATTTCGCTACCTTAGGACCGTTATAGTTACGGCCGCCGTTTACTGGGGCTTCGATTCAAAGCTTGCACCTCTCCTCTTAACCTTCCAGCACCGGGCAGGCGTCAGACCCTATACGTCGTCTTGCGACTTCGCAGAGCCCTGTGTTTTTGGTAAACAGTCGCTACCCCCTGGTCTGTGCCACCCTCACATACTTGCGTACATAAGGGTCACGCTTCTTCCGAAGTTACGCGTGCAATTTGCCGAGTTCCTTCAACGCAGTTCTCTCAAGCGCCTTGGTATTCTCTACCAGTCCACCAGTGTCGGTTTAGGGTACGGTCTATACGCGGGAGCTATTTCCTGGAACCGCTTCGAAGCCCTTCCAATCCAATAAGGAAGAACAACATACGCGATCCGTCACTACCCGCAGGCCCACGAATATTAACGTGGTTCCCATCGACTACGCCTTTCGGCCTCGCCTTAGGGGCCGGCTAACCCTGCTCAGATTAACTTTAAGCAGGAACCCTTGGACTTTCGGCGAGGGAGTCTCTCACTCCCTTTATCGTTACTCATGTCAGCATTCTCACTTCTGATACCTCCAAGAGCCCTCACGGGTCTCTCTTCAACGGCTTACAGAACGCTCCGCTACCACTTGCACTTACGTGCAAATCCACAGCTTCGGTGTATGGCTTTAGCCCCGGTACATTTTCGGCGCAAAGACCCTTATTTAGACCAGTGAGCTGTTACGCTTTCTTTAAATGATGGCTGCTTCTAAGCCAACATCCTGGTTGTTTTGGGATCCTCACATCCTTTCCCACTTAGCCATAACTTAGGGACCTTAGATGGTGGTCAGGGTTGTTGCCCTCTTCACGACGGACGTTAGCACCCGCCGTGTGTCTGCCGATTAGTACTCTTCGGTATTCGGAGTTTGGTTAGGTTTGGTAAATCGGTGAGATCCCCTAGCCCATCCAGTGCTCTACCCCCGAAGGTATTCGATCGACGCTCTACCTAAATAGATTTCGCGGAGAACCAGCTATCTCCAAGTTTGATTGGCCTTTCACCCCTAGCCACAAGTCATCCCAATCTATTGCAACAGATGCGGGTTCGGTCCTCCAGTAAGTGTTACCTTACCTTCAACCTGCTCATGGCTAGATCACTTGGTTTCGGGTCTAATCCGACGAACTGAACGCCCTGTTCAGACTCGCTTTCGCTGCGCCTACACCTACCGGTTTAAGCTTGCTCGTCAGACTAAGTCGCTGACCCATTATACAAAAGGTACGCTGTCACCCAGAACAAATCTTGGGCTCCAACTGTTTGTAGGCATTCGGTTTCAGGATCTCTTTCACTCCCCTTGTCGGGGTGCTTTTCACCTTTCCCTCACGGTACTGGTTCGCTATCGGTCATGCACGAGTACTTAGGCTTGGAGAGTGGTCTCCCCATGTTCAGACAGGATTTCACGTGTCCCGCCCTACTCAAGGACTTTTATTCGCATTACGTGTACGGGACTATCACCCACTTCGGTCACCCTTTCCAAGGTGTTCCACTTGTCTCATAAAAGCCACTGGCCTGGTCCGCGTTCGCTCGCCACTACTTACGGAGTCTCGTTTGATGTCCTTTCCTCCGGGTACTTAGATGTTTCAGTTCCCCGGGTTCGCTTCTAACCCCTATGTATTCGAAAGTTAGATACCTTATTTTGATATCTAGAAAGTTGAAGTGTTCTTCCCTCACGCACGTACCGCCCTTTCAGGGCTGTGCTCCGGGAGGGCGCGGCATAAGCCGCGACGACCGAGCGGTCTGTATGGGTGCCTCCTTTTGAGAAACAAACCAAAACAGCGCTTCATCGTTC